>BTPG01000001.1:247670892-247863392 GCA_036245525.1 Semisulcospira habei
GCAGTGGAAGGTCATTGATAAATATGCAGAACAGCAATGGCCCGAGGACAGAGCCCTGAGGCACGCCGCTTTTGACGAGACCATACGAGGAGTAGGATCCATTTAACAGTACTCTTTGCTTCCTTCCGCTTAAATATGAAGTAAACAATGAGACATCATCTGCATTGCAGAGATATGCTTGAAGTTTTGACAAAAGAATGTTATGATTTACAAGGTCAAAAGCTTTCTTAAAATCAATAAAGATCGACCCAGTTATTTGGGAGTTATTCATGGATGCTAGCCACGTATCAATAAGTCTTGTCAGTGCCGTGTGGCAAGAATGCTTGGGGAGAAAGCCGGACTGAAATACGTGCAAAAGACTGCGACTCTCCAAATATTGATAAAGGTGTTTGTGCACGTGTCTTTCAAGAGGTTTCGGAAAGGCTGGATAATATTGAAATGGGTCTATAGTTATTAACATCAGACAGATCTTTTGATTTAGGCAATGGGATAACCTTGGCTTGCTTCAGTTCTGACGGAAACATATTTTGTTGGATGCATAAGTTCTAAATATACGTTAACGATTCTACTGTATAGGGAAGGGACAGTTTCAGGATTTTAGGGCTGATCTCGTCAGGTCCCGGCTGATAGAGAGAGAGAGAGAGAGAGAGAGAGAGAGAGAGAGAGAGAGAGAGAGGAGAGAGAGAGAGAGAGAGAGAGGAGAGAGAGAGAGAGAGAGAGAGAGAGAGAGAGAGAGAGAGAGCGACAGAGAGAAGGGGGGGGGGGGGGGGCGGGCGGGGTATAGGTGGTACAGAATAAGGGGTGTTATGGAGGGCGGTGTGAGAGTACTATTAGCGTAATAATTGGCCCCCTGAACACCTAGCCCACCACTCGCCAACAGTCCTAACAAAGCGGACTTTCTCAGGTGCAAATTGACAGCTAGCTGATGACAGATCCGGGCTCTTAGGACAGTGACTGACTAGCCCTCTCTCTCTCTCTCTCTCTCTCTCTCTCTCTCTCTCTCTCTCTCTCTCTCTCTCTCTCTCTCTCTCTCTCTCTCTCTCTCAGTCTCTCTCTCTCTTTCTTTGTCTTCTTCAGTTGTCATGCATTCTTGATATTGAATGCGTTCATTCACTTTTCACGTTTGAGTGCTGCAGGTCGGAACTAAGCCTACATAATATGCCAATCACAACACGGTCTTGGCTTGGCCCCACTAATTAGGCTCCGCGTTGGTCTGCCCCTCAACAAGCATGTCATTGTCGATGGAAGTCGGCTCATACTGTGATATACTTTACCTCTTTCAAGGTTCAAGATTCAAAAACTTTATTGTGTCATAGCCTCGACTGAACAGACACATTTCCTTGGATTGCCGGGACGTTGGGTAAGAATTCAAAATGCAGAACTCTATGGAACGAAAGTCATTAGACTGGGAGTTCACAAAGGGTGACACGCTCAGAGAAGTTCAAGTTTTTTACAATGTGTCTAAATACAAAAAGATATTAACTCAGTCTACCCGCGACACACCACAGCAAGATATTTCTCGACCATGACAGTCCAAGGGTGGTGGCAGAATAGCTTGGCGCCTATAGGCGCCTAGCTATTCTGCCACCACCCTTGAACTGTCGTGGTCCATCTGTCTACTGAATTCTAATGCAGTCCTCAGAGGAATCATCGCGACAAAACCCGCTTCCGACAAGCAAAGGCCGGGATAAACTGTTACCGGGGACTAGAGACTTAATATCTCATTGCAGTCATGGAAACTGGGAGGGTGGCCAACAGACGGTTCATTAACCTATTTAACGCCAAGGTGGCATCTCACCTAAAGCCGCCTATGCACCAGCTGCAGGAGACGGATCGACCATGATAATTTAAGGGCAGCGCCAGATTAGCTTGGTGCTTGATGACGCCAAACTAATTGGGCCCTCCTGCTGCAGTGTGTCAAGGCTAAATGGGTTAAATTATCAAAAAAAAAAAAAAAAGGAAACGTTGTGCTACACGACCGTACTAATGTCATCAGGCTCCGGCCAAGCTATACTGGCACTACCAGTGGAATTATCATGGTCGATCCATCTCCTGCTGTAGTGTGTCGGGGCTAAATGGGTTAAATTGTCCATAAACAAAGACCGGAAACGGTAGTGCTACACTGCCATGCGTAATAAAGTCTACACTAAAAGAACCGGTAGAGCGGCCCCAGACGTTGGCCCGAGGGCCTATTTCTTGCTGGGGTAATAAAACAGAACCGTTAGTAGTGTAATGGGCACTGGTTCCAACACACTAGCGTCAAATACAGAACCGTTAGTAGTGTAATGGGCACTGGTTCCAACACACTAGCGTCAAATACAGAACCGTTAGTAGTGTAATGGGCACTGGTTCCAACACACTAGCGTCAAATACAGAACCGTTAGTAGTGTAATGGGCACTGGTTCCAACACACTAGCGTCAAATACAGAACCGTTAGTAGTGTAATGGGCACTGGTTCCAACACACTAGCGTCAAATACAGAACCGTTAGTAGTGTAATGGGCACTGGTTCCAACACACTAGCGTCAAATACAGAACCGTTAGTAGTGTAATGGGCACTGGTTCCAACACACTAGCGTCAAATACAGAACCGTTAGTAGTGTAATGGGCACTGGTTCCAACACACTAGCGTCAAATACAGAACCGTTAGTAGTGTAATGGGCACTGGTTCCAACACACTAGCGTCAAATACAGAACCGTTAGTAGTGTAATGGGCACTGGTTCCAACACTCTAGCGTCAAATACAGAACCGTTAGTAGTGTAATGGGCTCTGGTTCCCAACACACTAGCGTCAAATACATTATTTCATTCCCCCCCCCACCACCCCCCCCCCACCACCCCCCCCCACCACCCCCTCCCCCTCCCCCACTCCACCCCCGCACCCCTCCCCCCCCCCCACGCACACACACACATACACACACCTTCCCCATTCTCTGTCATACGAAAATACACATCAGTGATATGAAAAACCTATCCGTCTTTAACTCTTTCAGCCCGACGCACGTATTTCCCAAATTTTGGAGGCGTCATCGAACGACTATGCACCTGTTGCAGGAGTTGGATGGACCATGATCTGAATTCAAGGGTAGTGCCAGATTAGCTTGGCGCCGATAGGCGCCAAGCTAATCTGGCACTACCCTTGAATTATCATGGTCGACCCATCTCCTGAAAAGTAGTGCGTCAGGGCTGAAAGAGTTAAGAAAAGTAAAAGCGCATCTGTGCCGGAAAAAATTGCAAGTCTCATGAGGGCCTTCAGCATGCAGGGGTTTATGAAAGTGTATGTCTTTTGCAGGCACAGATCAGACCCCATCTGCCTTCTCAGACTGAGGCGAATCATAGGCGGTCAGACGCCCGTTGCGTGCCTAATTAACTTACCAGAAGTCAGCAGTGATGGTGAAAATTGCATTTACCGACAGGTCGTAACGCGATTTTCTCCATCACAGCCGACTTCTGGAAGTTGGTCAAACGTATGTCGTAAATGCGATTTTCATCAACCGGCAGCCGACTTTAGCAAGTAAGTCAAGCGATCGTCCGTCTACCCATCCATAACGATCACTCATGCGGCATGGAACCGCGAAGAGCGTGACCATTTCCGATCAAGCGTAAACTGCGAGAGAGGGAGAATTTTCTCCGTGCAGTTTTGCGGACGTCATTCTGATTTCTCTCCCACACTGGTTGTGTTCCTCGATTCTCTGCCGATCAGCGGTGAAGACAACCAGTGTGACTCTAACCTAGACCCTCTGCTATGCCCACCCTCAATATTTTATTGTCAGATGCCTGTGGACAAAGTAAACACCCAAACCGCTTCAAGACAAACTGTTTTATACCCATAAGATACGACTGGGCATGAATCAACCATGATAGTTCAAGGGTGGTGCTAGAATAGCTTGGCGCCTGTAGGCGCCAAGCTATTCTGACACCACCCTTGAACTATCATGGTTGATTTGTCTCCAGAACTGTAACATAGACCTCCATGGATATACGAAATAATTGATAATCTCATCCACAGGATGTAATGGTTTAACCGCTTGACTGCCGAGGAAAAGGGAGCGAACACGATCCATGGCAAGAGACATAGACCCTCATGACCCCCCCCCCCCCGCGACTGCGGGGGCCCATGAAGATCTATGCCTCTTGCTGAGACTAATTTGTATCCATATTTCCTGCACCCTGTTGGCTTTTGAATGGCAGTGAAGTGGTTAAACGTGAACCCTATAGTGCACGGGTCCGTGGTTTTATTAGGCTGATGGCGGCTGTGCTAAGCGGGGGCCGTAAATAAAAGTAAACATTAAGAGCGTGGTACGACGGCGTAAGCAAGTAGAGCAGTTTATTCCAAGACGTCTCGATCACCACTCGGGCCATTTTGCCGTGCACTCGTCTCTTTCAAAATGGGGTTTATGATATGCCTGTTTCATGCACTGATTTGAATACGACGCTGTATGTCTATTATGCCCTGAGTTTAGCCGTGCATGCATGAAGGGTGGGGGCTGACTTCCTGCACTGGTCGGATAAAAGGTTAAACGTTTAGGGCTTAACCCCTTCTTGGTCACGTATAGTGTTGCAGGGCGTTAAAAACCAAAAACAGTCTCGGCTTAACCCCTCCTTGGTCACGTATAGTGTTGCAGGGCGTTAAAAACCAAAAACAGCGGTCTCGGCTTAACCCCTTCCCTGCCACTGTACGTACATTTTCGGTTTCTGAAAACGACCAAAAAGCCAACACTGTCCAAGAAACAAGGATACAAATTGGTCTCAGCAAGAGGCATAGATCCTCATCATCTCCCTCCCCCCCCCCCCCCAGTCGCGGGGCGGGATCATGAGGATCGATGTCTCTTGCAGTTGTATCGTGCTCACTGACTTGTTTCTCGGCAGTCAAGAGATTAATGTGTTTTGTCCAACACGAAATTTATTTCAAAGGCGGGGAGCCATATAAGATGTGAACAAGTTTTGCCCCAAGCAGGGTTCGAACCCGCGACCTTTTCGGACGAGACTCGAACACTGTACCACCCGGGCTACCCAGCCCCCCCCCCACCCCCCCACCCCCCCACCCCCCGCTCTTTAAGTGCGGAGTTATCCTCTTATAACTGCAATACAATTTGGGAGAAAGAGTCGACCGTGCTAGTTGAAGGACGGTGCCAGGATAGCTTGGCGCCTCAAGGCGCCAAGCTATTCTGGCACCACCCTTAAACTAACATGGTTAATCACCTTGAACTATCATGATCGACCTATATCTTGAGTTGGCGTGTCAGGTTTGAATGGTCTAACCCATGAAGCTCGACATCCCAAACTTCGGGAGGTATTTTGTTAACAGTGTGCCGTCGTGTTCAAATCGGTGCATTAAATACGTACACAAAAACCTTATTTCCAAACCGGGAGACGTCAAATGTCCACGCAGCGGTACACTATGTTTAACCGATTCAGTCCCGACCGGCCACAGCAAGATGTGGATTGACCATGATAGTTCAAGGGTGGTGCCAGAATAGCTTGGCGCCTATTCTGGCACCAACCTTGCACTATCATGGTTGATTTGTCTCTCCTGAATTGTAATGTAGTCATCAGAGGATAACTCCCAAATGTGGGTATTTCGTACCTGGGACTACACAATAGGTTAATAGCAGCAATAATAATAATAATAATAATAATAATAATAATAATAATAATAATAATAATAATAATAATAATAATAATAATAATGATGATGATAATAATAATAATAATAATAATAATAATAATAATAATAATAATAATGATAATAATAATAATATAGCTAGAATATTGTACAAATCAAGACAGTATTCTGAAGATATATTTATATATTTATATCTGCCACCCAAACCTGTTTTTCCCTCTACCCCCCCCCCCCCTCCCCACTTCCCCTCCACCCCCCCCCCCCCTCCCCTTACAAATCTCTTCTGTTGCTGGGCGATGCATGTCCATGTGTGCATGACGGTCTGCCCGGCCGGGTCAAGGCTGAACGGCGCTACCAAAAAATGCCAACAACTTGAGCAAGAGTGCGGCGACAGAATGAGGAGTATCGTCGAAAACAAGCAAGTCCTATTGTGAGGGATGGAGGACCCGCCCGGCACTCTTCATCTTCATGACAATGGCGCGCGCACGTGTAGACCCCCCCCCCCCACCCCCACCCCTCTCTCCAGGAAAATAATAACCCCTTTAACCTGAAGGCCGCTTTTTTTTTAATTTTGGAGGTCTCAGTTGCAGGAGAAGAATCGACATTGATAATTCAAGGGTAGTGCCAGATTAGCTTGGCGCCTGACGGCGCCAAGCTAATCTGGCACTACCCTTGAATTACTTGAATTACCATGGTCGATGTAGTGAGCCGGGTCCAAATGGGTTTAGAGGACACTTCCTTTCATCTGCAAAAGGCATAGATCCTCATCAACCTCCTGATTTCCTTTTTGCCTCTCGAGCACCATCTCCAGGAGTTCCGCCATTATGATCCATGCCATTGATGCTCACGGTCCATTGTGAAACTGACTTGGTGGGGACAATTGATGACCAGGGCCCCGTAACTCCGGCTTGAATTTAGAATTCACTGCCCTTGGTGAGCGGCCCTTGACTATCGGGCTATAGTACCACTGTTGACTGTCCTCCAACGATAGCTCGTGTCACACCGGTTACCTCCCTCGATCCACTAACGTCCAGTGTGGCCAAGAGTCTAAGAGAAAGATGAGTGGACAGGCCGGGTGACTGTTTTTGCATTTGGCCAACGGAGTTAGTTAGTTAGTTAGTTCGGGTTTAACGTCCACAGCACCGAGGTGATCATTACTCATGGACGGCCCTGACGGGCGGGTTATGGGGGACAGGGAAATCTATTGCCTGTGGAGTACGACCTGAACACTGATCTACCAGGACCTTTCAACGGACATGCTATTGAACAAATCCGTTTTTTCCCCTTGGATTTTTCCAGCTACCGGGGCCGGGACGGGATTTGAACCCACGACCCGGCGATTCCCTTCGCTCTCCTGCTCCGACGTTTAACCGCATGAGCTGTTTCGGACTCTAGGCCAACGGAAGGGAAGAAGATCACTTATAAACGCCAGATCAATCGATACGAGGCCATTTATTTTTTTGCGTGACATTTTTGTAGCGTGAAGGTAGAAACACGTCATAAGGACTCTCGGGGTCACTTTGGCGTGACAATTGTGACTGAGGGGTGGGGGGTGGGGGGTGGGGGGGGGGGGAAGACGCCAAAGGGACTCTCACACCAGATCGATCCGGGGTCATTTGGCGCACGCCAGATCAATCCGAGGCCACTTCGGCGTGACAATTTTGAGTGGGGAGAGCGACACGACAACGTGACTCTCACGCCACATCGACCCGGGGTCACTTTGGCGTGAGGGTCATTTTGTCACTCACACAGTATGTGGGAAGTGAAGGTGGACACAGTATGTGGGAAGTGAAGGTGGACACAGTATGTGGGAAGTGAAGATGGACACAGTATGTGGGAAGTGAAGATGGACACAGTATGTGGGAAGTGAAGATGGACACAGTATGTGGGAAGTGAAGATGGACACAGTATGTGGGAAGTGAAAATGGACACATGTCCAGCGGCTGTGGTCACTCCACACCTGGTGATGGTCCCACGGCAAGCACCTGGGCCGTGGGAAAAGCACTGGCCCTTGGAGTGTGAATGATACCAGTAATTATCTCCACTGAGTGAAATGGAGTAATAATCAGCATGCCGCCCCTACCTTTGGAAAGTACCAGTGGAGCATGCATCAGGCTAGAGAAGTACAAAGGCGACGACAAAGTCTGTACTGTATGAGGGAATTATAGTAAAGTGCACCAGAGCGCGCTGGAGAAAGAAGTTTAAATAAGCGTCTCAGTAAACCTTAAGTATACCTACAGGCATGTACTTTAACTCAGTGCCCGGGGTACGACAGGGGCGGATCAGCTACCTCCAGGGTGTGGGGAGGGGGGAGTTCCAACGTTTTGTTTGGGATCCGCTTTAACCTGATACAAAATGCCTCCCCGACGGTGGACTTGGGTTCCAGGGGCCGAAAAATCGAAAACCGGGGGAGGGGGAGGGGGAGGGGGGAAAGGTAGGGGGAGGGGGGAGGGTAGGGGGGGCGTGGGGGGGGGGGTGGGGGGGTGCGTAAGAAAGAGGCGCGTGCCAAAATATCAAACAACAGGGGGTGGGGTAGGGTGGGGGGTCCAAACACCCCCAAAAGGGATCCTGTTATAGCATTTTAAAACATGGGGGGGGGGGGGGTTCCAGGGGTTCCGGACCCCCCCCCCCCTCAGATCCACCCCTGTACAAAATACCCACATTTTGGAGTTATCCTCTGAGGACTGCAATCCAATTCACGAGACAGATCGACCATGATAGTTGAAGGGTGGTGGCAGAATAGCTTGGCGCCTATAGATGAGATGGCCTTAGTCGACTACTCGGCGTTCAACCCTAATAACTAAATAACTAACTATTTCAGCCATCGTCGCATCAGTCCGAATCTTCCTCAGATTTGACGATGCCTGAAGCAGAGTGCATCGACATGCAGAGTGGGTTTAGATGTAAATAATTGTTCAGTAATGACGTTTCACCTTCCAACGTTAGATCTTTAATTATCGGAGTCACTCGGAGATTGAAACAGGTTTCATGGGTGGGGCAAAATCGCCATTACAAAGCACGCCATCTTGAACTATCTGTCACCCCCCACGTAATAAAACTACGCCCCAAACTTGACAACGGGTAGGACCGTTAAGAGTTCTCTGGATCAAAGACATTCTCTTTTTTGTTTCTGTCAAGATGCAACGAAAAATGCTGACAACACATCTCATAGCGTGTGCAAGACAGCGGCAGCAACAACAGCAACAACAACAACAACAACAACAACAACAAGAGCAAACCCAACAAAATTCTCATCCTACCGTCCATCTCACAACCTCAGCACTGTAACCCCTTGTCTGCCACAGAACGTATGTTTTGTTGTTTGTTTCTGAAATCTGTCTTCATCCAACGACCGGAAGCCACAACCGTCCAAGGAGCATGGATACAAATCGGTCTCAGCAAGAGGCATAGATCCTCATGAGCCCCCGCAGTCGCGGGGGCTCATGAGGATCTATGCCTCTTGCAGTTGGATTGCGGTCACTTTTCTCGGCATTGAAGGGGTTATCTCGATCATTCAACCCTAAAGGTGATTTCTCTGGACTGATTTGGGAGCTGTTCTAAAACATTGTGCATCAAGTTCAGATGGATCGACTGGGACCGTCAAGGGTAGTGCCTGATTAGCTCGGCGAACAGTCGGCGCCAAGCTAATCCGGCGTTGCACTTGAATAATTATTGTTGTCAGCGATTTTCTTTTGTAGCGAGTTTAGGAGTGAATGGGTTTGAGGTAAAAATCTAACAGAGATTTCTAGGATGTCCGTAACTTACTTACTTACTTACTTACTTATGCCTTGCACCCCTACTGGGGCATAGGCCGCCTACAAAGGATCTCCAAGAGTCTCTGTCCCGGGCTCTCCTTTCCACTTGGTTCCAGGTCATCTTCATGGTCTTAAGGTCTGCATCCAGTTCCCGGCGCCATGTGTTTCTTGGTCTGACTCTTTTCCGCGTGCCCTGTGGATTCCATGTTAGGGCTTGCCTGGTGATGTTGTCCGCTGGCTTACGTAAGGTGTGCCCTATCCATCTCCAACGTCGTTGTTTAATTTCGTCTTCTGCAGGCAGCTGGTTGGTTCTATTCCAGAGTTCGTTGTTGCTGATGGTCTCTGGCCAATGGATATTTAGGATCTTGCGCAGACAGTTGTTAATGAAGACTTGTATTCTCTTTGTGATGGCAACTGTTGTTCTCCAAGTTTCTGCTCCGTATAGAAGAACTGCCTTGACATTGGTGTTGAAGATCCTGACTTTGGTCTTGGTTGATAGTTCTTTGGATCTCCAGATGTTTCTCAATTGTATAAATGCTGTTCGTGCTTTCCCTATCCTTTGCTTGACATCTGTATCTGAGCCTCCCTGTTTGTCGATGACGCTACCCAGATAAGTAAAGGCATCCACCTCCTCCAGTGCTTCTTTGTCAAGCGTAATCGGGTTAGTGGTGGCTGTGTTTGTCTTGAGTATCTTACTCTTGCCTTTGTGGATATTGAGGCCAAGCTGTGCGGAGGTATCTGCTACTCTGGTTGTCATCTCCTGCATCTGCTGCTGAGTGTGTGATAGTAGGGCCAAGTCATCTGCGAAGTCCAGGTCAGTTAGCTGCTTCCAAGGTGTCCACTGGATTCCATTTCTTCTCTGAGCTGTAGAGGTCTTCATAATCCAGTCAATCGCCAGTAGAAAGAGGAATGGCGAGAGAAGACATCCTTGTCTGACGCCTGTCCTCACCTGGAATGCCTCAGTGAGTTGCCCTCTATGTACCACTTTACAACTTAGATCCTGATATGAGTTCCTGATAATGGTGGAGATTTTTTCAGGTATCCCATAGTGCCTTAGGAGCTTCCATTGGGTCTCTCTGTCCACGCTGTCAAATGCTTTCTCATAATCAAGGAAATTGATGTACAGGGGTGATCCACTCTAACGACTGCTCAATTATAATTCGCAGCGTTGCAATCTGGTCAGTGCAGGATCGATTTTTGCGAAAGCCAGCCTGTTGGTCTCTGAGTAGGGCGTCGACTGGGTCTTTCATTCTGTTCAGCAGAACCCTATTGAATACATGTCCGTAACTGCACAAGCATAATTTATCAGCCAGACCAAGATGAGCAAAGGGGGTGGGGGTGGGGGTGGGGGGCTGGGGTGGGGGTGTGGGGTGTGTGTGTGTGTGTGTGTGTGTGTGTGTGGGGGGGGGGTGGTGGGGGGGGGGGGGGAGGGCGAGACTACACTCTGCTTCTCTACAAGCGTTGTTGAGGACCGTCTGAAATCAAGGTAAGTGCCTCAGTTTAAAAGTCTAACCCTCACGGTAGGTGTACGTGCTTTTGTCCACTGTATACAGATTGTTGTATGCACAACTGAGGGGGTTAATAAACCTCACTTGAGGTTCTGACGGGATAGATAAAGCCCGTAAATAGTACTGAGGATCTGATAAGGGAACTTGAATATCCATTAGCAAATACAGGCCAGATAAAAACCTGTTGAGTGTTGGTTTCAAACACTACTTGACCAGCTAGCAGTCGTGACTCACACAACAAATAATGTATGCTAATATATACAGTCCAATGCAGAGCAAAACCTTACCACAACGGCAAGAGGCATAGATTCTCATGAGCCCCTGTCGTCGCAGGGGCTCATGAGAATCTATACCTCTTGTGGCACACAACATTTGCCACTCGGCCGTCCCCCTCCCCATTCCCCTCACCCCTCTCGCATTCCACTCCAAACAAGAAATCAAGTTATATCGGAGTGCATGTGACAACATGCACCTACCCCGGTACGGTTACATACAAGAACTTGACATGCGGTTTGTGGTGAGATTATTTTGTGGTTTGCGGTCTATGGTGGGGGCACATGCAATGCAAAACAGAAATAACAGTGTGTGGCGACATTTTTAGTCTGTCGCCAACTTTTATAAAACCGAAACCAACAAACGGAAGCCAATGTTCGGTAGCTGCATGGCTGTGGCCCGCGTGTGAGCGTTCAGTCGGGGATATCACCTGTATCGATCGCAACCCATCTCAAGCTGTGATATAAGATCCTCATGAGTCCTCGCTGCGTTGGCCTTTGCGCACTGGGTATCTCTTGCCAGGTGAAACGCTGTTCGTGAGACCTTGATGGATAACCTATCAAGATTTATATTAGACGCAAGTCTTTTGGGCTCACTTGTAGTATGTCTCTGTTTGCATCGAAGCTGCTGGATTTTAACAACACCGACAATAACAACAACGACAATAACAACGACAATAACAAAAATAACAACAGCAATGACAACAACAATAATAACAACACCAACAATGACAACAACATCAACGACAACAACAACAACAATAACAACGACAACAATAACAAAAACAACGACGACGACGACGACAACAACAACGCCAACAACGACAACAACAACAACACAACAAACGTCCGATGTCAGTAAACCCGCCTACATTATTTGCATTTAACCCTCTTGCGAATACAGCTACTGTTTACGGTACCAGTGTCTGCAAGCATAAAGAGATTAACACTTTGGCTGACCCCCTTTGTCTGTGGGTGGAGTGTTTGGTCGAGGTGACTCCTGCAGGAATCGCATCGAA
This sequence comes from Semisulcospira habei, assembly GCA_036245525.1. NCBI lineage: Eukaryota > Metazoa > Mollusca > Gastropoda > Semisulcospiridae > Semisulcospira > Semisulcospira habei. The sequence continues at coordinate 247,683,072 of BTPG01000001.1, forward strand.
CCAAACACTCAACCGACAGCCAACGGGTTGAGTGAGACATCCAAGCCTGTTTTGTGGTTTCAGTGGCTCTAGATAACCTGGCGACCGGGCCGCCCGATGAATTATGGATTAGCGTGATTGGCCGGATACCACAGAGTATTGCACCTTTTGTATATATATATACATATGGAAATCCAACCACCTCCTCCACCTGAGGGAGACGCACGTACATTTACTACGTGACGTTGTACTGACAAGCAAAGGCCGGGCTGAGGCAGTGCGGCAGTGCCATAGGTTTGCCAGAAGACACGACCGCAATTGCGGGGGCTCATGAGGATCTATGTCTCTTGCAGATAGACGACAAAACAAGGCACGGGTACACTGACGTGTGTCACGGGCGGTATGCCATTATGAGGTCTGTCGGAGCGAAGTGAATGTTTGTGCAAATCCAAAGAACAAGCAGATCATCAGTGATAGAACTTTTTTTTTTCTTTCTTCTTCTTCTTACAATACGTGTTTGTACTGCTGATTTACTGTGACCCGGGGCTGGGGGTGGCGGAGGGGGTGGGGGGTAGGGAGGTGGGAGGGGACAGGGGACAAGGGGAAAGAGGGATGGTGTGGAGGTGGGGGTAAACGAACAGCCTGTACGAGGTATTCGGCATTGACAGAACGCATAAGGCAAATCTGAGACTCATCGAACTGCTCACTTTGAACATGACAGGCTCACAACTTTCGTCTACATCACAAACACGGAACGGTGAAAAAAAAAAAAAAAAAAGGTTTCAAGAAGAAGAAGAAGACGAAGAAGAAGAAGAAGAACAACAACAACAACAGCACAGATAAAATCATGCCAATAATTACTCCATTCACCAGTTTTCTCCTCCCCAGTTTAGTTTTACCCTCTTAACTGCCGGGGGCAAGTCAAACGCTAACCATCTGCAAGAGACATAAATCCTCATGAGCCCCCGCAGTCGCGGGGGCTCATGAGGATTTATGTCTCTTGTTAGCCCTGTGTTCTTTGTGCCCATTTCTGGTTCCATTACATCTGTGTTCTTCACGCGTATGTTGTATTAGTGTGCAGTGGCTTCAGACGCGAAATCCGCGCCCACTGGCAGTCAAGGGGTTGACGCCTTAACAGCTGCTGACGAGACTTGACAGCAGCCGAGGCTGGCTCCTTCCTCCCCGCCCCCACCCACCCTCCACATCCCTCTCCTCATCTATCCCCTCTCATCCAACTGGCTCGGTCCCTCTCTCCTCTCTCGCACTAAGCAGTATGCCCCTACGGTGTGCATATGTCGATCGGATCGAATCGTCTGGGAATTCCCGTGCAAGTGATAACAAGAAAGGTAAAGCCCTTATGGCTCACGTGTATGACCGATCCACACATATCTGCACCAACAAAATCTATGTTTTTTTTCAAAATTTAATCAGTTTTCACACATCTGTGACCCCCCCTCCCCTGATCCTTGAGCTTTGCGATGAGTCGACTAAATTAGGATGTATAAGAAGGTCTTATCATCAGCTACCTTTGTGCCAAATTTGATGAAAAAGTTTGCAAAAATGTTGATAATAACTACAATTATTGGCATTTTATACACATTTGTCGACCTCTTGCGACCCTTGACCTTTTCGGAGGGGTCAGCCAAATTAGTATGCATAGATAGGTCTTACAGGTTTCTCTGTAACAAGTTTGGGTTTGAAGTTGAGAGGTCACTGAAATTGGTATGTTTAGAAAGGTCTTGCCACAAAGTATCCTTGGGCCAAGTTTGGAGACTGTAGCTTGAACAGTCTCCGAGAAAATGCCAACGTTAAAGTTTACCACCATGCTCGACAAAGCAGACAGCGGACGCCCTGAACGTCGCTCCGCCCTCATTGCCCATGAATTGCGGAGGTTAAACATCGACATCGCCGCGCTCAGCGAAGTACGCCTTCCGGACGAAGGCAGCCTCCAAGAACTTGGTGCTGGGTACACCCTCTACTGGTCAGGCAGGCCTGCATCAGAAAGACGGCTTTCAGGCGTGGGTTTCATGGTCAAGACATCCATTGCGACTAAGCTGGAAAACCTACCAACGGGCCACTCAGACCGCATCATGTCCATGCGCCTCCCACTGAGACACCAGCAGCACGTCACCCTTCTCAGTGTGTACTCCCCAACCCTCCTGGCAGAGCCTGCTGAAAAGGGCAAGTTTTACACTGACCTGCGCAGCCTCCTACAGAGTACCCCTGCAGACGACAAAGTCATCATACTTGGCGACTTCAACGCCAGAGTGGGCCAGGACTCTGAAGCCTGGAAAGGAGTCCTCGGCAAGCATGGCGTGGGGAACTGCAATGACAATGGCCGCCTACTGTTGGAGTTCTGTGCGGAGCAGCAACTGGTCATCACCAACACTACTTTTCAGCAAAAGGACAGTCGAAAGACCACCTGGATGCATCCTCGCTCCAAACACTGGCACCTTATCGACTATGTCCTAGTGCGTCAGAGGGACCGCAGTGACGTCCTCCTCACCAGAGTGATGCCCAGCGCAGAGTGCCACACTGACCACCGCCTTGTCCGCTGCAAACTCAGGCTCCACTTCAAGCCAAAAACCCAAGAAATGGGGGCCCCCCCAAGAAAAAGCTTGATGTTGCCAGCCTTCAGCGTGACGATGTGAAAGCTGCCTTTCAGACAGATTTACAGCGCAGGCTCAAAGACACAGCGGACCCAGTAGACTCCTCCCCTGAAACACTTTGGGAACAACTGAAAACTGCTATTGCAAAATCCTCTGCAGAAGTCTTGGGTTTCGCCAGAAAGAAGAACAAAGACTGGTTTGACGAAAACGATGTAGAGATCCAGGAACACCTAGCAAAAAAAAAAAAAAAGAGCCGCCCATCAGGCCCACCTAGCCCAGCCTTCCTGCCCTGTGAAGAAGTCTGCCTTCCGCCTCGTCTGCAGCAGTCTCCAGCGCAAGCTCAGAGATCTCCAGAATGAGTGGTGGACCAGACTTGCACAGAGGACCCAGCTTTGTGCTGACAATGGTGACTACAGGGGCTTCTACGAAGCACTGAAAGCAGTGTATGGCCCCAGGCGCCTGGTACAAAGTCCCCTGCGAAGCGCGAATGGCCAGGCACTCCTCACAGATAATACCTCCATCTTGAACCGCTGGTCGGAATACTTTCAGAGCCTCTTCAGCGCTGAGCGCACTGTTCAAGAAGCAGTCGTCCTACAAATCCCACACCTCCCAGTAAAGGTTGAATTGGACGAACCGCCCACCGCTGAAGAGACCCTCACAGCCATCCACCAGCTCAAGAGTGGCAAAGCAGCAGGCATTGATGGAATACCGCCAGAGATCTGGAAACATGGAGGCACAGCACTGCACAACAAGCTCCATGACCTCTTTCTCTGCTGCTGGGAGGAAGGAACACTACCAAAAGATCTCCGTGATGCAGTCGTTATCACCCTGTACAAGAACAAAGGCGAGAAGTCTGACTGTTCCAACTATCGGGGAATTGTCCATTGCTGGGAAAATCCTTGCAAGGCTGCTCCTGAATCGGCTGGTACCTGCCATCGCTGAAGACCAACTCCCAGAGGGCCAGTGTGGCTTCAGAGCAAACAGGAGCACCACCGATATGGTCTTTGTGCTGAGACAGCTACAGGAGAAGTGCCGCGAGCAGAACAAAGGGCTGTACGTAACACTTGTCGACCTAACAAAAGCGTTCGACACTGTGAGCAGGCAAGGCATGTGGCAGATCCTGGAGCGACTTGGCTGTCCCCCAAAGTTCCTCAACATGATTGTCCAGCTACACGAGGACCAGCAAGGCCAGGTCAGACTCAACAATGACCTCTCAGAACCATTCCCTATTCTCAACGGCGTAAAGCAGGGCTGCGTGCTGGCACCGACCCTCTTCACCATCTTTTTTAGCATGATGTTGAAGCAGGCCACAGTGGACCTCGATGATGACGATGCAGTGTACATCAGGTATCGTCTCGATGGCAACCTGTTCAACCTCAGACGACTGCAGGCCCACACGAAAACCCTAGACCAACTGATTCGTGAGCTGCTTTTTGCTGATGATGCTGCCCTCGTTGCACACACAGAGAGAGCCCTGCAGCGCATCACGTCTTGCTTCGCAGATGCTGCCCAGCTCTTTGGACTCGAGGTCAGTCTGAAAAAGACAGAGGTCCTCCATCAGCCGGCACCCAAGACAGTGTATCGCCCTCCTCACATCACCATTGGCGAGTCTGAACTAAAGTCAGTGCACCAGTTTACTTACCTTGGCTGCATTATCACGTCGGACGCCAAGCTGGACAAGGAGCTTGACAGCAGGCTGGCAAAAGCGAACAGCGCTTTCGGGCGACTTTTCAAGCGGGTGTGGCACAATCAACAGCTGAAAACAGGCACCAAGATCAGCGTGTACAGAGCTGTGGTCCTCACCACCCTGCTGTATGGTTCCGAGTCCTGGGCCCTCTACCGCAGCCAACTACGACTCCTCGAATGCTTCCACCAGCGCTGCCTGCGTACCATCCTGGGCATTCACTGGAGTGACTATGTCACCAACGTCGAGGTCCTTGAACAGGCCAAAACTGTGAGCATCGAGGCTTTGCTGCTGCGGACACAGCTCCGCTGGGCGGGGCATGTCTCCAGGATGGAGGATCATCGCCTACCAAAGATCACCCTGTTCGGCGAGCTTGCTACTGGACACCGTGACAGAGGGGCACCAAAGAAGAGATACAAAGACTGTCTCAAGAAGTCACTTAGTGCCTGCCAAATCGACCACCACCAGTGGTCTTCGCTTGCTGCGGACCGTGACACCTGGCGCTCCACCATTTACAAGGCATCTGTCTCCTCTGAGGACTCTCACAGAGCTAGCCTTAAGGACAAGCGGCTCAGGAGAAAAAACAGAGATGCCGCAACTCAGAACCCTGGCCATACCTTCCCCTGCAGCCACTGCGGTCGAACCTGCCTGTCTCGGATTGGCCTCCGCAGCCACGAACAAGCCTGCAGACGTCGTGGGCAACTCCTATAAAATCTTCGTTCGCGAAGTCAAGCCAAGAGAGAGAAAGTTTACCACGGACAACGGACGACGGCGGACGGACGGACGACCATTGGCCCAGAACATAGACTCACTTTTGCTTCGCACTTGAGCAAAAAAAATCACTGGTGTGTAACGACCAAAGCCAGCCAGGCGTGCGCAGCATGGTGTCAGCTGTCAGGTAAGGTCATGCAGCCAACACCACAACAACACTGTCACAAGTGCAGATATACTTGAAAAGAAGACAATAGCGCACAACTGGAATGCGGACAGGTTCAAATTTAGATACAAACTGAGTACCATCGTGGGTGACATTGAGAAACCATTGACTCACATGTCATTTAAGGCGGGGGGGGGGGGGGGGGGCGGGGGCCGTTTCAAAGCTGCGAGAGAGTCGGCAACGCTATACGATACTTACGCAGCTATGGATGCAGGGTACCTTGAATGAGTTAAACGAGAGATGGATCGACCATGATAATTCAAGGGCAGTGCCAGATTAATCTTAAACGACCCCCTTGTGCAAGGAGCCGCCGGTACTTAACCATTATCATTCGGAATACACTAGTGTGTGAAATAAGTTTGACAAAAATAGTTCAAGGGTGGTGCCAGAATAGCTTGGCGCCTCTAGGCGCCAAGCTATTCTGGCACCACCCTTGAACTAAAGCCATTGGTTTATATCCTTATCTGTGAGTACTATAATGTAGCTTGCATATTATGGCAGTGTACAAATTTGAAGCTGTTAGCCTCAGTATGATATGGGTGAAATAATGTTGAATTCATTAGACCGAAATGTGAGTGCAAGTTGTTTTTCTGTTGCTTAGCCTTTTCTTGCTACTGATGATACCGTCCGTCGGTACAAGTCAAGGGGTTAAAACTCGAAATAGCTCAGTAACGTTAACCCTTATAGCGCCATGGGCGCATTTCCCAAATTTGGGAACGGTGTTACTTAACGAGAATGTACCACTTGCAGGAGGTGGATTGACCATGATAATTCAAGGGTAGTGCCAGATTAGCTTGGCGCCTGAAGGCGCCAAGCTAATCTGGCACTTCCCTTGAATTATCTTGGTTAATCAGTCTCCTGCTGTAGGGTGTTGGCGCTGAAAGGGTATGAGTAAAAAAGTGTACGATTCTGAACTGTCATGCGAACACTTTTTTTTTATACCCTTTCAGCGCCAACACCCTACAGGCGGTTAAACGTCGGAGCAGGAGAGCGAAGGGAATCGCCGGGTCGTGGGTTCGAATCCCGTCCCAGCCCCGGTAGCTGGACTCACAATCCACGGGAAAAAAAACGGATTTGTTTCAATAGCATGTCAGTTGAAAGGTCCTGGTAAACCAAAGTGGCACAATTGGAGTACGCCTGAATTGATCAGTGTTCAGGGCATACTCCATAGGCAATAGATTTACCTGTCCCCCATAACCCGCCCGTCAGGGCCGTCCATGATCACCTCGGTGCTGTGGACGTTAAACCCGACCTAACCAACCAACTGTCATGCGACAGGCCACATAGGCGGACGTGGAGAGAACACTGCCACACAGAAATGAAGGTCGGCTTAACTGAATGGGCTGGCGATCAATTGAAAATCACTCAGTGTTGACATGCACACCGCCCATTATGACAAGAGCTTAGGCGAGACGAGGTTTTACCATGCACAACACAGGTGCGGCCTCTGACAGAATAAAAACATCCACCACTGACAGATTACGTTAAAATCCTGACGCCCACACTACACTAATGCACTTCGATGAACTTACAAGTTTTCAACTGCAATCGCTGTCTGACCACATGGGGAGAAAACCGAATTGACAGTTTTAGTAAGAGTTTCGTGCCCCTGACTCGGAGCGTCATTGACGTTCCGAGTCAGGAGCACGAAACTCTTTCCATAACTGCCATTTCAATTTTCTCCCCCCTGTGGTCTGACTTATAGAATTGAAGAGAGGGGGAGGAGAGGGGGAGGGGGTAGGGCGTCTCCTGAAGGGTTTGACTGACGCAAAATTTTGAAAGCGGACCTTGAAACCCGTGCAGTCACGCTCGTAAAAGTCAGTATGTTTGGACAAATAACTGCAATGTTTGGAGGCCGTGTTCAACAGGACTGACGCACCCCGCACCGCGTCAGCCACGACCACACTGTTCTTTTGGAAAAGAACCGATACAAATTACCTTGTACAATATGTAGCACACAGTCCATAGAGATCGACCTTTCTTTTTTTGTATCTGCTTATTTGTTTTCGCTCTTTGGGAGTTTAGTGAAGAAGAGTTTAATACGTTGTCTAATACATTCGGAAATAATAGTATTCGAACAAGTCATTTGCGACTCTTAATCTACTAGAATTTAGTTGATAAGTTGATCCAGTGAGATTGTAAGTTTCTGGACCTTTTGCTAATGCATTTCTATCAAAATTATTGTTAAAAACTAATCCGTTACTGCGTAGCAAAGTTCCGTTCGCAAGAAGTCGGAAAAACTTCTTGCGAAGAACTTTGCTGCGCAGTAACTGTTTATCAGTTATAGTGGTGTTTGGAGAAAGCCGTTAACCCCTATCATACCGAGGCTAAAAGCTTCAAATGTGTGCACTGCCATATGCAAGCTACATTACAGACATTACAGATAAGGATACAGACCAATGGCTTTAGTTCAAGGGTGGTGCCAGAATAGCTTGGCGCCTCTAGGCGCCAAGCTATTCTGGCACTACCCTTGAACTATTTTAGTCAAACTTATTTCACACACTGGTGTATTCCGAATGATGAGGGTTAACCAGGCTACGTTTCCATCAGCACGAATCTGATACGATTACGATCCGAGTACCACCCCGCTCAGATGAACTTGTTTGTCGTTTGGTGTTTATTTGTCCGGCGCTTGGTTGTCAGTTTGCCAGGCCTGCGGGTTAGGTAGAAAGGAGTGAGGGAGGAAGGAGGGGGGAGGGGGAGGGGGTCCGTGCGGGGTGGGGGTCAGTGGTTGACACCGATGAGTCATTTCAGTATCTGATTCACTCATATTTGTCCAATAAAATAGTTAGGGTGTGCAATACAATGGCCAATTTGATAAGAATCTAACCACGCAGACCCGACGCTTAAACCACGTGACAACCCTTCTTCTGAGGATAAACTTTAATCAAAGTCAGGAAGAGGCATAGATTCTCATGAGCCCCTGCGACTGCAGGGGCTTATGAGAATCTATCCTTTGTGCAGGGGGACGTCGGCAGATGAAAGCTGAAGAGCGCCTATGCTGACACGTGCGACAAAAGTGCCCGACTAGAGGTTAGTTTGGCTTTTACGTGCGTCCAACAAACAAAAAGCCAGAAATTTACAATAAGATATAATGACGAGCAGAAGAAATGCGACATTTTTGTTGTTGTTGCAATAGTCGGAAACCGATGATTTCAAAATATCGCGGATTTCGTTTGCTCGTCAGTATACGAATGGACCTTGCTAGGAGGAAACAAACCGGGCTTGATAAATAGCATGTACGTTGAAAGGTCCTGGTAAATCAACATGGCACAGTTTGCAGCGCGGCTGAATTGATCAGTGTTCAGGTCGAACTCCATAGGCAATAGCCGCTGTCCTTGTCCCCCATAACCAACCCCGTTAGGACCGTCTGGTATTACTCCAGTGCCGTGGCCGTTATTAAACCATTTAGCTCCGCCGAGTCCCTACAGCAGGAGATGGATCGACCATGATAATTCAAGGGTAGTGCCAGATGAGCTTGGCGCCTTCAGGCGCCAAGCTCATCTGGCACTACCCTTGAATTATCATGGTCGATCCATCTCCTGCAGCTGGTGCATAATCGTTAGGTAACGCCTCCGGCAAAATTTGGGAAATGAGACCCTGTTCACTTTGGCCTACAGATTGAAGCAGTGTAGTCACTTTGGAGTCAGTGACCTTTTTTTTAAAAAACTTGAATGGCTGGAGTAACACGCCAACTAAATCGCACCTCAGTGATCGACGAGAGGTCTGTTTAGCGTGAGGCCGGTCATATTGGTTTGTTGCACTAGCTGTACGCAGCTCAATACACCTGGTATTAAGGCCGTTCGTTCTCCAGTGGCAAATACTAATGAGGTTTTGTTAAGTTGTGACGAACGACTCTCAACAACGAACGAGCGCGGAATCGCGGCGGATAACCACTGAGCTTGTACCATAAGCACAGACAACATCCCCAAAAGGCATAGATGGCTCATAAGGATATATGCCTCTTGGAGATGATTGGTGTGCTATTTTGTTTATGGTGCAAGCTGGTTATCCGCCGTGATTAGTCGCCGCTGTGAAGTCGTTCGTTGTTGAGAGTCGTTTCTTTGCAAACGAAACCTCATTACATATTTTTCACGGTCATTGTCTGTACCACTCGGCCCTCCATTGGTGCTCGATTGATGACAGCGGACCGGAGTAAAGTGACATTTGTTTATCTGGCGAGTTTCACGCCACATCGATCTGCACTGTGACGTTTCCCGCGACAGCCCATAATCCGGAATACGGCTCTTCAAAAAACAAGGCCTATCCAGCGAGAGACATAGATCCTCATGAGCCCTCGCAAGTGCGAGGGCTCATGAGGATCTATGTCTCTTGCTAGTCGGCCAAGTATTGATGAGCCGTACGTTCAGTCTAACTGTGTTGTCTGGACTGATTATCGAAAGGCATTTGATTAGACAGGTAAAACTGAATGCATCAATTTCAGTCGGCTGGCTCGACATGGGAGTGGTTTTTTTTTAACGGTTATGGGGTGGGTGGGTGGAAAGGAGGGGCGGGGGGAGGGGGTGTGGTTGGGGGTGGGGTGGGGGGGAGGTGGGGTGGAGTTGGGGGGTTGGTTGGTTGGTTAGTTCGGGGTTTAAAGTCCACAGCGGGTTATGGGGACAAGGAACTCTATTGCCTATGGAGTACGACCTGAACACTGATCAATTCAGGCGCACTGCAACGGTGCCACTTTGATTTAGCAGGACCTTTCAGCGGATATGCTATGGAACAAGCCCGGTGATGGAGGGGGTGGGGTGGGGGGTTGGCGGGGCGGTTGGGGGGGGGGGGTGGGTTCGGCGGGGGTGGGGGGGGGGGGTGAGGTGGGGGGGGGGGGGGGGTGATTCCCACCTGCCGTGCGCTACAGGGTACAAGAAATCAACTACAACATATTGAAATGCCAATTAAATTTTGAATATCTCTCACAAACATTCAAATGGCGAGTAACAGAAACGATTAGAGCTGGTCGCTTTTTAAATTAAAAAAAAAATTGTATATATATATTTTTTAAAAAGGAGCGTGATGTGCGACGGTAGATCTACGTCATCGAGCTAGCAAAACAGATCACCTGCCTTAGATTTTGAGGCGTCAGTCTAAGGGAGGTGATCCTCGTACTTATTTACTTTTTTTAATATGTAAAGGCCACTAAAAGTATCAAATTGTTTCCCTTGGATATATTACCCTTTTCAATTACACATTAATACATATTATCACTGGAGTTCTTACTAAATATTACACTATCGTTCCGGTATTATATCACGTATTCTTCAACAAAATCAAGATAAACTATTTATTAACTTTTATGACGTCATCATTTTCTGCGTATTTCTGGGGCATGTTCGTGTAATGGGCACCCGTACAGAGCAGCCGACCACGTGAAGAAACGCAAGTTTGACATTGTGGATACATAACCTCGGGTCAAGACGCCGGCATTATGTCTTGGCTTTTTGGGATCGGCAATAAAAAGCAGCAGGGAGATATCCCGAACATCCAGCTGCCCACACCACCCGGACCTGGAGGCGATGCAGGCGGTGGCGGCGATGAAGGAAAAGGCGGCGGCGGCGGCGGTGTTGGTGGATTTTTTGGTGGTGGAAAACAAATGGATGCCTATCGCTTCGACTCGGCAGCTTTGGAGAGAGCTGCGAAGGCTGCACGTGAGCTGGAATCATCCAGTAAGTTCCATAAAAAGAAATTGAATTTGCGTTTTAATTTTTTGTGTGTTTGTTAATGCGATACCAGTACCGGTTTGTTGATGAGGTACGGATGATTTAAGTGTACTGTTCGATTGCAGCAGACGAACTTTTCGAACATGCTGGAAATGATGTACCACAGGCATTTGATATTAAATCAGATTAATGTTTATGATAAAGATATTGTATAAATTGTATTGTAGCCATCACCCCCACCAACCAGCTCTGCGTTGTCATCAAGTTTTGGTAGCTGCTGCTTGCTGTAACTACCCCCATCTCTCCCCCAAGTTGTCTGTCCATTTGCTGGCCTCTGCTGGTATTATAGTGTTAACTTTGATTTAGCCTATGATTGAAAATAAATTTGACTTCTGCTTTGGGTGTGCTAGGATGATGGTGCTCGACACAAGATGCATGTAAAAAATATCAGCGTGTGCATAATGCCAGGCATTTTTAAACTAAACTCTAAGGACACAACATTTATTTCACTCAGAATATGCACGCGATGCACTGGATCTCACCAAGCAACAGGAATTAACCAAACAATTGGAAGTCTCCAAACAGATGAAGGTAAGCTGTTTTGCATCATGGCTCATAAATGTAGAATTTATAACTGTTCAGTAAATTCCATTCTAAAATATCGGAAGACATATTACAAGAGCAAGATAATTTGCTCTCTACAGTCATGGACTTGACCTGGGTGATTCCCTCTATCTGAGTATGCTAATGGATTAGGCTGAAGATCCCTGTCAGCAGGAGGTTTTGATTGTAGTGATCGAGTACCAAATCTGGCAACCTGTAGTGGCTGATAAGATTAAGAATGTATTCTTTGCATCTAGATCTTCGCGATGGAAGGAACTTAACCTTTTGACTGTCAGTAATACTTTCCTGCAAGAATCACCTCGACTAAAAATGCTACCGACGACCAAATGGCTTGTGAAAGATTGTGAAGATCTGTGTTTCTGAGGTTGTTTCATTGTATGTATTTGACATTTCACTTTCAGGAGTATGAAGCTCAGTTAGAACAGCTCAAAGTGGAGCAGGTACGGGTGGTGCAGGAAGAGCGGAGGAAAACCTTAGCAGAGGAGACGAAGCAACAGGGCCAGCGGGCACAGTATCAGGATCAGCTGGCACGCAAACGCTATGATGACCAGCTTGTACAGCAGGTAGATTATGTGTGTGCTTGAGCATGGGTGACGACAGTCTTCAGTTCTGGAGGCTGATTTAGCTTCTTCAAAATCCCAGAAAGCTGAATTTGAGCATAATCCTTCAGCTAGCTTGTTCCATCTGCAAGAGACATGATATATTTTCATGAGCCCCTGCGTTCACAGGGGCTCATGAGAATTTATGTCTCTTGCTGGCAGTGAGTCATGGGAATAGTTGGTCCGTGGATCATTTTTCAGTCATTTCATTTTTTTCGCGCTGTCACTCATGCATTACATGTGTTTTATGTCAGAAAGTGTTTGCACCTGTGTGAAGCCAGAATCAGTAGCCTCACATGTGCATTGTTACATCAGTGTTTACCAGCACAATCAGTGGTGGCCAATCATTTACATCAATTTTCACCAACAGATTTGGTGGTGGCAAAATCTTTGTTACCAGAATCTGATTTAAATATCTAGACACTTTCATCTTGTCTTTAGGAGATGGCAGTTATATATTATGACACTTCAAAATCTAAAATTAGTTCTCATTAATTAGGTTGTCACTCTGAACAAATGCCATTTTGCAGCTAATCAAATGGTAAGTGTTATTGCCCAGTCCCGCGGCATGTCTGGTTCTGTATAAAGAAACCCTAAGCAACAAATGAGATAGTGAGATTTTGTATTTGCAGGCACGAATGCAAGAAGAGAATTTACGAAGGCAGGAGGAGTCCATACAGAAACAGGAGGCTATGCGCAGATGTGAGTGGCTACTCTGATTGCCTCTGTAATTGCTTCTTCGTACTGATATTTGTCATTGTATCTCAGTACCATGCAAGCTGAATGTTAACCCTTTAGCCCCAAGGTCCCATTTCTCAAATTTTGGAGGTGTTTCCCAATAACTATGTACCAGTTGCAGGAGATGACTTGACCATGATAATTCAAAGGTAGTGCCAGATTAGCTGGGCGCCTGAAGATGCCCAGCTAATCTGGCACTACCTTTGAATTATCATGGTCAAGTCATCTCCTGCTGTAGGGATCATGGGCTAAAAGGGTTAACCCCTTGACTGCTGCAGATGGTACTGTTCAGTGGAAAATAACTGATAATGGCAAAGATGTAGGATTTACTTTGATTTATAACACACAGCAGAACATGTTTTGAGTGACCGCCCTCACGTGAGACACTAGCTTGACGGATTTCACTATCTTTGAATTATCATGATCAGTCCATCTCTTGCAGCTGGTACATGGTCGTTAAATGAGACCTCCACAAGTTGGGAAATGTGGGAGTGGGGTAAAGTGGGTTAAGTTTGTAAGAAAGGTGTTTGCTGCAAACTTTTTTTTATCTGTACTGTGGAATTTGTTACAGTAGGCTGAAATCTGTGGATGATCGAGTGCATGCATTCTGTATGAGTAAACCAAAATTTAACCAAGCATGCTACTTTCCATGATTTCATGGATTTCCACTAAACTGGAAAAAAAACAGCATAGCCTTTAGCTCTGTATTGTACCCATCATGCATGCTACTTATGCGGCTTCCTGGACCCTCGGCTTAGGTTTTGGGGAAAACCATCATAGCCTCTGTAACATGCCTGAAAAAAGAACGGAATTAACGTATTACGCACAAATCTGAAGACACATTTCAGCACCAGTTGTGTTTGTTATGCCTTGTCGATGCACCTAATTAGTAATAAGCAGTTTGGACACAGCAAAATCACACGCGCCATCACACTTATTTATTCTGTACTGCCTTTAGAGTGTCAGTCTGTTTTTAGCTGTTTCTCACAATGATCAGTGGTAAAGTATTTCTCAAACGGAGTGGAGTCATTGTCAGGTTACTTGACATAAAGGTGACGTGTGCTGAACTGGCTTGTCGTGTGTCTAAATGAATCATAACTAGACCTGTATGCAATGTTTCATGACCTTCTGTTACAGAAGTGTATCTTTGAACAGTTACGGTAGTAGTGGGCATTCAGTACTGTCTCTTTTCATGGCTGCCTGGTGCCAAACTGCACTTGTACATGTTCTGATAACTTGGAAGAGGGTGCAGAAATAGAAGGGAGAATGTGATTTTGATTATGAAGGACAGACAGTTAAAGTGTTTTTGCTTTTATAGCGACGTTGGAGCATGAGGCACAGTTACGTCACAAGAATGAGATGCAGAGACTGGAGGCCGAGTTACGGGGAAAGGCCAAGGTCGACCGTGAAAATCAGGACATCATCCGCGAACAGATCAAGTTGAAGGCAGCGGAGAACAGACAAACCGTTCTGGAATCTATCAAGTGAGATGCAACATGTTGATAAGTACACAAAAGGCCGTCAGGCTGGTGTCAGCCCCACAACCTTTTGTTCACGGGTTCTTTAACCTATTTAGTTCTGATGCACTACAGCAGGAGATGAATCAACCATAATAATTCAAGAGTAGTGCAAGATTAGCTTGGCACCATTTAAATGCCAAGCTCATCTGGCACTACCCTTGAATTATCATGGTTGATCCATCTCCCACAACTGGTGACACCTCCAAAATAGGAAATTCAGCTTTGTGGCAGTACCCTTGAATTATCATGGTCAAGCCATCTCCTGAAACTGGTACACACTTGTTGACACCTCCAAAATTTGTAAGTGCGGCGTTGTGGTTAAATGAGTTAACCATTTGACTGATGCTGACGATACCGTTCGGCATACAAGATGAATAGTTGTGCTCTTTTCTGTGGAACCGTGTCCTAAGCAGCAGTCGGGCAGTTAACCCTAAAAAAAATTGCTTTTTACCCTATGAAGGCTACATTGCAGATTTGGAGATAGATCAACCGTTTTAGTTCAAGGGTGGTGCCAGAATAGCTTGGCGCCTGAGGCGCCAAGCTATTCTGGCACCACCCTTGAACTATCATAGTCAAATTTATTTCAAACAGTAAGTGTATCAGGATGAAAAGAGTTAATGGGTGGGTGCAGGAATGCTTTGGATGAATGTTTGTTTCCACATGAACATCAGGGAATGTGGGCATATTTTGCAGTTTTTGTCAAGTGAGATATGAAACAGCATTTAACCAGCTGGTTGCCAGTAACTGCTTTTGTCATGATGATTCAGACTGAAACCATTTAGACAATAATCGCTACCAGCAGCCAAAGGGTCAACCTCCTTGGTCGTACATCCAAGTGAATTACGCTCTCATCTGTCTTCAGAACGGCAGGCTCAGTGCTAGGGACGGGCTTCCAGGCATTTATTTCTGACTGGGATAAAGTCACAGCCACTGTAAGTATTGTTTGAAAAGTCTTCATGATGACAGTGACAATGTTTCTGCGTCATTCGCTGATGATAGAGTATTGCTTTGTTAACTCATTCGAGGCGTGCTGCCTCCAGTACGCAGCTTACGCCGCGTATCTGGAGGTGGCATGTCTCGAATGAGTTAACCTAGCAGCACCACATTGGTTGCCTTCCTCTTGATGTAGTGATCCTTATGCTTCAGTTCATGTTGTGAGTGAAGTACATGTCGTGCTTTACAGGCATTGGGACTAACCATGGTGGCAGTGGGTGTTTACGCTGCCAAATACGGGACCGGTGTGGGTGCCAAGTACATCGAGTCACGCCTTGGCAAACCGTCACTGGTGCGAGACACATCACGCTTCACTGCACTCGAGGCCATCAAGCATCCAATCAAAGTAGGTGATTGGAGAAACACATGATGAATGTAGACACCAGTACTTGATGTAAACAGTATGTATCTTAGTGATGGCTGCATTCCCAAGGGGGTTAACTCACTGACTGCTGCTGACACTGCAGCTCAGCGGAAAAGATGCTTAACTATTCATCTTTCCGTCGTCAGCAGCATTCAGTGGGTTAACCCCCTTAATTGTGTATGAAACAGACACTTCAGCCTTTTGGCCGTCAGCGGTTTTTGGTGCGATGATTCCCACAGGAATCATGGCAAGAAAAAAACGCTACCGACAGCCAAAGGTTAAAATTATGATCCTTTTCTCATTGCATTGCTGCTCCCCTACCTGTGCCGTTGCTTTGAAGAGATTACGTGTATTTTACCATTACCATAAAATACATGCTGCAGATAGTGGGGTCTTTCTCACATCCACTCCTACTAGTTTAGTAGTCATACCAAGGGGAATTACTCAGCGCTGGACATACACACAGTTAGATCCCCTGCCCCCTCCTATCAGGCACCCAATGGCCAGCCCACAGAAAAATACACAGGTAAAGAACAAGACGATCATATACATCTTACTGGTTTGCAGTCCCAGTGGCTGCATTTACAAGGGGGTTACCCCATTTAACCCCATGGCTGCATTTTGAAATTGTCACCTAATGACCATGTACCAGTTGTGGGAGATGGGTCGACCATGATAATTCAAGGGTAGTGCCAGATTAGCTTGGCGCCATCAGGCGCCAAGCTAATCTGGCACTACCCTTGAATTATCATGGTCCATCCATCTCCTGCTGTTGTGCCTCTGGGCTAAATAAGTGAACAATATTTAAACGTAAACAAACTGTTTTGTCCCGCTGGCTGCCCGTAGCGCTTTTTGTTGAGGTGATTCCTGAAATGGTGCTATGGACAGCCAAAGGGTTCTTATGACCAGACGGGACTTCGTGTTACCATGTCATTGTCAAGTCTTGCAGAAGCTGTATGTCCTGTCGTTTTGCTCTGTTTTCAGACAGTAAAGAACATGAGGCTGAACCCAGAGGACGCCCTGAGTGGTATTGTGCTCAAGGTGGGTGTTGGTCAAAATCACGATTTTAAACCCCTTCGCTGCCAGTGATCATGAAGTTTGCGTCTGAAACCAACTGCACACTGATCCAAATTTGGGCAGAAAACACTGATGTAAATGGGACAAGAATAACAAGGAGACTAACAAGAGACATAAATCTTCATGAGCCCCCACATTCATGGGGGCTCATGAGGATTTGTGTCTCGCATCTGGGTAGCGTTCACCTCGCCTGGGCAGTTAAAAGGTTAAAAGAAGGGTACAGAAGACTGTGAATGATAGAAAAGAGACTGCATTCTCATGCAGAGCAGAGAGATGCACCACAGTTGCAGAAAGCACCATGAGTTCTTTGTGTGACTGCCTGGTCTGCGTTTGGCCAGAACGTTGTCAACATAGGATGCCTGGACAACAGCTGAACAGCCCAAAATACATTGGGACATATTTGTGTTTTCTAACGGTGGGCAATTTTTGGACTAACCCCTTCCCTGTCAGCAATTCTGAAATCTTTGTCATTCAAGACCAGTTATGTCAGCAAGAAACATAGATTCTCATGAGCCCTCACCAACGCGTGGGCTTGTGATTATCTAAGTCTTATACAGGTGGATTGTGTGCATTTTCTCTGGGCGGTGAAGGGGTAATAAGCATGTTGTAACGTGCATTTTCAGCCCAAGTTAGAGGAGCGACTGCGTGATATTGCCATCGCCACGCGACACACCAAGAAGAACAAAGGCTACTACAGAAACATCCTCATGTACGGACCCCCCGGCACTGGCAAGACTATGTTTGCAAAGGTGGGTCACAGTCTTCATTTCCACCCATTTACCCTTACAGCAGGAGATGGATCGACCATGATAATTCAAGAGTAGTGCCAAATTAGCTTGGCGCCTGATGGTGCCAAGCTAATCTGGCACTACTCTTGAATTATCATGGTTGAGCCATTCTGCAACTGGTACAGTCATTAGATGACACCAAAGGATACAGTCATTAGATGACATCTCCTTTGGGAAATGTGGCCTTGGTGTTAAATGGGTTAAATACCATGTTTTATGCCTCGTACGGTCCACCCTTGTACGCAGATTTTACCTCTACATACTAAAGGTGCTTTTGAGTCCCAAAATACACATGGTGATGAGAAACAACAATGCTTTCTTTTGGGCTCTTCTTCTTCAGCAACGTTGTGTTAGGGTTACTTGTTCTGGAGTGATGTTGCATGTCATCTCGGCATTAAGGACAGTGATTCTTTTCTCATGTTCACTTGAACTGTTGCATACACAGTTTTCAGCACCTGTGTTTTGCATACACAAATTTTAAGAAGACAGTGTCACACCTGTTTTTTTTTGTTTTAGAGTTTGGCCAGGCATTCAGGGATGGACTATGCCATCATGACGGGTGGTGACGTGGCCCCCATGGGGAAAGAGGGAGTGACTGCTATGCACAAAGTCTTTGACTGGGCACAAACCAGTGGACGAGGGTACGTCACAATTGTCATTGTTGGCTTAGCGTGCATTGCCTACTCAGACTCTATTTCAACACTTTGGCTGCCAGCAGTGGTTTTTGTCATGATGATTATGACAGCCAAGGGGTTAATTTATCACTTTGGCTCCCCGTGTGCATGCAGCCACCAGTGCTGTATACAGTATCGGTGGCTGAGTGCATGAGTTAATCTTACATTAGAATCTGGTCAAAGACAGTAGGTTGAACCCCTTTATATGCTGATGAGCAAACGAAAATTCATTCGAGTCATGAGAAACACTTCACAAAATGTTGCATTTCTTTTGCTTATCAATATCGTAAAGAAAGACAGGTTGCACCCCCTTATAGTAAGGACTAAAGGGGCTATTTTGCTGAAACGCCCCTAATCACTGTGGTATGCGTCCTTGAAGCAGTCGTACCGTTAATAATAAGTACCTCAAACTGTGGTTGTCAATGAGGCAACTCTGTGTGAACAAGAAGCGTATATTCTCATGGGCCTTTGCAACTGTAGGGGCTCGTGAGAATATACACCTCTTGCAGGTGAAGCTGGCTGGCTGAATCCACAGAATGTTTGAAGTCCGCGCAAATGTTTGACCTACTTCTGGTTTAGGGATGAGCTCTTTTGACAAAGAATGTCAACAACGGTATATTTTTAATACGAAAGGTGTATCATGATCTTTCAGTGTGTTGCTGTTCGTGGATGAAGCAGACGCATTTCTACGCAAACGAAGCAAGGTATAGTTTTCATTTTGATCGTAATTAATCGAAAATTCTAAAAAGATAAATGATTTTACCGTACTGTTGTGCTGATGTTCTTAAATCTGGTGACTTTGAAAACGGTTTGCTAGTTCGTCTGATACTGGTGTCATGTTGTGACAGATCGTCCATCATTGATGAGGTCCTGTTGTCTGTTGCAGGAAGTGATCAGTGAAGACATGCGAGCCACGCTGAATGCTTTCCTCTACAGGACTGGAGAACAGTCACAAAAGTAAGAGTTAACCCTTTTAGCCCCAAGGTCCCATTTCTCAGATTTTGGAGGTATTGCCTAATGACTATGTACCAGTTCTAGGAGATGGATTGATTATGATAATTCAAGGGTAGTGCTATATGAGCTTGGCACCTTCAGGCGCCAAGCTCATCTGGCACTACACTTGAATTATCATGATCAATCCATCTCCTGCTGCAGGGTCCCGCGGCAAAAAGGGTTAGTGTGAACAAAATCCAATGCCATGATATTGCTAACACATCGGCTCATGAGTTACAGTGAAAAGAAAAGAGATTGATGTGTAGCATGTATCGTCAATGTAAGCTTTGTGTAGAGGTCTCTTGATTGCTTTATCACACACGCTGGTTCTCCCAGTGGCCCTGACACAAGATCTGCCGTTATATAGCAAAAGTAATCCAGACCAAAAAGGTGACTGCCAAGCGTGTGAAATGCAAAGAAGTACCCAACGGAGAAAGAAACACACTTGGAAAAAATGGTACAACACAATTTATTAATATTTCGGGTAAATACCCTTTGTCAAAATAGACAAACAAACAGAGACATTAGCCGCTACTTATCTTCATATGCAGAAGGAATGTGGCAACTGAAGGTGACGTAAAAATAAAAAGAAAAAGAAAAGAAAAGGAAGAACAGAAGTAAAAATGACGTCAAAGAAAAAAATCGTAAGAGAAAGATTCCGAGAAAAACTAAACACGAGAGACAAGAGTGTGTGTAAGCGCGCGCAGGAGCGAGCCGGCCAAAAGTAAATGCGCGTGTGTGAGGCCGGGGAGAGAGAGAGAAGAGAGAGACCGCGAGAGAGAGAGAGAAAGAGAGTCTTTTTTATCTGCTGTCATTTACCTTACTGAGTCGCTTCTGTATGACTACTCACTAACCAGATAGGTGAGGCTGGCGCTGATTGATATGTACTTTGTGAATCCCTTGGGGACTTTTTCAGCGCTGGCCGTACGTTTCGTTGGATCCCTTGCCCTTCCCTGTCGGACGCCTGGTCGCCGGTACTTGGATTTATGCGCGGGTGTGGGGGGCGATCGTGTGCATTCCTTTGGGGATGTATGTGGTCGTCTTGTTCGCATGCCTGTGCGTTCGTCCGTGGGCTGGTGGGTGCCTGTTGGGTGGGGCTGGTGGCTCTGGTTGTTTGCCCTCCCCCCCCCGCCCCCCTCCCCTCCCCTTTTTTTTTTTTTTTTTTCTCTCTCTCTCTCTCTCTTCCCTTTCCTCCTCCCCTTTCCCCGCCCCTTTTGTCTTTCTCTCCCCCCACACCCGTTTTTTTATTTAAAAATTTTTTTTTTTTTTTTTTTTTTTTTATAGTTACCCTTGAAGATGGTTTCACAACTACCTACTCTCCTCTTATACCATTATTCTCTTACTGATTTTGATTATTTGCTTTGTTTCATTGATATTTCTTGTTGTGTACCATGCTAAATGCTGGGGTTTTTTTCCCGGGGTTCTCCCGTTTTTCCCCGAGGTAGTCCTCAACTTGATGGTGATATAAAGTTTGCCTTCGGGTTGGCGTTTAGCAGGCTTTGTGTATTAGACACACAGCCTACTTCGTGCCCAAGGGTACTCCCCGTTCGTTCGTTCTCTCTCTCTTCCCCCCCCCCCCCCCCCCTCTCTCTTTCCCCCCCCCCCCTCTCTCTCTCTCTCTCTCTCTCGCGGTCTCTCTCTTCTCTCTCTCTCTCTCTCCCCGGCCTCACACGCGCATTTACTTTTGGCCGGCTCGCTCCTGCGCGCGCTTACACACACTCTTGTCTCTCGTGTTTAGTTTTTCTCAGAATCTTTCTCTTACGATTTTTTTCTTTGACGTCATTTTTACTTCTGTTCTTCCTTTTCTTTTCTTTTTCTTTTTACGTCACCTTCAGTTGCCACATTCCTTCTGCATATGAAGATAAGTAGCGGCTAATGTCTCTGTTTGTTTGTCTATTTTGACAAAGGGTATTTACCCGAAATATTAATAAATTGTGTTGTACCGTTTTTTCTAAGCGTGTTTCTTTCTCCGTTGGGTACTTCTATAGCAAAAGTAAGTATGTCCATTTTTTTTATAAAAGTGAGATTTTCATTGTTTGCACGATGAAAGTCTCGCTTTTCTAATATAATGAACATGCTAGCCCATGCCAAATTACAGCAGAGTTAGTTCCCAGTAAGCGAAGGTTGTTGGGTCCATGATGGACGCAGTGGACCCAGGCACAGCTGTGCGCAGGCTCACTGTGGCCGTCGTGGGCCCGAAGGCTGTTTTAGTTCATAGATGTTGCCAGAATAGCTTGGTGCCTCCAGGCTATTCTGACATCACCCTTGAACTATTATGTTTGATAGTCTCCTAGGATTGTATTTCAGTCTTGATTGTGTTCTTTGGCTCAATAGTCCCCCTGCATGTCCGTCATCGACTTTCATGTTAACCCTTTGGCTGTCGGTAGCGGCTTTTGTCGTGATGATTCCTGCAGAAATCATCATGACAAAAACCACTACCGACAGCCAAATGGTTATACGCTAGTGCTAACCAGCAGCCAACCATATTGCATTTTCAGGGGTCGCTAGAATACCCATGCTTGTTTGTGGTGCAGGTTTATGTTAGTGTTGGCCAGTAACCAGCCAGAGCAGTTTGACTGGGCCATTAACGACCGCATCGACGAGATGGTGGAGTTTGACCCTCCAGGGACTGAGGAGCGAGAACGCATGGTGCGCCAGTACTTTGAGATGTATGTCCTCAAGCCTGCCACAGCTGGAAAAGGGTGAGTCACAACTTGTTTGTATTACTGTCCCACACTCATCAACAAATACAGGACAAGACCACGAGGCTTGCTGACATCTCGTCCCAAGTGGGCCTCACCATTCACAAACAGAAAACAAAGACAATGAGGCTGAACGCAACCAGGGAAGAACCAGTCTTGCTTGCTGGCACCCCGTTGGAGGAGGTGGAGTCCTTCACCTATCTCGGGAGTATCATAGACAAAAAAGGCGGTACTGATGCAGATGTCAGAGCACGAATCGGTAAAGCCAGAGCAGCCTTTCTCCATTTGAAAAAAGTGTGGAGTTCCAGAGAGCTGTCACAACACACCAAAGTCCGGATTTTCAACTCCAATGTAAAAGCAGTTCTCCTATATGGAGCAGAGACTTGGAGATTGACAAAAACCACAGTCAACAGAGTACAGACCTTCATGAACAGTTGCCTTAGAAGAATTTTGAAAATCCACTGGCCAGAGAAGATCAGCAACGTCGGACTCTGGGAGAGAACAGAGCAGATAACAGCAGAGAATGAAATTGGGCGAAGAAGATGGGGATGGATCGGTCACAGTCTGAGAAAGCCAGCTTCCAGTATCGCTAGGCAGGCATTGTCATGGAACCCCCAGGGAAAGAGGAAAAGAGGTAGGCCGAGAAACTCCTGGCGTCGAGACCTCCAAGCAGACATCAAGAGACTGGGAACCACCTGGAGTAGAATCGAAGGAGAAGCATAGGACAGGAGTTGCTGGAGGTCTCTCGTCGACGGCCTATACCCGGGTAGGGGTGACAGGCGTAAGTAACAACTTGTTTGTGTATTTAACTGTCTGAAAGAACTTGTTTGTCTATTTAACTGTTTGAAATTTGTATTGCTGGTATGTTGGGGTTCATGCACTGAATGTAATCCGTTTTCACCGTAAAATAAATTGTAACATGAATAATGCACCATTGAAAGAATGTAGCAAATATGTTTCATTGCTTCAAAAACTCTGCAGTGAACTCTATTTTTAACGAAAATGTTTCTGGTCATGTCTGCACTGATAACTGTGTTTGTGCAACAAGTGTGAAATATTTAACCCATTCAGCCCCGACGCCCTGCAGCAGGAGATGGGTTGACCATCTTAATTCAAAGGTAGTGCCAGATTAGTTTGGCGCCTGTCAGCGCCAAGCTAATTTGGCACTACCCTTGAATTATAATGGTCGATCCATCTCCTGCAACTGGTGCATTGTCGTTAGATGACGCCTCCAAAATTTGGGAAATATGGTGTTGGGGTTGAATGAGTTAATTGAAGAAGACAAGGCATACTTGCACATTTTCATGCACATTTTGGACAGCTACTTTGAAACTGTTCTAGGTTTCTAAGTTTATGTCCTTTGTTTCTCTTGAGCCTGATGTTGCCTGGTTATTGTGCGTGTTTTCACAGGCGCCTGAAGGTAGCCCAGTTTGACTATAGCGCCAAGTGCAAGGAGATCGCGGCTTTGGCCGAGGGTTTGTCAGGTCGTGAAATCGCCAAGATGGGAGTGGCATGGCAGGTCAGAACCACCCTAGAAAATATTCCTCATTAACGTGTTCAGTGCCTGGAGTTCTGTACCTCTTGCCAGTTGCAAGAGGTATAGATCCTCATGAGCCCCCGCAATTGCGGGGGCTCATGAGGATCTATGCCTTTTGCGGACACCAATTTGAATGCATGTTCCTGCGACAGCATGAGTATTTTTGTGTTGAATTAACGAAGATTGCAGAAACACAGTCTGCGTCGGCTGGCACTGAACGGGTTAAATTAGGAGACTAAACTCGGTGAGCCTCGAAAATCTCCATCAGGAAATATCCATGATAGTTTATGGGCCAAGCTATTTCGGCATCACCCTTGAACTTTCATGGCCGTTTCATCTCAGCTGGTATGTAATCTTTAGAGGACAACTCCCAGAATCCAACCTTTAATTAACCTTTAGTGTTAATTGTATCAACTAATTATTTTCACACCTTTAGTCAGTATCAATACATTAATCAGACACTATGTTCTGGCACCTCCAGTCACTATGTTTATTACTCGCTTTTCTTTCAGCTGTAATTGTTTTCAACACTATACACACGTGAGAGAGTGCTTAACCTCTTCACTGCTGAGGAAAAGTGAACTCGATCCAACTACGAGAGGCATAGCTCCTCATGAATCCCAGCAACTGTGGGGGCTCACGAGGACGGATCTGTGTCTCTTGCTAAGATAGGTGTAGCTTGTGGTCATTGACTGAAGAAAGATTTCAAAAACAAAGTAAGCGTCCAGTGACATTGAAGAGGTTAAGATTTGTTTGTTAATGGCATTTTCAGTCAGATCAGTAGACGCACACATGCGCAACAGAGAGGACAATAAAAAAACTGGTATGCTAATCGAGTAAATTTTTTCTCAGTTTTTCTCTTTGTTGTCCATGTGTGTTTGAGAGTGGCTAAAGTGTGACACAAAGACATTCCTATGGATGTGTTCTGTGCAGTACTGTAAAAAATCACCGTATCTAAAATCTTGTATCCTGCAGGCTAAAGCCTATGCTTCAGAGGACGGCATACTGACAGAAAAGATGATAGATGAGATCGTTCAGGATGCAGTCAGACAACACGCCCGCAAGGTGGAGTGGCAAAAGGACCAGGAGAAAGTCGCACAAGAAGCCGGGGTTATGGACGGTGTTTATCGCTCAGGAAAAGACTCAGCCTCCGCCATCCCTAAGGAGTCCTTGCAAACACCAAAGCCTAACAAAACAAAACCCACGTCAGTTAGTAAATCATAGTGACTTCATTAGGCGTGTGTTATGTAGATCCATTTGTGTTTTTTTCCGGCGGCAGCATTGTACAACTGTTTCAACCCTTGCGCAGAAAGCTAGGGCATTGTAAACCGTATCGGTAAACTGTAAATTGTACCGGTGGCTAGATGCGCTTGGGGATTAATTCCAAATTGGATTTTCTGACAACTGTGGCAGTGTGTGCCATGATAGTTCAAGGGTGGTGCCAGATTAGCTTGGCGCCAAGCTAATATGGCACTACCCTTAAACTGTCATGGTTCATTCTTTCCTGGCAGAGCTGAATAGTACAGGTATGTCAGCTGTGAATGTATTTGTGCATTGTTGTGACCACACGGACAGAGCTGTTTGATGTAACTCTTGCACCATTTACTTCTGTGTCTGTGGACTGGTTATGTGTTTACCAGCATGAATCTTCACCATGGCCAGGTTTTGAGGTCTTTCTCAGAGGGACAGAAAGAAATCAAACAGGAACAAATTTTGCACTGGTAATTGTTTGTCTGATCATATAAATTGGATGTGTTACTGGTTATAAAGTCAGGATTTGAAGACCACAATGTCCTGTTCTGAATTATCAGACTACTATCTTCACACCTGTAAACTTGATTTAATTCTCATTTTGCCAGCGGGTCTATTTTAGATGCATCAAGTTATGTATTCATTGATGAAAAGTGCTGTTAGCCCTTTTCATCAACGAGTGCATGACTTGATGTATTGAAAACATAAATTGTTGGTACAGTTTTCAGTTTAAATGCTAAAGTACGCCCGTCATTCTAGGGTGATTATGTCTTCATTGTGCGTGCTGGAAAATCCCTGGAGATTGGTTGTCTTCAGAATCTGAATGTGATGCTATAACAAAAGAGTTCACCGTCTGGGTGGGTGGGGAAACATTTTACTGTGAATGTGGCCACATCGGTATGGGGATTAACATTTCACATTTTGAAGTTTTTGTGAACAGTCATATTGTTTATTATATGTATATTCAAGACGTGGAGTGTGTGTAAATGTATGGGTGTGCTTTTCATGAATGAAAGTTATAGGCGGCATTATCATACATAGTTTGTAGTAGTCTATACACTGCCATAATAAAGAGAAATGTCAAACCGTATGTTCACCAGTTGTGGGAAAGTATTGTCTCTTGTTCATGTAATTTCAAAATTCTGACTTACGGTCTTGGGGGTTGAAAAGTTAACCCATTACAACCCGAGGCCGATTTTGTAAAATTTGCTTATTGTCCTATGAAGGCTACATTACAGATTAGGCGATAGATCAACTGTTTTAGTTCAAGGGTGGTGCCAGAATAGCTTGGCGCCTGAGGCGCCAAGCTATTCTGGCACCACCCTTGAACAAGTCAAATTTCTTTCAAGCACTCGGTGTATCAGGATAAGGGTTAACCCATTAGCTGTGTGTAGTGGTTTTTGTCCAGGTTATCCAGCATGAATCATATGGACAAGTGTGCTACCAACAGCACAAGGGTACAAAAGTACTTGTGTACTTTTCAGCACGCGTAAGTCTTTCCCGAGGTTGGCAGAATTTGCCAGCTTTTTGGGTCCAGTAGAATTTGGTTACTAACAGTCGTCTTGTTTGCCTGAGAGAGAAGTGATGTCAGTTTGCTGAAGACTTTGCAATGAATGTATTTTGTTCATGAGCTGTAGATAACGATTCATGTAGTTTGCATGGGTGTATGCTCAAGCGTGTGATATAAAAACCTTGACTTCAATTATTTGGGGCCTTTTTTGTTTGGGTTTATGATACTACACACAACTGTACACACACTTTGCTGGCACCAACACAAACGGAGCCAAGAAATGGTCTGCTTTAATCTTTTCACCTTTTGAATCAATACTTATCACTATGCTTATTCCTATCAAACAATGAATTCAGTTTAGATACCAACTGATCTGTATTCAGATGCATAAAACACAATTGATACCAGGCATTTGAAAACTAATATAATTACTTAAATAATGCATAAAATGTGGGCTGAAGAGATGTTTGCAACATTCTGCTTCACCAGTATTTTCAACAAAGTATACAAACCTTACAAATTAACCCTTTGGTTGTCAGCAACACTTCGTTGCGACGATTCCAAAATGAATTATCTTGACAAAAAGCACCGACGACAGCCGAAGGGTCAACACTAGGATTTACCTTTGTCCCCTTGTGCGTGCAGCCACCTATACACTGACCACATACAGTAAGCAATCAGTGGTGGCACTCATAAGGCAGATAAGTGAAATCCCTATTGCCGCTAAATATGTGAAAAAAACGAGTACAAACCCATCTCCTTACAGTTGTATTCTCCGTCACGATGACGGACACAAACCCAAATACACCCAGCCATAAATGTTCCTTATATTAGGTTATAGGAAATGTAGACTAAGTTCACAAGTGGAAAATAGAGTAAATTTCAAACCCTCTTGTAGATGCAGCCATAGGGTCTGTGAACAGCACTAGTCACTGCTTATGTACAAGGGGGAAACAAAACCAGAGAAAACGCTAAAAATATCACGACATTTAAATTACTGAGAGAATTTGGACTTCTTGGTGTTCGCGTCGCTTATCTTGGGCTCTACAGCGCAAAGTACATGTTTCTCATATTAACTCATTCAGCCCCACGCCCGTATTTCCCAAATTTTGGAGGCATCATCTAACTATGCACCAGTTGCAGGAGATGGATTGACCATGACAATTCAAGGGCAGTGCCAGATTAGCTTGGCGCCTGTCGGTGCCAAGCTAATCTGGCACTACCCTTGGATTATCATGGTCGATCCATCGCCTGCTGTCGTGCGTCAAGGCTGAATGGGTTAAACATGTCTTTCATATACACAAAAAACATAACAGAAAAGTTCTGACAATTAGTGGAAAAGCCCCTAGCTACAAACCAAGACTCCAACAAGCACAACAGAGCGAAACATGCAAGCTACATTGGGTATACATACAGCCTGCCCTGGAAAGTCTTCTTACATGAATGCTCATCTTTGAACTTTACCTGAATAACTATTCTGGGAGGAACAATATAGAACATTCCTCACCAGGTCAGATTCTCAAATTCTAAGATGAGAAATTCAGTCTTGTGGCATTTATTTTGTACTGAGCAAGAAACAATGAAGTGCTCAGCTTGAAGCCTCAGTGCTTGACAGCACTCTTGTTGTAATTGATAAGCATCTTCTTGATCTCGCCAATAGCTTGCCCAGGATTCAGACCCTGGAAGACATACACCAAGAAAAACATTCAATCAGGCTGATCAAGCAATCAATACAGCAACTTGTCAAAGGCATTCAAATCCGGCCCTACCTCTGTATCTTAGAAACATAGCAGAAAATGTACACGTTACAGAAAGTTGTGGCCAAGACAGCCAAGCTGAGTTAACCATTTACCCCCAATACCCTACAGCAGGAGATGAATCGATCATGACAATTCAAGGGTAGTGCCAGATGAGCTTGGCGCCTGATGGTGCTGAGCTAATCTGGCACTACCCTAGAATTATGGTTGATCGATCTCCTGTAACTGGTACATAGTCATTAAATGACACCTCCAAAATTTGGGAAATTCACCCATGGGATTAAATAGGTAATACAATTTAAAAGCAAGACCTAATCCAGATTATCCTTTTAAATAAAGAGAGATGGAAAGCACAGAATGTTGAACAAAAATCAGAATGTTTGTGTTACTCTTGTCAATGTTCCCTGCACTTTTTGATACTGAAAGTTGTGGGAGTGGTACACTTATTGTGACTGCATGTGCACTTGTGTGTGCACAAACCTTGGGGCAAGTCTTGGTGCAGTTCATGATGGTGTGACAGCGATAGACTGTGAAACCATCTTCCATCATGGCTAGTCGCTCATCTGTGAAGTCATCGCGCGAGTCGATCATCCAGCGATATGCCTGCATGAGCACGGCTGGGCCCAGGTACTTGTCAGAGTTCCACCAGTAGCTGGGGCATGAGGTGCTACAGCACGCACACAGGATACACTCGTACAAGCCATCCTGGTGGGGCGAGAGTAATTAGATATATATAGAACAATGTGTTAAGGACAACATACATAGCAAAGGCATCACAGCATGAGCACAGAAAATACTATTCAACATTTAAACTCCTTCACCAGTCCCTCTCACTTTGGCTCTAACCCATTTAGTCCTGATGCACTACAGCAGGAAATGGATCGACCATAATGATTCAAGGGTAGTGTCAGCTTAGCTTGGCGCCATCAGGTGCAGAAGCTAATCTGGCACTACCCTTGAATCACTATGGTCAGTGCATTTCCTGAAACTGGTCGTTATGTGACACCTCCTTGGAGTTAAATGGACTTCCTTGAGCATTCAGCCACTGGTAAATTAGTTCCAGTAACTGAATACACAAGAGGGTTAACCGTTTGGATGTCAGTAGCAGTTCTTGTCACGGTTCCTGCAGGATAGAGTCACTGCGACAAAAATCGCTACCAGCAGCCAAAGTATATGTTTGATCACAGAAATGAATTTGGACTATGTCGATCAGCATATCTGTTCATATATCTATCTCATGTAAGACACGATTATAATAAGAGAGCAGAAAGTACAAAAGTACAGCATACCAGCTTGGCGCGGTCCTCCACCGACTGGTAGTAATGCTTTTTGCCGATTTCCGCATCGCTCTCATCCTTCTTCTTTAGGTATGGCTCAATGGAACGGTACTGGGCGTAGAAGTTACTCATGTCCTGGAACAAGAAACGGCAGCTTTGTGTCAAACAGATAATAGCGGTCAGATGTGGCGACGCACAGACATGCCATGGAAAAAGTTATTACAGCTGGACAAAAAAAAAAAAAAATTACCAAGGAAATTATTTCACAAGAAGCAAATTTCAGTTGGACTCCCTTCTGTACGCTGCCACTGGTACCATAAACAGCAAACATAAACAGTGACTGCATACCCAAGTGGGTTAATATTAAATGAATTGAACCCTTTGGCTGTCGGTAGCGGTTTTTGTCACGATGATTCCTGCAGGAATCATCGTGACAAAAACTGCTACCGACAGCCAAAGGGTCAAATACCACAAACAGCATTGAAGACTGCATACACAAGGAACTAATAAAACTGAGACGATGAGCTAAGGGTTTACAAAATGAGACCATTGCAATAATGCAGGTGATGACTATTGGTGAAAAGCACGTACCGGTACTAGATCTTTGACGACGTACATGTGTGGGAGAGGGTACACCTTGACGGGCTTGCTCAGCTTGGTGCTAATTTTGCTGCAAACAAACAAACAAGCTGATTTGGTTACCACTGTAAAACATGGCAAAGCCCTTGTGGCTCAAATATATGTCCAATCTACATGTGTGACCTTTGTGACGATAAGTAAAGAGATGGCTTCTGCACCAGCAAAAATCCATGTTTTCTCAAAATTTAATCAGTTTCCCCACATATGTCAAACACCCATGACCCTTGTGACTTACTTACTTACGCCTGTCACCCCTACCCGGGTATAGGCCGTCGACGAGAGACCTCCAGCAACTCCTGTCCTGTGCTTCTCCTTCGATTCTACTCCAGGTGGTTCCCAGTCTCTTGATGTCTGCCTGGAGGTCTCGACGCCAGGAGTTTCTCGGCCTACCTCTTTTCCTCTTTCCCTGGGGGTTCCATGACAATGCCTGCCTAGTGATACTGGAAGCTGGCTTTCTTAAGACTGTGACCGATCCATCCCCATCTTCTTCGCCCAATTTCATTCTCTGCTGTTATCTGCTCTGTTCTCTCCCAGAGTCTGACGTTGCTGATCTTCTCTGGCCAGTGGATTTTCAAAATTCTTCTAAGGCAACTGTTCATGAAGGTCTGTACTCTGTTGACTGTGGTTTTTGTCAATCTCCAAGTCTCTGCTCCATATAGGAGAACTGCTTTTACATTGGAGCTGAAAATCCGGACTTTGGTGTGTTGTGACACTAGCTCTCTGGAACTCCACACTTTTTTCAACTGGAGAAAGGCTGCTCTGGCTTTGCCGATTCGTGCTCTGACATCTGCATCAGTGCCGCCTTTTTTGTCTATGATGCTCCCGAGATAGGTGAAGGACTCCACCTCCTCCAACGGGGTGCCAGCAAGCAAGACTGGTTCTTCCCTGGTTGCGTTCAGCCTCATTGTCTTTGTTTTCTGTTTGTGAATGGTGAGGCCCACTTGGGACGAGATGTCAGCAAGCCTCGTGGTCTTGTCCTGCATTTGTTGATGAGTGTGGGACAGTAATGCCAAGTCGTCTGCAAAATCGAGGTCGTCAAGCTGTGTCCACAGTGTCCACTGTATTCCACTTCGTCTGTGCTCTGTGGTCATCTTCATGACCCAGTCTATGGCCAGTAGGAAGAGGAACGGAGACAGCAGACACCCCTGCCTGACACCAGTTCTGACCTGGAGCTCCCGTGGATCACGCGACATGTCATGCCATCGTAGCTGCTCTTGATCAGGCGGACGAGCTTTGTGGGTACACCGTAGTGTTGTAGGAGTTTCCACAGAGTCTCTCGGTCCACACTGTCAAATGCTTTCTCATAATCCACAAAGTTGACGTACAGCGGGGAGCTCCGCTCCAGAGACTGTTCCATGATGATGCGGAGAGTGGCGATCTGGTCTGTACATGATCGGTTCTTCCTGAATCCTGCTTGCTGGTCTCTCAGCTGGGGGTCAACGGAGCTCTTCATTCTCTCCAGGATGATCCTGTTGGAGACCTTTCCTGGTACTGACAGCAAGGTGATTCCTCTGTAGTTAGAACACTTGCTGAGGTCGCCTTTCTTGGGAAGCTTGATTAGGTACCCCTCCTTCCAGTCAGCCGGCATCACCTCCTCTTCCCAGATCTTTCCAAACAGTGGGTACAGCATCTCCACCGTTGTCTCTAGGTCTTCTTTCAGAGACTCCGCTGGGATGCCATCTGGGCCTGCTGCTTTGCCGTTCTTCAAAAATGCCACTGCTCTTCTGATCTCTTCCCGGCTGGGTCTGTCACAGCTGATGGGTAGGTCGGTCTCTGCCGGCTGGATGTTTGGGGGGTCGGGTGGGCTAGGACTGTTCAGTAACTCTTCAAAATACTCAGCCCATCTGTCGAGTTGGTCTGCTCTGTCTGCAATTGGCTTGCCTTCTTTGTCTTTTACTGGTCTTTCTGTATGGCCATACTTGCCTGACAATCTTCTGGTAATGTCGTAGAGGCTAGAGCTGTTTCATGTTGCCGCTGCCTGCTGCCTTTTCTGCCTCTGCTGCCAGGCTCTCTGTGTAGGCCCTCTTGTCTGCCCTGATACTCCTCTTCACCTCGCGGTTGGCTTCTGAGTATTCCCCCTGTGCCCTTACTTTGGCTGCTCTCGTGCGACTGTTGTTGACAATTGCTTTCTTCTGCTTCCTCACTTCCATCTTCTTCAAGGTCTGTGCCGACAGCCAGTCCTTGTGATGGTGTTTCCTGAACCCTACAGTGTCTTTGCAGGTTGAGTTCAGCGCCTCTCTAACTGCCTTACACTGCTGCTCTGTGGCGACGGCCTCCTCTTCACTTACTAGCTCCTGTAGCGCTTGAAACCGGTTGGACAGCACCAGTTTGAACTCTTCTCTAACTCCAGTTTCTCTCAGGAGGCCTACATTATAGCGCTGTCTTCTTGTTGTCTCTGTGCGGCTTTTCTTTAGCTTGAGCTTCATTCTTAAGGTAAGCAGATGGTGGTCAGAGGCGACATCTGCTCCCCTCCTCACTCGAACATCTTGAAGGGATCTTCTAAATTTCTTGCTAATGCAGATATGGTCTATTTGGTTCTCTGTTGTATGGTCAGGTGAGACCCAAGTTGCTTTGTGTATCCTTCTGTGTGGGAAGATGCTGCCTCCAATGACAAGTCGGTTTAGAGCACAAAATTCTACAAACCTCTCCCCGTTCTCACTCATTTCCGAGCCTACTAGTCCCTGTCTCCCCATCACCTCTTCGTATCCGGTGTTGTCCTCCCCTATTTTGGCATTAAAATCGCCCATGACGATGGTGATGTCTCGCTCCGCACATTTGTCCAAGGCACTCTGGAGTCGGTCGTAGAACTCTTGTTTCTCTTCCTCGTCCCTGTCATTAGTGGGCGCATAACACTGGATGACGTTCAGCTTGAGCTTTTTCTTGGTTCTAAAGGCTGCTGTGATGATTCTTGGCCTAAGAGGTTCCCAGCCCATCAGCGCTCTCTGTGCCACTGGTGACAGCATGAATGCTACACCTTCTGTATGGGGGGGCATTCTCCTCTTCATGACCTGAATACAGAATCATCTCCCCACTTAACAGCCTTTTCTGGCCAGACTGCGTCCATCTAGCTTCACTGATACCTAGCAGGGAAAGGTTGTACTTTTGCATTTCCGCTGCTATCTGGGCGGCCTTGCCGCTCTGGTACATGGTCTTGACGTTCCATGTGCCCATGGTTGTATCCCTGGATAGAGAGAGGCGGCTCGGTCCTGTGGCTTCCGAAGACTTCCGGCTTTCACCACAGGACGTCATAAGTCTTCTGGTAGAAGAACCTTCCTCCTCCAGGAAAGGAATTACTGTTAGTCTTTTCGTCGGCGTTTTTGTAGCTATTTCCTTTTTTGCAGGGTGGGGAAGCTACCCCCACGCCCAACCCCCTTACTAGGAGGACCAGGGGTTTTCTGTCGGGGTCACCTTCCCTTAGACCATGTTGGTTCACGGCACCTTATTTCATTCGGTGCACCCCTCTCACGAGGGACCCCCTATCCACCACCAAGGGGACGCGCCTCAACGCCATATGGTCCCAGCGCGAGGACCCTTGTGACAAGTCAACTAAATTAGTATACATAAGAAGGTCTATGGCTTGAAGAGTCTCCGAGCAAATGCCAACAAAGTTTACCACGGACGACGACCACTGACCCAGAACATAATCACTTTTGCCTTGCACGCGAGCCAAAAAACAAGCTACTAATTCATCTCTAAAAATCACCCAACACAGATGTAACCCCTTTGCACATGCAGCCACTAGTACTGTAAAAAGTAACATCACACACTACTGGTGGCTGCATTAACTCTTTTCATCTTGATACACTACTGCCTGAAATTAGTTTGACTAGGATAAATAATGGGTGGTGCCAGAATAGCTTGGCGCCTCAGGCGTCAAACTATTCTGGCACCGCCCTTTAACTAAAATAGTTGATCTATATCCTAATCTGTAATGCAGCCTTCATTAGACAATAAGCAATTTGTTTTCCTAATCAGCCTCAGGATGTAATGGGTTAATGAGGTCCAAGAGCTCAAGGTGCCATGCTGATCCAGCATAATAATAATAATAATAATAATAAATAGCGCAAAATCTTTTTGTGGCAAAAACTCATTGCGCTACCACATTCCAACATGACAGACGATATGAAACATTACAAATAAATACAACAGGACCACGGATCTACGACTGAACTGAGAGAACTATCCTTGAACTATCAAGTGCGAGTCTTCCCTTGAACTGTAAATGGAATGCAGTCCAAATGGGACATTTTGACCCAAGCTTAAATTTATTTATTAACCCTTTAGCCCCACCAGTGCTTTTCCCAAATTTTGGAAGTGTTACTGAATGACTATTTACCAACTGCAGGAGATGGATTGATCATGACAATTCAAGGATAGTGCCAAATGAGCTTGGCACCTTAAGCCGCCAAGCTCATCTGGCACTACCCTTGAATCATCATGATCAATCCATGTCCTACTGCAGCTGGGTCCTGGGGCTTAAAATGGGTTAAAACAGAAAAAGCAAGAAAATCCCCAAGACTTACTACAGGCAGGCCAGTGTGTTGGTGCCGTCAATGTTCATTGAACAGGAGCCACAGATGCCCTCACGGCACGACCTCCGGAAGGTCAAGGTCGGGTCCATCTCGTTCTTGATCTTGATGAGAGCATCCAGCACCATGGGACCACAGCTGAAAAATACACACAGGTATGACAGAATATTCACAAACCACTTGTGGAATGTTGACAGAGGTCTGAGAATGACCAAGAAATAAGACTGGTGACAGTTGTAATCAACTGTCGCTCCTTGCATGATACTAGTAAACTCATACAAATGACTCTAGACTTCAATAGTAGACATTTGACATCTATATAATAATTAATATGACAAAGACAAGTAGTTGTGTCATTCAAAGAGAGGTGATTTTTGGTAACAGAAATGCACGGGTGACAGCGCAAAAAACATAAATGACCGATTACAGTCTACAGACTAACTGTGCTTCATTATCCACGACAGGAAATAGAGACATAAATCCTCATGAGCCCCTGCGTATGCAAGAGCTTGTGTGAATTTATGCCTCTTGCAAAAGGAACAGTCTGGCTGTTCCATCTGCAAGAGGCGTAAATTCACACGAGCTCTTGCATACGCATGATTCCACTTTTTCAACATTAATTTCAGTTTTTTAGTTTAGACAAGGCTGTTCTGTCTAAACTAAAAAGCTGAAATTAATGTTGAAAAAGTGGAATCAGTCTCCAAGACTGAAGACTGTCACCCCATGCAAATGTATAATTGCAACACAGGTACTCACTGATTGAGGTCAATTTCATATGTCTGTACTCGTGGCTTGTCTCCCTGCTTGTCAGGATCCTGCAAAGTCAACACCACAGATTACATGCATACCCATCATATTTAGATATGAACCTGAAGCGGCGTGCCAATGAATACGACTGTCTGTGTGTGT
Organism: Semisulcospira habei; assembly: GCA_036245525.1. Classification (NCBI taxonomy): domain Eukaryota; kingdom Metazoa; phylum Mollusca; class Gastropoda; family Semisulcospiridae; genus Semisulcospira; species Semisulcospira habei. The sequence continues at coordinate 247,718,425 of BTPG01000001.1, forward strand.
GTGTGTGTGTGAGGAAAGAGGAGGGGGGGGGGGGGGGGGGGGGGGGAGATGCTGGTTTTATTTCATCATATGACTCATAGTTGTTCCCATGCCATTTATATATATTATCAGACTTGCCTACCTGAAAAAACTGTTGTCAGTACTCCAGGCAGTTAAAAACCAGATTATGGCAGTTTTGACAAGATTTATTTGTAAACCGGTAAAGATACTACTACTGCTACTGTGCATTCTGCTATAAATGGCGATATATTTTTACAACATGCCAGCCATAAATGAGAAAAAAATCATTTTCATGATATACTTTTATTTAATTCAATTGCGTTTATATGTAGGCCTTTTGTGTTTTTTTTCTTCTTTTCTTTGATTTTCGCCATTTTTTTTCTTTTGTTAATATAATTAGAATGACACTTGCCGACTTGGTCACTTTACTTAAGATCGTTTGCTTCTTTTACAAACTGTCTATACATGGTGAATAAAATGCTGCGTAAACCAACCTTGCGCTGTCTGACCTGACTGTTTTGACCTGAGCAGCTGAGAACATGCCTCTGATCGACGCTGAACCTTTGGCAGCATTTTCAATCTTGGCAATGGTCTTTGGAGGAAATATATCTCTCACAATCATTTTGACCACCATGTGCAACTGTGAAATCTGTTTGGCACACTATGCATCGCGCAAAATCCTGATCTTTTGACGATACGGTCAAACAAGGCCACTTTTCATTGTATGCTTTCAAAAAGCTGTGCTTTCAAGCAACCTGCTTGGCTGACGGTTCGTCAGAAGAATGATCAGCATCACGGCTTCATTTCATTTTTGGCTACTATGAATAACTATCGGATAGGATAGTATTCTTTCTCACTGGTGTAAATCAAATAGCATCGAAAGCTAAACTATCCAAGGGAAGATTACAAAGTAAAGTAGGTAAAAGCACTGTCAGGGGAGAGAAGAGTGCATGATCAACCAGTGATCATAGGTCTATTTTGGTCAAAGCACAACAAAAAAAAGATAGGAGAGAGGGGGTGCGCTAAGAAAGCGACTGGAAGCAATGCATATGGAAGCCCTAACTTTCTTAACGCACCCCCTCTTTCCTATCTTTTTTTGTGCTTTGACAAAATAGATCTATGATCACTGGTCGATCATGCACACTTTTCTCCCCTGATAGTGCTTTTACCTACTTTACTTTGTAATCTTCCTAAAATATTAGCACTGGCAATCTCCCCTGTTCTTTTCATTTATTATTACAAATTTTCGAGTGCAACCCCTTTCCCCCTTTTAGTAGGTTCTCTCTTAGGGTGCATGGAAATTTAACACTAGGTGGAGGCATGGAATGTATGCCTCTGCAGACACCACAATAAAATGTCTTTATCCAAGGGAAGTAACTACAAACTGTGCGTCTTTTAATAGAAAAAAAAAAAAAAACCCACAAGAACGTTGTGACCGTATTTTTAACGACCTGACTAGATGATCGTATTCTCAGGCTAAAATCCGTATAAAAATACGGCCAACTACCGTATGGTAGGCAAGTCTGTATTATAAATAGTGTTGACGGACTTTGTCAGAGTTGACGGACTTTGCCCCTCTAAACACCGGCGCTGTACGACTGGCCCCCAGGTGGAGTTTTGACCATTGTTTTATGTTGCCTAAATCGGAGATCATTTCCCCTTCAAGAGTAATTTGTTCTGTTGATAAGTCAAGTAGGAACTGAACAAAAGAGCATATACTAATCTGTTCAGGAGACATAGGGCTGTCTTAAAATTCTGTTTTTGTCAGGGAGGTTCGAGTCGGGATGAGGTCACTGGCGCCGGCCATTAGATGCCTTGTAATTTGTGGAATGAGCGAGTGAGTGAATGTGAGCAGCACATGAGGTGGCAAGACAATTTTTGCTGTGTATGATTTTCTATCACAGCAACAATAAACTCCATAAAGTCATCTTGAATCACAAAATTTCTGACAACTTTCACTCATTCAAAACATAATGTATAAAGATCTATTAAAACAAAGATTTTGTGTGCTGTATGCAGCATGCACTGAATGAGTTTAAAGTTATTTCTTCTTCACAGGACTTTTTAATAGTTCTTGACAACACAGATGAAGAGGATTCCACTTCAAGTCGAACCCAATTAACTTGTTTAGCCCCAGATCCCTACAGCAGGAGATGGCTTGACCATGTTAATTCAAGGGCAGTGCCAGATTAGCTTGGCGCCTGAAGGTGGCATGCTAATCTGGCACTACCCTTGAATTATCATGGTCAAGCCATCTCTTGCAACTGGTACATAGTCGTTAGGCAACACCACCAAAATTTGAGAAATGGGACCTTGGGGCTAAAAAGGTTAATACTGTTAAAACTATGACATCTGAGGTGCTCTCAGAAAACTCAATGTAATTTAAGGCAGAAGTCAGACATGATATTAAATTACATGGCATATCATAGCAATATCTAATGGACACCACGGCAAAGGAGCATCATAGTGCACATCTCCTCAAAGACACAGCGCGTGAGAAGCACTTACCCATCTGTAAATCTCGACCTTCTTCATTCTGGGTGCAGCCTGGGGTGCTGCAGCAGCTGCTGTCTGAGCACATCGTGTCTGCAAGAAAAGTAGAAGTACCCCATGTACTGATGTAGCTACTAGTCACACCACCAGCCCTTCTGCATGCAGCCACTAATACTATAACTATAAACAGTCCTGTTGGCAGGGAGGACCAAATGTTCTAAAAACCTAATAGCTATTAATACTACAGTCTTAAGTGAAATCCAGAAGCTGAAAGGACTGTTTGTGTGCACATACTGTAAAAGTTGCATTCGCCATTTAGGCTCCTAAAAACACTACTTGGCTGACCTTGCATCGGATGAAGGGCAAAGGGATTTTTTTGTCTTCCCAATTGTTGGCTATATGCAGGCACTCGGGTGTTACCAGTAAGAATCCTGCACCCCACCATTCACAAGACAATGAAAGAGTGTCCTAATCAACATCTGACAAAAGTTCCCAGATGTGAGGAGAGGGAGCACAAAGAACAAACTCTTCAACATCAACCTGTGATCAGTTCAGATTCATCTTTACACATATCAATTTGCCCCCCCCCCCCCACCCCTTTACCACAATAAAGAAAAAAAAAAAAAAAAAAAAGGAAAAAGAAGAAAAGACTTTAATATTGTCTGAAAAAACAAACTTACAGGCAAACCCTCATAAAATTTTAAAAATCTAGCAACGTCCTCACTACCTAAGTAGGCATGAAGTTTAATTGTTATTCCCCTGCCAATAAATACTGTACAAATTATGTTTTATGTGCATTCATATGAATCAATCTTCAGTCTGAAACCATGCACTCATCACTTATCAAGAATAGAATATTAAAGTAATGTGTAAAGTAAAACATCACATGTCTAAAAAGACAATAATAACATTGTACAAAATGCTTGGAAATTGGAGCATTAAAGAAGCAAGCTCTTATGCAAGTAGTAAAATCTCTCATTCTGGTATTATTCAATTTCTGACGACACGTTATCTAATTTGGAGCTTTCAGTACACAACGCTTTGGACATGGGGCCAAGACCCCCAGGAGGTCACATATTATGTAACAGTATCGTTGTTTTTCAATATGTCATTTTTCATCCGACAGAAAAATATTAGGATTATTCCAATGCAGAGAAATGCACGTTTCTTTTAAATATAGAGTGTTCAAACTGGCCACTTCTAAAATACTGGGTCGTTTCAGTTCCAGTCAGTGAAGGCCAAGGACGTTTACGGAAGCAACCTAAGGTGACCCAAGTAAGGAAGCGAATATTTTACAATTTTTCTGCAGAGAGTGAATGGCACAGGCCGATTTCTCTAGCTTTTAAAAAATTATGCATCCTGAAACAAAAACCCACATCGAAGCAGCATCGCATACTTACTTGAAAAAGCTGAAACAGGGCCTTTTTAGCCGGCGAAAATTTTACAAGGCAACTCGTCGCTGCCATGTTGGTTTGTGTAACCTTGAACGCATGCGTAAACTGAACTTCCGCTGTCCGTGGACTCCTTTTACATGGCGGCATAAACAAATCAGACTTATCGTTAGGTAAGAAAAAAAAAAAAATGTGCGCTTTACACAAGTATTCGTGTTTAGGTAAGAGATTATTACTTACCAAACATCAGCTTTGTATACTGAAGGGATGCCAACTTTCAACGTGATCTGGACTTTGTGTGATCTTTGTCTTGTAATGGAAGTATAGCACATGTTGGGGCTTGTTTTTGGTTGACACACTCGATGAACATTCAGATTTGTCATGATAAATAATCTGCATTACTTTTTTAATTATTGAACCAGTAACTGTTGTTTCGAAATCGCATGGTAAAAACAGTTTGTGCCGTTATGTAATTTCCAATTACACATAGGTAATAAACTGCAGATCATCAGAACGTCTCATGGTCAAATGTGACAGAAAATCTCGAGCCTGTTTACAATTACATGTTGCTTTCGGTTTTACTTTTAGTGAGACAATCCTGAAGGATGATGTGACCAGTGATCTTTGAGACACTCCACCATCGTCAACAAACAGCAAGATGTGGGACATTGACTCGCATCCTACAGACTTCACCAGCTCCAGCTTTGGTTTGGGCAAAACATGGGCAGGGACATCAAAATACATCACAGATTCTGTGGCAAGAAGCAAGTTTTCGGATGATCAGACACTTCCTAAACGACCACCCAAGACATGGGCGGGGCCTGATGATGTGGAACCTGCTTCTAAAGTCCCAGCACCCTCCAGGTTCAATGCCACAGACCTGATTTGCAGACTCGATCCCGATCCCTTGCTGACTGTGACACCAGAGAAGAGCCTGGGTTTGAGCAGGATAGGCAAAAGCAGCGCTGTAGGTGACGTCAGGCGACAAGTAGAACCAGAAGAGACAACCAGGAAGGGGAAGCAGCGAGTGCGCTTTGCACCAGGGACTCGAACCTCACCCCCTTCCAGGACGGCCAGAGATCAGGATTTTTCTGTCCAGGCCAGGGATGAGAATAATGATGATGATGATTCTGTCCCACGTAACTTTTCCTCTGTGAGTGAGAAACTCTACCAGCCTGGCATGTACGCTGATAGTGACAGTGATTCTGAACCAGGCCGGCTAAGTGGAACCAAAGCCAGATCGGGAAATACCACACCCCCCTCTGGCTACACCGTAGAAACACAGGATGAAAGGACTGTGTATGTCCCAGTCAGAAGACAGGTTAGTAGTGAGGGGAACGAAACAGGTGAGGGTGGAGACAAACCAATCATGGCCAAAATAGTGCGACACCGACCAGCAGTTAGTTCAGGAAGCAAGAGACTTGAGGATCAAGAGCTGTCGGCATCAGACATGGAGGTGAAGGACATGTTGGCCAACAAGCACTATCTGACAGGAAGAAGTGGCGCTCATCATGCTGACAACAGAAGAAGAAGCACTTCACCATACGAAATACACAGAGAACACAAACATGTCGCTCGCTGTGACAGCTCATCACCCACAGTGAAGCAAAAGTCGCCAGTGGGTCGTAGTGGCAGCAGATCCCCGACACAACTCCCCAGCACCGATAGATGTGGCCCGCAGTTTCTTGTATCCAAGGGTGGAGAAAAACTGCCGATGTACGTAAATGTTGTGCGGGAGGCCCCACTCCAACCGTATGTCCAGGATTATCTTTTCCCTTTTGATACCGACACAAATCAGGAGGAAAACAAGTATGACTCGGACGTTGAGAATCCACTGATGCGACCAGAGTTCAACTCGGCCTTGAAGATCAGCGAAGACCTGAAGAGTGTGAAGGAAAAGAAACCAGATACCTGGGGTGCTGTCTCCAAAACTCTGCAGACAAGTGACAAAAAACGCACCGAGATTCAGGAGAAGGTATTATCATCATGGCTTTTAGCATGAAGGCTAACTCTAACTCATTACATGCTGAGGATGAAATTATCCAATTTATTAACCTGTATCATACTGAGGCTAAAGCTTCAAATTTGTACACTGCCATATATGCAAGCTACATTATAGTACTTACACTAGTTACAGATAAGGAATAGACCGAGGCAATGGCTTTAGTTTAGTTCAAGGGTAGTGTCAGAATAGCTTGGCAAATAGAGGTGCCAAGCTATCCTGGCATTACCCTTGAACTATTTTAGTCAAACTTATTTCACACACTGGTGTATTCCGAAATGATAAGGGTTAAGGTATTTGAAGTCTCCCTCACAGCTCTGGAGACAGATTGACCAGGATAGTTAAAGGTGTCAGAATAGCTTGGCACCTGTAGGCGCCAAGCTATCCTGACACCACCCTTGAACTAGCTATTGTGGTCGATCCACTTAATGTCGTAGCATGTCAGGGCTTTATGGGCTTAAGGAAGAGTTGTTGAACTTGTTCTCCTGATCAGTCTTCATAAGAATAAAGTTTTTAGTAATTTGTTTACCCTAGTCCAGAAAATGAAATTTTGTTTTGAAGGTGAGTATAGTTTGTTAATGTAAAGGATAGTTGTTACTTTTTCTTATTCATTTAAATCTCTTTTAAGAAAAAATTCTAGTGAATTTAATTATTACGCTCAGTGATCTAGTGTGGTTAGTATTATTGATATTAGTGGGTCACTGTCATAACAGAATAGTACACTGAATTGCCCAATTTTTTTCTTCCAAATGCATTATAAATCTAAATATTGGACAATATGTTTTATTTACTTTATGAAAGATTGCGGATATGACTATTTTCTTCCTGTGTCAGGCGTCATTGCGTGTAAACGTTGAGTCAAGGTCAGATCTGTTCTCTGGGCTGGTTGACATCCATGTTCCCCTTGATGACATCTGCCAGAACTTGGAAAGGGAGAAAACTCTGCAAGCTCCTCCTGCAAGGCCATTCCCTGTCAAAGTACGTTCTTATTATTTCAGCGTTCAATGCCATGGGCAAAAGTAGTGATGGTTGATGCACTGCTTTAACGCTGTCTGCCTCAGGCACACAGCTTTAATTTAAATGAGGCCAGCAACACTGAGCAAGACACCACATTTGTGGACGGATACAGTTAGACTGTTAGTGTTATTCCTATTTTACTGTTGTTGAGGTTTTGATGTACATAAAAGTATTAAAACTTGTAAGCGTATAGTCTTGGGGCAATACTTGTTAAAGTTTGAACTGTGAACTAGTTTGTGACTTAACCTGGCATTGCATCCTGAGGCTGATTTAGTAAAATTCGCTTATTGCCCTATGAAGGCTACATTACAGATTAGGAGATTGATCAACTGTTTTAGTGCAAGGGTGGTGCCAGAATAGCTTGGTGCTTCAGGTGCCAAGCTATTCTGGCACCACCCTTGAACTATCCGTCAATTTATTTCAAGCCATGGTGTATCTGGATGAAAAGGGTTACACTTAAAGTCTGCTACAGCAACACCTTTTTGAGTGACCATTATGAGAGATCATTAGTCATTAAAGAGCTACATTGAGGTGGATGTAGCCACCTCCATGATGGTCTGTATTGACAGGTGCCTTTTTTTGGCCCTGCAAGATTTCTTGAGTGAGCACCTGTCTTTTAACCTTTTTCATCCTGATACACCCATTTCTTGAAAAAAAATTTGACTGATTTGACAGAATAGCTCCACCCTTGAACTAAGACAGTTGATCAATCCCCTAATCTGTACTGCAGCCTTCATAGGACAATAAGCAAATTTTACAAAATCAGCCTCAGGATGTAATGGGTTAAGAGCTCTTATTCTCGCAGAAATGGTGGTTGCTTGATACAATTCTACTGTGCAATAATTTAACTCTTTGCGTGATGGTAACAGTTTTTGTCACGCTGATTCATCATGACAAAAACCACTACTAACACACAAAGGGTTAAAAGTACTTGTCTTTTTACTGTGTCAGGTGCCTGTGGGCAAGGTTCCGGATATCGTGGAGTTCTTCCCCCCTGACCTGCAGCAAGAGTTACCGGACCTGATGCTGACAGGAATCCAGCCAGTGACTGAAAGCCTAAGCACCGCTAATCCCCTCCTAGCCTTTGATCTCTACAGACACAATCGGGCCTGGGAAGGAGTGGCTGACAGTTAAATCTGTCTGAGGCACGTGGCAGGCCGATTCTGAGTTTCAGGACGTGTGCTGGTCTGTGACTTTGTACCTTACAGCTGAAGCCTAAGGCCCAAAATCACAAACCAGCACACGCTAAACCCAGTGAACTACTGTAGTAGAAGGCCTCGCACCATTGGACACTGTGTATTTTGGATTGTGATGTACAGTTCAGGTCAGTCTCTGCATATCACGGTACCCAGGAGCCATAAAATGATAAAGTCAGACCATGTTATATGCGATCACGTGAACAAAAAACACTTGGTATGCCAAAGTTTTTCGGGTTGACATAGCCTTAGCTGGCTCATATGCAGCTGTGCACGGGCCAGCTAAGGCTGACGTCGGCCCAAGGACATTTTGTTCACTGGCCTTCTCCATGGGCGCCAAAGACCTGTGATTTTTACATGAGATACTGCGGTATACTGGAACGTTTAAAAGAGAGGCTGACTTGTACTATTATTTATTAAAATTGTATTGTGCGTGTGCATGTAGATGAATGCAAGCTTGTACTTTTGCTCTTGGCACAGATCTGAACAGGCACTACCCTTTTATTATGTTAGAGCTGTAGTGGTAAATTTATGTCTTCCAAAGTGAACACTGGCAGGTGAAAAAGAAGTCACTGAATAGGCTGGTTGCCAGTTCCTGGGTAAAGCCAAAATGCTCACTAGATTACACGATTTTGAGCCGAGACTAAACTCGGTCAGCCACAAATTGTTGGCAACTCAAAGTGTTTCTTGCTCTAGCAAACCAGCTTACATTCCCTCTTGGGTTATACCAGTCTATAAAGCGGTGGCTGCCAAAGAACTAATCTATTACCTTTTTCACTCATCGATTGTGTGCCATTGGTGCGAGATGGGTCAGCCACAATAGTTCACGGGTAGTGCCAGTTCAGCTTGGCGCCTGGGAGGGCGCCAAGCTAAACTGACTCTACTCTTGAAGTTCATGACCGATCCATCTCCATTTGTAATATCTTGAATGGTGAAAGTGTTAGCTTCTTCCTCTACGTTCAGCATTTGTCTGCCTACTTGATGGTTGGTCATGCCTGCTTTGTCTGTCATGCATGTGGATAAAATGTCCTCTTTAGTGAGCTTCACGAGTGTAACTGCAACAGTTTTGAGTGACCACCCCTACAATAGTCTTTCATGACAGTTGACGCTTTTTGCTTAACACTTCTCTTGAGAAATTACCTGTCTTGTAACTGTTACATTTTCAGAACTAAATGACTTCCATTGTATAGAATGAAGTCATTTAGTTCTGGGAGTTAAGACCACTTTAAGTTGCTTAAGATTGGTTGCTCAAAACATGTTCTACTATTATGTGTAATTCTGAGTGCCTGTGTATCTTACTTGCAAATTACTTTGAAATTACGAGTCTTATTTGCAACTTGTTGTTATTCTAAAGTTATTTCATTTTTAATGGCATTACAAAATAAAGAGCAAACAGGTGTCATAATTTGCAAATTTGTGTGCAAGTGTTTTTGTCTTTGTGAACATTGTACATCGCGTTTTATTTTGTGTACATGCATTGATGAGGGATTAAGAAAAATGCAGATGTAACAAACACAAGGAAAAATAACAGAAGACAAGATAAATTTCATGTGTCTTTATACACAATTTTCATTAACCCATAACGCCCTGAAAGACCACGACAGGATGTGGATTGACCATGATATTTCAAGGTTGGTGTCGGAATAGCTTGGCGCCTCTATCCACCAAGCTATTCTGACACCAACCTTGAAATATCATGGTCGACCTGTGTCCTGAACTGTGATACAGACCTCAAAGGTTATCTACACAAATTTGATAATTTTGTCCTCGGGGCGTAAAGAGTTAATACACAATATTTTTTTTAAGAAATGGTATTTGTGTCTATAGGCATGCAACACCCATGCATATTATTTGATTTAGAAAGTACCTTTCAGTTTCAAACACTGCAGCAACTATTGCTTGCTACAGAACAGAAATGTGGAGAATTTTCCTTGATACACCATCACACAGACTAATTGTAAACACCTCACCACCCCTCTGCCTGAGAAATGTTATATGCAAAAGGCAGAAATCCTAAATTGTATGAACACAAGCAATGTACAACTCCGGACATCTTTCGAAAATTCAAAACAGAATGTCACAATTAAGTGCATGTAGCCATCAGTACTGTGACTAGCGCCAGTGGCTGCACCTATGTAATGTGTCTTAAGAATCTTCTTTAAGACACTGTTATCACTAACATGATGTTGCCATTAGAAAATTACACAAACACTCGATCTCATAATTTCACAAAACTACCACGGCTCACAATACGTCTTTAACCCTTTTAGCCCCACGGGTGCAATTCCCAAATTTCAGAAGTATTACTTAATACTGTACCAGTTGCAGGAAGTAGATTGACCATGATAATTCAAGGGTAGTGCCTGAAGGCGCCAAGCTAATCTGGCACTACCCTTGAATTATTATGGTCAATCAATCTCCTGCTGTAGGGTGTTGCAGCTAAAAGGGTTAACCCAGTCGCAGTCAATGGGTATGGTAACAGTATGATCAGTCCTGATTCCAAATTTCTTTCACCTAACCCCACCTCTCACTAAAACAAACAACAGGTGTGCAGCTGAGAGAGTATATTATATTGAGCAACATTTTGCTCGATATAGTGCCGATAACAGGCAGATGTGAACACGAGACCCGCATCAAAATGTCCAAGTCATAAGACGACATTTTGATTGGGTCAAGTAATCACATCTGCTTATCAGCACTATATCATATATGAAGCAAAATGTTGCTCAATATAATTAATGTACCCAGTCTAAAACAAAACTTTACTAGAGTCCTTCTGATTACCGCCAATGGTGCTGCAGTGGTCAATTTCGCTATATTTGGACATAAAACTTCCCAGCTTGACACTACTAACCGAAATGTATTCAACACAAATCCACCCAGGTGTACATCTACCCAGTGCAAATGATTGTGTTCCTCTGATTTTCCATTTCAGCCCTGAAAGTCTAAAATTTTGCCCACCAGCCTTTGGCTAGTGACTTGCAAGTTTTACTAGCCAAACTGAAAATGTTACTAGCCAAAACTGAAAATTTTACTACTGAAAATAGCCCCCCAACTCAACAATATAATGTACCACAAGTGTTTGACGCCCAATGTTAGAGACTGTTTTCTGCCCAGAGGCATTGAAAACAAATATTTGAACAGACAATCATAACCAAGTTAATGTTTATGTCCTGACTTCAGGCTTTTGATAGTATCAAGTGGAGAAATAACTGACAAAATCCCCATGTGAACTGTGGTGGGATTTTTTATTTATTTATATTTTGTAAGTAGAGCTGGGCTTCTGTTTGCACAACAGGTTACCCCAGGTATAAATTTTAGAGGGTATACAGACCCCCAGACTAGCATTATAGAGGGTCCGCAGATTTATTTAAGAAAAACTGCATCATCTGTATGGTCCTTAAAATAAATTACCCACACCCGGGTCTGCCCTGGGGGACTTGGGTGGGATTAACTACATTTTAGTTCCCAGGGTCAACCTGGTCAGCCCCACAGACAGGGTGTGTTTTTTCTGGGGCATGCATTTCTGTCTACCCTTGGTCCATTCACCTGTATTTCTCTTTTTAAAACTCTCCCAACTGTCTGCACTGCCTGTAGCTCTTGATATTGGATGCGTGTTGCTAAATGGTCTTAGCTTTATTTAGGCCCCATGGCGTAGGTTTATTTAACGTATTGGACCGGCTGGCGACATAATGCAATATTCTGTTCCTTTTTTTTTTCACAAGCAGTGCAGGCACGTCCTGAGAAAGCCTTGTTGCTGTCGGGACAATAAACAATGTACAATCAATCAATCATTAAAATAAATTATCTCATTTCGCTCTCTCCTCTTTAAATGTGTTGTGACAGTGTGTGTGTGTCCTTTCCATGATCTGATTCTTTAACTGGTGAGCTATCGCGCAAAAGCCTGTCTCCCTAGCTCTCTCACACACAGAAAAAAAGATCTCTATTTATTTATTTGTATGATCGTTTGATAATGTATTGTAACAGAGAATATAGCGTTTTCTGCTGAACGCGGCAGATTGACAACCGAAGTGTGACTTGTCTAAACTCTGTGTGTGTTTGTGTGTGTGTATGTGTGTGTGTGTGTGTGTAAACTGATGTACTTCAAAGTTAGTTTCAACCCGTTTAACCACTCAGAACTGAGACGTGTTTCTCCAATGTTTGCCTAATAACTGTGTACCAGAAGATGGCTCGACCACGATTAAAAAAAAACTGACAAACTTATTTCTGTTCAAATTTCTGTCGGACTTGCTTTTTGAGTTTGCCTCAGTGCACATTGCGCATGCCATTCGAGTGCCGTCGAGCTTTAGCCATGGAAATACACTCAGCACAGCCATGGACTCTGAAAACTGTGTCGTAGTGGCGGTGCCACACACGGCCCAGGGGTAGCATTTCTGGTACTGTCGCTTGTCGATGGAGATGACGATGTCGAAGTGCAACTTTCTTCTTAGCGATTATCAAGATCAGACGGTGCCGGATTAAAGAATCCGAAGCATTCCAGCTCTTCCTTTGCTTTTTCTCCGCCATGCACAACTTCGTTCTAGATCGAAAGCGAAACGCACGATGCCGTATCCCATAATAGTATGTACGGTGACGTCACAGCAAGTACCGCGTTCAACATGTAGCGCGCACTTTGTAATAACATGCTGACACCACACATAAACTAACAGTTTGCCCGCCCTGTTACACTCGCACGGACGCAGGCGTCGGGTCGATTCTGAACGCAGCCGCGACTGAGCGCGCCGCTAAACGAACCAATTCGTCACTAAAAATAGAACGACTGTCACCGACCACTGTTATGGTACGCACAGTTCGAGTGACGTGTTCAGCTACTGCCGCAAAGTGATGTAGGCGACTCGCGGTGCGGTCAGGTCACGCGCTGGCGTACCTGATGTTCGGCTGGCGGTTAGCCGTTGGATTGAAAAACGCAAGAGCGCACTCGCATTTGGCGAGTGAGTATTTTTTTTTTACTCGCCAAATAAAAAATTCACTCGCCATGGCGAGTAAATTACTCGCCATTTTCAGGGCTGCTTAGAAGTAAATAAACTCGGTGTGAATCTTCACAGCATGATTCCACCCAGCATAAACCGACAAAGGTTTGAACTTACTCAAATAAAAATGTCTCAATGGAATAGTGAGAGCACACATTTACGCTGGGTAGATATACGCCCAGGTTCATTCAGGCTATGCAGACTTTCACTGGATATTCTCACATTTTTTTATATTTGCGCTAAAACATACCGAACCTTACCCCTTCAGCGCCACTGATAGTGGCACTGTGTGTACTACACATACTAGAAAATTCACGTCACCACCTAACTCTTGACGTCACAATCTAGGGCCCACATAGTGGAGTTCACATCAGACTTTTCTGAAATGTTGCAAAGGAGGTGACATGACGTAAAGTTTACATGCACATCGGCTGAAGGGAACTTTACCTTCCAACAGCAAATGTATTCTTCAAACACAGAGAACCCAGCAAATCTGACACTGCTGAACATGTTTCATCGCGCAGATTCCCTCTCGCACACCTCCAATGTTGGAGAAAACAGGTGGTTAAGCTGCCTTAGGAGCAACCACAGACATTAATAACTTTTTTGGCCTGAAATCATGACGGGACTTTTAGGTATCTATCGGCCTGTTGTTTTCTACCGACCCGGAAAAGCGGTTCTAATGGGATTCATGAAGCACTTGTTGTCCCAATTGACGTCATCTAAGGGCCCGTAAGTTATAGGCACAACACCCCTCCTGCAACTTAGCTAAAGTCCCGTTTTAAGTCGTATTCCAAGATGGCTGCGCCCTTACTGCTGGCTATTCATCGAGCACAATTGAGAAGGAGGGTCCGCATTTTCAGGGATAGAACTAACCCTTTGGACCTGAGGTTTAAGGCTGGAATTTTATTATTATTATTATTATTGTTATTATCATCATCATCATTTTAAATGATGCACAGAAAAATAAGCATTTAAATTTATCATTCTGATGAATAAAGTTAATCTCATCTTTTCTTACCTGTTGCCATAGCTCTTGTTTTCTTTTATTTGTGATGTCGTTGGTAAAAGATGATTGTAAAATGGTCCTATTTTCCCAGATAAACTCTAGGAGACAAGAAATCTCCCTGTTTTGCCAGTTCGGCTTCCTGCTGCTACAGCTGACATTTTTTTTATTTGTTGTCTTTGTATGGCATGATGATGAAGATGAAATATTAAAATCACTGTGAACGGGAGGCAGAGTTTAAATGGCGTACATTAAAGTATGAACACGTGCGGACTAAACTAGAGGCTGCGCATGCGCATTGGAAGGGCTTCCCCCCCAAAATAAGTCAAGGTCACTAGTCTATAAATAGTTGGGACTTTAGCTGCCGTCCCTGTAAATTCCTTCTGCGAGCCCGTCATGAATTCCATTTGACTGGCGTTTATGGGACCGTTCCTAAAAGGACGATTGGGTTTGTGGTCCTGTTAATGCAAAGTCCCGACATGATTTCGGGGGCTGTGAATTAAAATACACAGGATGTTAGTGCAAAGAGTGGACTTCAAAATGGTATTTAGATGCCAAGTACAGTGTACAGTGGGACCCGTTTCGAAGAAAATATTTTCTGCAGGAAGACAGGTGCTTTCTCAAGAGAAGTCTTGAAGCAGAACAGTATCACCTGTCACTAAAGACAGACACCTAAATGTTGGTCTTTAACCCACTACATCCTGATGCTGATTTTTTAAAATTTGCTTATTGTCCTATACAGACCACATTACAGATTAGGAGATAGATCAACCACTTTAGTTCAAGGGTGGTGCCAGAATAGCTTGGTGCCGTAGGCGCCAAGCTATTCTGGCACCACCCTTGAACTATCATAGTCAAATTAAAGTGTTTCAGGATGAAAAGGGTTAACAACAGGCAATCTGTCAAAAAAGATTCTGCTGATAATAACACATTAAAAATATCTTGCCTAAGGGTATTTTCCTGTTTGAGAATGTATACATCACATACATGGATGACAGTGCAAAAACTTGAAATGACTAAAAACAGTCCACGAGCGGTCTCGTGATCCTTGGCCAGCAAGAGACATAAATTCTCAAGAGCCCTATGCGGACGCAGGGGCTCATGAGAATTTACGTCTCTTGCAGATGGAACAGGATGCCTACGGGCTATTCTGTCTGAACCAAAAAGTTGAAATTCAGCTCAGCTGAATCAGCCCCCAGGACTGAAGACTGTCACCCATGCACACAATGGTGCATTATTGGGATCTTTGACTGTAAAAGGCACCAGTATCACACACAGGTCTTCACCAAACGCACTCCAAAACATGAAAAACAATCTCACAATTAATATGACTAAAATCTCAAATGAGAAAAAGAAATAAAATATTCCTTCCATCAAAATCCTCCCCCAAAGCGCTGACCTTGAAAAGCAATTCATGCTGCATACAGCGCTGTGCTCCGTACGAGGAAAGAACTCACAAAAACACCATGATCTCAATCTCAATGGCTGTAAAAGAGATAGAGATACAGACAGTAAGACATTAACCCTTTGGCTGTCAGTAGTAGTTTTTGGCTCACGTGCGAAATGAAAGTGAGTATGTTTTGGGCTTGTGGTCGTCCATGGGAAACTTTAACATCAGCATTTTCTCGGAGACTATTCAAGCGACAGTCTTCAAACTTAGCCCAAAGATACTTTGTGGCAAGACCTTTCTAAACATACCATTTTCAATGACCTCTCACAATGGTAAAGGTCACAGGGGATCAGGAAATAGGTAAAAAATAGCCATAAATGTATTTTGACAACATTTATTTTGTCTCAAATACTATTCACAACTTCAGACCCAAACTTGGTACAAAGATGCCTGATGGTAAGACCTTTTTATGTATACTAATTTGGTTGACCCCTGGGAAAGGTCAAGGTAGATCAGGAAATAGGTCCAAAATAGCCATGCTTTGACAACAGACGTTTTTTCTCATATACTATTCACAACTTCAAACCCAAACTTGGTACAGAGATACCTGATGGGAAGACCTATCTATGCATACTAATTTAGATGACCCCTCCAAAAGGTCAACAAATGTGTGTAAAATGTCAATTTTTGATAGACTTGTAGTTAGTTTCAACATTTTAGCAAACTTTTTAATCAAAGTTGACACAAAGGTAGGTGATAATAAGATCTTCCTATGCATACTAATTTAGTTGACTCATCGCAAAAGTCAAGGGTCGCAGGGGTTGACAAATTCTGAGAAAACATGGATTTTGCTGGTGCAGAAGCCAGCCCTGTACTTATTATTACAAAGGGCATACATATGTAAAATCAGTCATGCAGGAATCATTGTGAAAAAACCGCTACAGACAGCCTAAGGGCTAATTAAATGCAAACAAGCCAGTGTATGAGACTATACAAGAGCAGGTTGTAAGCCATCAGATATAAAATATAAAAGCCATGATAAAAAACATTCATGTACAAAATATTCAAAGTTCCCGTCTGTTTTGCACTACTGCAAGACAACACATACCATGGGGAATTACTCAGCACTGGACATACACACAGTTAGATCCCCTGCCCACTCCTATCTGAGGGGGCAAGGGATCTAACTGTGTGTACGTCCAGCGTTGAGTAATTCCCCTTGGTATGTTTACAGTTCTGCCACCGCTAGCCTCACCTATCTGGTTTGTGAGAGTGCAAGACAACAGCGTCAACACATTAACTGTTTGTAAATATAAATACAAACAAGCAGCTAATGCTGTAAGCAAATCAATAAATTTTATAACCCCGACTCCAGTTCTTGCCAATACACCCACCACTGCAGCGGCTGAAAAATGTACAGCTGTAGCGACGGTTCAACTCATTCCAGATGCAACGCATACACATTATTCAATACACGAGAGCTGATACCGCAAGAAGCACATATGTTGATGAGCCCCTGCAGTTCATGAACATGTGTTCCTCTTGCAGACGGAAGAGTCTGGTTTGCTCCTTAGCTTTTTACTACATATCTTTCTGCGGCATGTCTTGAATTTGTTATGCTCCATATGCATGCAACAACTGGGACCATTTCCAGCACTGGTGGTTGCACGCACTAACTCATTCAAGGCGCCCTACATAAATAGCTATGAAAGTATTGTATAGCGTTACCACTGGAAACGCTATACAACACTTTTGCAGCTACTGACGCCAGGCACCTTGAATAAGTTAAAGGGTTAACACGCTTGGCTCTCCTATTGAAATTTCCTCAGTTGGGGCCTGTCCTCTGTGGGCTACATTACAGTTCAGGAGCCACATCCACCGTGGCAGCTCAAGGGTGGTGCTAGAGTAGCTTAGCACCTAAAGACGCCAAGATATACCGGCACTTCCCATAAACTATCATGGTAAAGACTTTACAAGACAACTTCACAAATTAGAGAATTTCATTATAACCGATACATCTATCAGACGACGTGTAAGATGTCCAACTGCAGAAAATGTTGAAGTGTAGACACTGCAGTCTACAATCTGCGTCTCTTAACAGCAGGTTTCCCAGATAGATTTCTTTCTCCAGCGGCCTGCGCTAATGACGAATTGCTGCCCCGCGTAAAGTCTGGGATGTTGAAGTAATCCTTGAAGACAGCGGTGATCGCTGAATCCACCCCCTCAATCACCATGGCCTCCAGACGAGACTCCAGCACCTCTGCCGCAAAGCGCCCGATGGCAGCATTATTGACGACCAGGTGGATGCCGTGTAGTGGGCAGGTACAGGTGCGCTCCGCCAGGTACACCAACAGCGAGTCGAAGAACACCTGGATACACTCGTCAGCTGGGTATGTACCTGTGGAGATAATGAAACATGTAAAAAATTACCATAAAGTAAGCATAACTTTTTACTGCCTGTGGACACAAGTATAAAAGTATATCTCTGAAACCATCACAGACAAAAATCCATTTAACCCATTTAGTCCCGACACACTACACCAGGAGATGGATTGACCATGAGAATTTAAGGTTAGTGCCAGATTAGCTTGGCGCTTGATGGTGCCAAGCTAGTCTGGCACTACCCTTGAATTATCATGGTCAGTCCCATCTCCTGCAATTAGTATATCTAGTTCTTAGGTGACACCTCTAAAATTTGGGAAATGCGGCCTTGGGTTAAACATTCTGCGTGAAGAATACAGATTTGAATTTAACCAGCAAGAGGAATCGATCCTCATGAGACCCCACATCTGCAGATGCTGGTGTTCACAAAAATCTAGCATTTGGCTGGTTTTTGCCTCATTCTGTCAGTGAAGGGGTTAACCACTTTAACTGCATAGCTTCATTTCCCAAACTTTGGTGTCACCTAAGAAAAATTAATTTTTTCTCTAAAATGTATTTTTTTGAAAAATACTTACCGATGGCATTACTATATGGAACACACTCTATATAGCCTATTGATTTCAGCCTAAGCAAAGTCATGCCTAGGAGCCCCGGGTGGCCTTCCCTTACCACCCTATCCGGTTAGGTGTTGGGTGAAAGCCTGCCAGTTTCACACTTAGCCAAAAGCAGCAAGCGGGGCAGGAGGGAGGGCACTCCCGAGTAATGCCATCAGTAAGTATTTAAAAAAAAAAAAAACATTTTAGAGAAAAAATTCATTTGTTTTCTCAAAATACATTACTGATGGCATTACTATATGTAAGAATAGCGAAGATGAGGCGGGTGCCGCCCTGTAACCCCCTGTAATTAACTCCCACTGCAGGCCCCCCAAAAGCACTCCCGACAATTTCAGCTAAGACGTACTTAAGGCGCCTGCGGCGTGCGAAGGCAGTGCTGGGCCGCGGAGATGTCGCCCACCAGGGCCAAGGAGTCACGCTGGCCGGATAGGTCGCGGAGGTAGAAGCGGGCGAAGGTCGAGTCTGCACGCCAGCCTACCGCTGCCACAATGTCTTTAGAGGAGGCGGGTGCCGCCCTGTAACCCCCTGTAATTAACTCCCACTGCAGGCCCCCCAAAAGCACTCCCGACAATTTCAGCTAAGACGTACCTAAGGCGCCTGCGGCGTGCCGCGGAGATGTCGCCCACCAGGGCCAAGGAGTCACTCTCGCCGGATAGGTCGCGGAGGTAGAAGCGGGCGAAGGTGGAGTCTGCACGCCAGCCTACCGCTGCCACAATGTCTTTAGCAGAGCAATTGAGGTCAAAGGCCACGCTGGTGGCCACTGCTCACATTTCATGCGCCCGGATATGTAATCGTCTATCCCCGTCCAGGGAGAGGTCTTGGTAGGCTGACCGAATCACCCACCGCAGCCAGGACAACACCGTCTGGGATGAGATATCCAGCCTGCCTGGTGAAAGTGGTAGGAAAAGGTGGGAGCGCCCCTGGCGGCGCGGTTTTGAGCGGCGCAGGTAAATCTTCAGTGCCCGGACCGGGTCCTGTTGGCGCGACCCGCGGGATTGATTCGTCCCTCTGAGCGGATGAACGGGCAGCATCTGTGGTGTAGCCGAGGGAGGCCGGTTCTTGGCCAGAAAGGACAGGTCGGTGAGCAGCTGAGCCGAGCTATCGGCTCGAAACTGCAAACACGCGGGGTGTACCGAGAGCGCATGTAGCTCGCTCACGCGGGACGCCGTGGCGAGGGCCAGGAGGAAACACGTTTCCGGGTTAAGTCGGCGAACCGTTCCAAGGGCAGGGGCTCGAAGCGGTCCGAGTTTAGCCACGTCAGTACCCAGGCGAGATCCCACCTAGGGATGAGCGAACGGGAGACTTGGTGTCGGAGTTCAAAATGAGCCAACAGGTCCGAAAGATCTTTGCAAGTGCCCGGATCTGGGTGGCCCAGGTGGCGGTAAGTGTCCGGAATCATGGTGCGGTAACCCTTGATGGTAACAGGTGCTAAGCCTTGGTCGTCGAAGAGCATGAGGAAGAATTCCGCCAGTTGGGAGGTAGTCAAGATCTGTGGGGGGGCGGGGGGGGGGGGGGAGCTGCTGGGCGGCGCACCATGATTGGAAGACCCGCCACTTGCCTTCGTAGACCTTCCCAGTAGACAGTCTGCACACGGCAGTTTAGCCTATGCTCTTTAGTTTTCAGCTGGCTGCCCGCCGGCGCGCGCCAGCACACTTAGAGATTGGCTTCGCGGGAGCACTGAGATAGCGAGGCAGCCTCCTTCCCCTTACTATAAGCGCGCTAAATACCATCACTGATAAGGCGACAGCTATGCGGTCTCGCTTCCGCTGAGGATGCGAATAGCGCAGCAGCCGTCTTTGTTTACAGTACTACTGCGCTTGACCCCGATTATCTCTTAGCCTCTGCTGCATACATCGGCGAATAAGCTGTAAATTACAGATGTTGTCTGTAAACCCAAATTAATTCACCTGCAGTTGTGAGTGACTATTTGAACATACGTCGTCTTTTAGAGGAGAAATTGTACTATCTTTGGACACCAAACATGCTGGGGTAATCTGCGTGGATGTGTGTCATGCACTGGCTCAAAGTATCACTAGGAGACGGACTAGATGCAGCCTTCCCTTAGTTTATCAAACTTTTTATCACATCACTGCTCATAAACAAAAGTTTTTTGAAAGTTCAGACAAAGTTAGTGATGTCAACAGATGTCTTAACTGGCATATCCCATGCTAAAAACTTCAATCACCATACCTGAGTCCTGTTACAGACGGTTTGGTGGGCCAAGTGAAAACGGTAATCCTTTCAAAGCACGCCGACATGAAGTAGGCAAATTTACCGATTCAGTCAATGTTTTTAACAATATCACAATTTTAACACAGTTTAAAAACAATACACAAAGCAGAGGTTCAACTATTTGCTGTTCAGAGATTCAGTTCCGGCTAAATGTCATTAAAATGGCTTAAAATGAGTGTGTCTAAAGGGTCACTATGATCCTGCGTCTATACTTGATAGGCCGATCAGTGTCATTTTTTGGACGTGTAACGGCAGTGGGCAGATGTTCACATCTGCACGGGACATAGACGACCCCACCCTCCACGAGTCGCCTGCTGCCTTGCAGGCCTGGCCGCTTGGCTGCGGAAAGGCTAAGGGAGGAAACCCCTGACATCAAAGCCCCCGTGTCTCCGGGGAAGGCTTTTGAGCCAGAGACTAGGACAAGGACAGTCTGATATAAAACCTAAGACCCGAGGACCTCGATGCCATCGTCCCAGCTTGCTAGGCCATGGCAGATGAACCAAGGGTTTAAAGGGTGGGGCCAGTACTGCGCACACTGCACTCCACCAAAAAGCTCCACCGCGCAGGCTTTAGGAAACGTCCACGGACCATGACACTGACCATTCCAAGTCCTGTAGCGACGGGCGAGGGGCGAAACGGCAGGTGAAAGATGTCACTGGAAGCCGCAGTCTCAAACCTGCATGCAGGCGGTTCAGGATATTGGTCGCCTGATGTTGACCTGGGGATGACATCACTCGGCACACCCTGACCGACCAAGCAGCCTTCTCTAGGGACAGCACTGCTTGCTCCACACGGAGAGGGGCCTAGAAAAGGTGGCCTAACCAAAGCTCGTCCCCTCGCAACCCCAGTTGGCTAGCTGCGGTCAACGGGCATCTTCTCCTGCGGTCAAAAAACAAGAAAGAATAACGGATCCACTCTCATGACGACCACGACCGGACTCAACGTAGCATGCTGGAACGTCCGAACCATGCTCGACAAAGCAGACAGCGGATGCCCTGAACGTCGCTCCGCCCTCATTGCCCATGAATTGCGGAGGTTAAACATCGACATCGCTGCGCTCAGCGAAGTACGCCTTCCGGACAAAGGCAGCCTCCAAGAACTTGGTGCTGGGTACACCCTCTACTGGTCAGGCAGGCCTGCATCAGAAAGACGGCTCTCAGGCGTGGGTTTCATGGTCAAGACATCCATTGCGACTAAGCTGGAAAACCTACCAACGGGCCACTCAGACCGCATCATGTCCATGCGCCTCCCACTGAGACACCAGCAACACGTCACCCTTCTCAGTGTGTACTCCCCAACCCTCCTGGCAGAGCCTGCTGAAAAGGACAAGTTTTACACTGACCTGCGCAGCCTCCTACAGAGTACCCCTGCAGACGACAAAGTTATCATCCTTGGCGACTTCAACGCCAGAGTGGGCCAGGACTCTGAAGCCTGGAAAGGAGTCCTCGGCAAGCATGGCGTGGGGAACTGCAATGACAATGGCCGCCTACTGTTGGAGTTCTGTGCGGAGCAGCAACTGGTCATCACCAACACTACTTTTCAGCAAAAGGACAGTCGAAGACCACCTGGATGCATCCTCGCTCCAAACACTGGCACCTTATCGACTATGTCCTAGTGCGTCAGAGGGACCGCAGTGACGTCCTCCTCACCAGAGTGATGCCCAGCGCAGAGTGCCACACTGACCACCGCCTTGTCCGCTGCAAACTCAGGCTCCACTTCAAGCCAAAACCCAAGAAATGGGGGCCCCCCAAGAAAAAGCTTGATGTTGCCAGCCTTCAGCGTGACGATGTGAAAGCTGCCTTTCAGACAGATTTACAGCGCAGGCTCAAAGACACAGCGGACCCAGTAGACTCCTCCCCTGAAACACTTTGGGAACAACTGAAAACTGCTATTGCAAAATCCTCTGCAGAAGTCTTGGGTTTCGCCAGAAAGAAGAACAAAGACTGGTTTGACGAAAACGATGTAGAGATCCAGGAACACCTAGCAAAAAAAAGAGCTGCCCATCAGGCCCACCTAGCCCAGCCTTCCTGCCCTGTGAAGAAGTCTGCCTTCTGCCTCGTCTGCAGCAGTCTCCAGCGCAAGCTCAGAGATCTCCAGAATGAGTGGTGGACCAGACTTGCACAGAGGACCCAGCTTTGCGCTGACAATGGTGACTACAGGGGCTTCTACGAAGCACTGAAAGCAGTGTATGGCCCCAGGCACCTGGTACAAAGTCCCCTGCGAAGCGCGAATGGCCAGGCACTCCTCACAGATAATACCTCCATCTTGAACCGCTGGTCGGAATACTTTCAGAGCCTCTTCAGCGCTGAGCGCACTGTTCAAGAAGCAGTCATCCTACAAATCCCACACCTCCCAGTGAGGGTTGAATTGGACGAACCGCCCACCGCTGAAGAGACCCTCACAGCCATCCACCAGCTCAAGAGTGGCAAAGCAGCAGGCATTGATGGAATACCGCCAGAGATCTGGAAACATGGAGGCACAGCACTGCACAACAGGCTCCATGACCTCTTTCTCTGCTGCTGGGAGGAAGGAACACTACCAAAAGATCTCCGTGATGCAGTCGTTATCACCCTGTACAAGAACAAAGGCGAGAAGTCTGACTGTTCCAACTATCGGGGAATTACCCTGCTGTCCATTGCTGGGAAAATCCTTGCAAGGCTGCTCCTGAATCGGCTGGTACCTGCCATCGCTGAAGACCAACTCCCAGAGGGCCAGTGTGGCTTCAGAGCAAACAGGAGCACCACCGATATGGTCTTTGTGCTGAGACAGCTACAGGAGAAGTGCCGCGAGCAGAACAAAGGGCTGTACGTAACATTTGTCGACCTAACAAAAGCGTTCGACACTGTGAGCAGGCAAGGCATGTGGCAGATCCAGGAGCGACTTGGCTGTCCCCCAAAGTTCCTCAACATGAATGTCCAGCTACACGAGGACCAGCAAGGCCAGGTCAGACTAAACAATGACCTCTCAGAACCATTCCCTATTCTCAACGGCGTAAAGCAGGGCTGCGTGCTGGCACCGACCCTCTTCACCATCTTTTTTAGCATGATGTTGAAGCAGGCCACAGTGGACCTCGATGATGACGATGCAGTGTACATCAGGTATCGTCTCGATGGCAACCTGTTCAACCTCAGACGACTGCAGGCCCACATGAAAACCCTAGACCAACTGATTCGTGAGCTGCTTTTTGCTGATGATGCTGCCCTCGTTGCACACAGAGAGAGAGCCCTGCAGCGCATCACGTCTTGCTTCGCAGATGCTGCCCAGCTCTTTGGACTCGAGGTCAGTCTGAAAAAGACAGAGGTCCTCCATCAGCCGGCACCCAAGACAGTGTATCGCCCTCCTCACATCACCATTGGCGAGTCTGAACTAAAGTCAGTGCACCAGTTTACCTACCTTGGCTGCATTATCACGTCGGACGCCAAGCTGGACAAGGAGCTTGACAGCAGGCTGGCAAAAGCGAACAGCGCTTTCGGGCGACTTTTCAAGCGGGTGTGGCACAATCAACAGCTGAAAACAGGCACCAAGATCAGCGTGTACAGAGCTGTCGTCCTCACCACCCTGCTGTATGGTTCCGAGTCCTGGGCCCTCTACCGCAGCCAACTACGACTCCTCGAACGCTTCCACCAGCGCTGCCTGCGTACCATCCTGGGCATTCACTGGAGTGACTATGTCACCAACGTCGAGGTCCTTGAACAGGCTGAAACTGTGAGCATCGAGGCTTTGCTGCTGCGGACACAGCTCCGCTGGTCGGGGCATGTCTCCAGGATGGAGGATCATCGCCTACCAAAGATCACACTGTTCGGCGAGCTTGCTACTGGACACCGTGACAGAGGGGCACCAAAGAAGAGATACAAAGACTGTCTCAAGAAGTCACTTAGTGCCTGCCAAATCGACCACCACCAGTGGTCTTCGCTTGCTGCGGACCGTGACACCTGGCGCTCCACCATTTACAAGGCAGCTGCCTCCTTTGAGGACTCTCACAGAGCTAGCCTTAAGGACAAGCGGCTCAGGAGAAAAAACAGAGATGCCGCAGCTCAGAACCCTGGCCATACCTTCCCCTGCAGCCACTGCGGTCGAACCTGCCTGTCTCGGATTGGCCTCCGCAGCCACGAACAAGCCTGCAGACGTCGTGGTCAACTCCTATAAAATCTTCGTTCGCGAAGTCAAGCCAAGAGAGAGAACGGTCTTCTACCACAAAGTCTACACAAAGAATTCACGGCCTCCAAATGTCTTGGAAAGGAATGTTCATTCTCCATGGCTTTAACACACGATACTTTACTAACATAAATGCATCAGATAAAGGCACATATACATACTGACATAGTGATACATCCGGCACTGAAACCCAGTTTTTTTTACACACTCGCACTGTCTGCCGCGGAAGGAAAGTTCCTCGAACTACACACATTTTAATCACGTAATAACCACAGAAGTCAAAGCTGATTACAAAAGAAACTTACATGAGCTTGAAGAAGACATTTTCAAGCATAGTATTACATAATGATATTTACGATTGAAACTTTTTAGCCACGGTAATAATAAGTTATTAACATGCTAAACTGGTCACATGACTGACAGCCTTCAACAGGAAACAAAGAGCGCTATGCTTCCCACCTGCAGCTCGGCTGAGCCTGCAGTGACTCACGCGCACTTATCAGTAAAGTGGGTCACGGCCGGGTCAGAGCCAAACTAAAGAGAGCGATTTCCAGTAGGGTAAACTGCCGTGTGCAGGTTGCCACAATCGCCGCCACTGCCGCACCCGAGAAACCTCTAGCGGTGAGGGCTTGCCGGACAACCTCCACGCGTGTAGGAGGCGCTCCGGGCACGGGTGAAAGAGAGCCTGACGGGGCTGCTTGAGCATCGAGGGCGGGGTGGGAAGCTCCAGGGGCGGGTCCGTTGCGAGAGCGAGTAGGTCAGTGGTCCAGCTATTGGTCCAACTGAAGGGGGCCACCAGCAGGAGAACCGCGGAGCATCCCTGAAGTTTCTGCAGGATCTTCGGCATTAGTACAGAAGGGGGGTAGGCATACGCAATCAACCCGTCCCAAGGAATGGAGAGCGCGTCCACCGCCCAGGCGAGTGGGTCCGGAATGGGCGAGACAAAAAGCGGTAGCTGGTTGTTCTATCTGGTGGCATAAAGGTCGACTAGCGGTGTCTCCCATCGTGAGCAGATCAGGTGAAAGATGTCTGGGCGCAGAGACCACCCCCCCCACCCCCCACACTTTGGTACCGGTCTCAGGCCACTTTACAAATTTCAAAAATACAAACGATCAAAATTCTCTGTAACTTCAGTAGCTGACTGGCCCTTCGTTTGTCTTGTACTGTGTTTGTCTTAAATGGCGTA
This sequence comes from Semisulcospira habei, assembly GCA_036245525.1. NCBI lineage: Eukaryota > Metazoa > Mollusca > Gastropoda > Semisulcospiridae > Semisulcospira > Semisulcospira habei. The sequence continues at coordinate 247,744,480 of BTPG01000001.1, forward strand.
AATCCGTGTCTGTTTCGTGAGTGTGTGTGTTGGGTTTCAGGCGCGGCGCTTTGAGTCGATTTCCCCCAAAATTGAGAAAAAGCGCCTATATAATAACGGTATTATTATTATTATTAAAGAAGCTGGCCGTGGCGGGACAGGGCGTCTGCGACCACGTTCAGGTGGCCCGGGATGTGGCGGGCTCGAAGAGCAATGCCTCGGTCCCTGCACCAGAGCAGGAGATGGTAAAGGAGGATGCACAGTGAAGGCGAGCGTGTGCCCTCTTGGTTCTGTATGTAGACCGCCACTGTCGAGTTGTCCGAGAGTACGAGGACCTCCTGGTGGGCCAGCGTCTCCTGCCAAGCATTGAGGGCCAACCACACTGCCTTGAACTCCAGCCAGTTGATGTGTTTTTCCGCGAGCTCCGGGGCCAAAGGCCCGCGGCCCAGACAAAAGTCCAGTAACAGGTGTGCTCCCCACCCCCACTGACTCGCGTCGGTGCAGTTGGACCACCTCGGTGGAGGGGAGTGAAGGGGCACACCCATTGCCAACCACAAGAGGTCCGACCACCTCTGGAGGTGGGGGCGGACCAGCTGAAGAACAGGAACCGGATCCGTCAGGGCGCCAGTGTAGGAGAAGGTGGAGCTGAAGCGGGCGGGCATAGAGCCTGCCGAGGGGTAACAGATCCGCTGCCGTGCTGAGCAGTCCCAGGAGCTGATCCAGACCCTGGCTGTGAAGGAGACCCTTAACTCCATCTGATGGGCGAGTTCGGCGATCTTCTGCATCCGCGTCGCCGGCAGGAGGACCAGGTTGAGGTCGGTCAGGAATTCCATTCCTAAGTGAATGAACCGGCGCGAAGGGGTGAGATCTGACTTACTCGGATTGACTAAAACCCGAGCCGGCGAAGGAGAGAGAGCAGCTCGTCTCTGTCCTCTGCCACAGCCGTGGCGAGCTGGTTGCGCAGCAGCAGGTCGTCCAGATAATTGGAGGCCGGACTCAAGGATCACTTTTGGAAACTGGCCATCACTGCGCCAAGGAGCCTCGTGAAAACCCAGGGACTGATGTTGAGGCCGAAGGGGAAAGCTCAGAACTGGTATACGATCCCACCGAAGGCAAAGCGTAGATAACGGCGTGATGACGGATGAATGGGGGCGTGCAGATAAGCGTCCGACAGATCGAGACTGATAGCGAAGTCCATCGGACGGACAGCTGCGCGAAGAATCCTGGCCGTCTCCATCCGAAAGTGAGGCGCAGAAATGTAATTGTTTAGCGCTGACAGGTCGATGACCGGACGCCACTTGCCGCCTGGCTTGGGGACGACAAAGAGGTGGCTGTAAAAAGCCGGAGAATCGTGTCAGGAGACTAACTCTGTCGCCGCCTTCCTGAGCAAGGCAGCCACCTCTCCACGAAGAGCGTCTGCCTTGAGCGCCAGGCGTCACTGTAGAGGGCCAGCTGCCCGCCGACTGGGGACCCGAGAACTGTCGGCGGGGGCAGAGGGGAGGGCAAATCAGCGGGCCCGCCCGCGCCCCGATTTATGGGCGCCACGGGACCAGGAGGGGCGGGAGGTGGGGAAGGATTGCTGAGGGCCCTGAGTGGGGCGAGCTCTACCGCGGGAGCCGCCAGCTGGATGAGAGACGGGCCTGGAAGACCACAGGACGCGACCCACGGCCGTGCGGGAAGCGCGAAAGCAAAACGAAGAGGGGGCGGCGGCTGGTCGGGGACACAGATCCTTGGTCGCTTCCTTGACGGACTGCCAAGTGTCCCCCAAAAGCTGCGAACCTCCGAGTGGGGCCTGATGGAGCTGTGTCTTCACGGTCTTGGGAAGATCCGAGCAGAGGCGCAGGAGGGAGTCCCGACGCCAGAGGTCACAGTTGGTGGCCAACGCCATCGCGTTAGTGGACGAGTAGTAGGCGACCCAGTTAGCAGCTACAAGGATGGAAGTCACGGAGCGGGGACGAAGCCTCCAGGTCCCAATTGTCCTCTAAACCGTGCAGCACCGCTTGCGTTGCCAGCTCCAAGAACCCGGAACAGGCCAGTGAATTCCGGACTAGTGTCGCAATCTTGTCCAGAGGATGAGGCCAAGCGTTCTGGACCGTCCTGCGACCTCCCTGCCTGAGAGATGGCTGCCGAATCCAGGGTGGGAAGAGGAACAGAGAAGGCTTGGAAGTGTCCTGCGTACCAACCTGGCGAAAGCTCATGTTGATAACGGCGGGCCACCGCACGTCCAGACAGAAGCCGTTGTCACCGAAGCTGTCCTGGCGGAGCTGCATAGAGAAAGCTTCCGCGAGATCCCGGAAGCCGGCTGGCTTAGGAAGCGACTTGTGACGTTTGGCAGGCCTCTGCGCATCAATCATGGCGGAAGCTTGCCTCTTCACGGGGGGTGACGGCGGGCAGAAGACGGCGGGCAGAAGTCAGGCGGGAGGAAGGCAGAGATAAGACTCTTCAAGGGAACGGACGTTCTGGGAGCCCAGCGTAGGTCCGTCAGCCGGGGAAGCGGAGGAAACTGATGAAGCATCCGAGTGCGGGGCGGGGGAGCCAGAGGGAGAGTCCCGATGGAAAATAGCCGAAGCGGAGTCCCCTGGATGCAAGCTGAGGGTGTCCGGATCAAGGTCCATAAAATGCCTGTCGTGCGGAGCCAAAAGGATGGGCGACCGACTCCGCGAGCCCGCCGACGGGCCGCGTCGCGAGCAAGGGACAGGCAGAGCCGCACAGGAAGCCCCCTACTAGCCGCATGGCGAGAGGAAGGGAGGTTGCCTGTGTCGTCTACGACACGTGGCCAGGGACCACGCTCCGACCGAATGAAGGGAGGCGGAAGAGGATCCCCGGCTAGCCGACCCCGCTCGGGAGACCCTGAGCAGGGGGGGGGGGGGAGCTTATGAGCCGCCCGCCGGATCCGATCCTGCGAAGTCGACTTTAAGTCTCTCCGGGCACTCCCGGAAAAATCGGAGCGGTGAGGGGGACATAAAAGGGTGAGGGGGACATAAAAGTGGCTCGCCAGGCTCGCTCGGAAGTATCGAAGCGGGGAGGGAGCATAGAAGGAGCTCGCGGGCCATGCTCAGACGAATCGGAGCGTGGGGGGGGGAGCATAAATTCTTTCTACCTCTTTCTCTCTTTCTATTTTCTTCTCCTCTCTTCTTTCGTGGGACGTACGCTCGGCTCGCCGGGCCCACTCAGACAAATCAGAGCGGGGGGGTGGGGGGGGGGGGGGAGGGGGAGGGGGGGGGGGAGCAATACCATGGCGCTCGGGATGCACTCGGAAGAAACAGAGCATGGGGGGCGCCTCTGTAAATTTCGCCTGCCCTACTTGGAAGACAGAGCGAGGAGGGAGCTTCTGCGCGGTTAGGGTATAAGAACGGACTTACCTGTGGGCTGGACGGCCCGAACGACGGAGCGAAAGGGGGACCCCACGAGCTGATGGAGCGATGACATCCGGTGGAGAAGTCAGGGGAGCCTGCTGGGGCCGGGAAGGATGGTGGTGTCGGTAAAAATCCGAAAGCTGGGACCAACGGTCCTCTCTCCAATCAGCACACACCTCACAGGTCCAGTTGGAAGAGCAACCCGAGCACGGGAGGCAGGTGTCCTGAGAGTCCGAGGGCCACTGGAAATCCCCGCAACGAAGGCAGGTCCTCAAACGCGAAGTTGCCATATCGTCTGCCACACACAGCCCGCAGGGAAGTGTTCACTGAAGGGCCATAGAACTCACTCCATTCGGCATGCACGATAATGAAGAAGAGTTCCGAAAGTCACAAGCCGACTACACGAGGCCACAGCCAATGTAAGAGTTCACAGAATAATTCAAACACCAGACCAAAGCACCTGTCGGAACAAAGCTCACACGCAGGAGTCCACGAAGGCAAAGAACTCACAACGAAAACGAAGAAGAGTCCAGTACTAGTCACAACTGACTCCACGAGGCAAAAGCCAACGTAAAAGTTCACAGTATAATCCAAGCACAAGTCAGACGAAACCGGTTGTAAACAAGAGTAAGGCCAAAACCCGACTGCCCACGGTCGAGCTAAGAGTGAAACTGGCGGGCTTTCGCCGAACACCTGACTGGATAGGGTGGTAAGGGGAGGCCACCCGGGGCTCCTAGGCATGGATCCCCGGTGTCTCCTCCCCAGTTGTGCAGGGGACACAACTTTGCCTAGGCTGAAATCAATAGGCTGTAGAGTGTGTTCCATATAGTAACTCCATCGGTAAATATTTTGAGAAAACAAATGTGCTGAAGGAATCATCATGACTAAAACCTCTCTGCCGACATTAAAAGGGTTAGCTTGGCATCTGATGACACCAAGCTAATCTGGCACTGTAATTTTTCACAATGACACAGGATTTTACATGTTCTGCGAAGATCACACTCACCCGCTCCCACTAGAGGAAAGGCAATGGTGTTGAGCTTCAGCTTCTCGCTAGCGTATTTCAGACAGTTGACAAAAGTGCACAGCAACATCTTGCGCTCTTTGACAAAGTCCCCTCTCTCTTGAGGATTATCCACCCCTGGGACAACCACGTGCAACACGCGTGTAGTTTGTTTGGGCAGCTGACCGCCCGCTGGGGTGTCCAAAACCTCACACACCTGACACAGACACACAATCACATCTTACAGGGATACAGTGTTAACTCCCATCTACCCCAGACACACCACAGCAAGATATGGATCGACCATGATAGTTCAAGGGTGATGCCAGAATAGCTTGGCGCCTATGGGCGCCAAGCTATTCTGGCATCTCTCTTGGCTTGACTTCGCGAACGAAGATTCTATAGGGCTTGCCCACGTCGTCTGCAGGCATTTTCGTGGCTGCGGAGGCCAATCCGGGACAGGCAGGTTCGACCGCAGTGGCTGCAGGGGAAGGTCTGGTCAGGGTTCTGAGTTACGACAACTCTGTTTTTTCTTCTAAGCCGCTTGTCCTTAAGGTTAGCTCTGCGAGAGTCCTCAAAGGAGACGGCTGCCTTGTGAATGGTGGAGCGCCAGGTGTCACGGTCCGCAGCAAGCGAAGACCACTGGCGGTGGTCGATTTGGCAGGCACTGAAGCGACTTCTTGAGACCGTCTTTGTATCTCTTCTTTGGTGCCCCTCTGTCTCGGTGTCCAGTGGCGAGCTCGCCGAACAGAGTGATCTTGGGTAGGCGATGATCCTCCATCCTGGAGACGTGCCCCGCCCAGCGAAGCTGTGTCCGCAGCAGCAAAGCCTCGATGCTCACAGTTTCCGCCTGTTCAAGGACCTCGACGTTGGTGACATAGTCACTCCAGTGAATGCTGAGGATGGTACGCAGGCAGCGCTGGTGAAAGCGTTCGAGGAGTCGTAGTTGGCTGCGGTAGAGGGCCCAGGACTCGGAACCGTACAGCAGGGTCGTGAGGACGACAGCTCTGTACACGCTGATCTTGGTGCCTTTTTTCAGCTGTTGATTGTGCCACACCCGCTTGAATAGTCGCCCAAAAGCACTGTTCGCTTTTGCCAGCCTGTTGTCCAGCTCCTTGTCCAGCTTGGCGTCTGACGTGATGATGCAGCCAAGGTAGGTAAACTGGTGTACAGACTTCAGTTCGGACTCGCCGATGGTGATGTGGGGAGGGCGATGCTCTTCCTTGGGTGCCGGCTGATGAAGGACCTCTGTCTTTTTCAGACTGACCTCAAGTCCAAAGAGCTGGGCAGCATCTGCGAAGCAGGACGTAATGCGCTGCAAGGCTCTCTCTGTGTGTGCAACGAGGGCAGCGTCATCAGCGAAGAGCAGCTCACGAATCAGTTGGTCTAGGGTTTTCGTGTGGGCCTGCAGTCGTCTGAGGTTGAACAGGCTGCCATCGAGACGATACCTGATGTACACTGCGTCGTCATCGTCGAGGTCCACTGTGGCCTGCTTCAACATCATGCTGAAAAAGATGGTGAAGAGGGTCGGTGCCAGCACGCAGCCTTGCTTCACGCTGTTGCGAATGGGGAATGGTTCTGAGAGGTCACTGTTTAGTCTGACCTGGCCTTGCTGGTCCTCGTGGAGCTGGACGATCATGTTGAGGAACTTTGGGGGACAACCTAGTCGCTCCAGGATCTGCCACATACCTTGCCTGCTCACAGTGTCAAACGCTTTTGTTAGGTCGACAAACGTTACGTACAGCCCTTTGTTCTGCTCGCGGCACTTCTCCTGAAGCTGTCTCAGCACAAAGACCATGTCGGTGGTACTCCTGTTGGCTCTGAAGCCACACTGGCCCTCTGGGAGGTGGTCTTCAGCGATGGCAGGTACCAGCCGATTCAGGAGCAACCTTGCGAGAATCACCCTTGAACTATCATGGTCGATCTGTGTCCTGCACTGCAATGCAGTCTTCAGAGGACAACGGCAAAATTTGGGGATTTGGTCTTGGGGTGCAGTGAGTTAACCCCCCTGTGCATGAACTACATGTGTATGATTGTGCTGTTTACAGTACACATGGTTATATGATACTGCCACCTATATACCATAAACAGTACAATCACATAATGACATAAACACTGAAATGGTATTCTTAGTTGTATGCACAAAGAGATGAAGTGTGTTAACCCATATCATACTGAGGCTAAAAGCTTCAAATTTGTACACTGCCATATTGCAAGCTATATTATAGTACTTACAAATAAGGATATAGACCAATGGCTTTAGTTCAAGGGTGGTGGCAGAATAGCTTGGCGCCTAGAGGCACCAAGCTGTTCTGGCACTACACTTAAACTATTTTAGTCAAAATTATTTCACACACCGGTGTATTCTGAATGATACGGGTTAAAACATCATTTTAAATACACTCATTTACAGTTGCAATTCGCAAAAGCATTGTTTGGCGCCTTGAATGAGTTAACCTGTGCAGGCCACAGTATACATGCACAGCCACTGACACTAAACTACAGTGTTGATTCTAGGATTTCAGAAAAGTGAGCCCAAAGGCTCCCTCTAATCAAAAAAGGGAGCCCCTCAAGGTGTAAAAGGGAGGCCCTCAAATCATGTTGCACTGCTTACTTTAAAACGACATATATACACATATTCATACATACAGTGGAGTCCGCTTAACACAAATTTCTGGGGACACGGAAAATCACTTCGTGTTAACCGTATTTCGTGTTAACCAATATGGCCTCAAAATTGATCACGGCCCTCAAGGAGAAAGTGTGTAAGACGTGTGCGTGAATGAGTACCAGGTTAAAAGTGCACGACATTATCGTACTTTCTATGCATACCTTCAGCTCGCTAGGAAAACACAAGGAAACGTGTACAGCTCGAGTATTTAATGTAAATCCATCAGGTAAAATCCATACTAAGTTACAATCCTCAGGTAAAAGCAACACAGGCTGAAGTACAATCCCGCATCGGTAAAAGGGTTGTGTTGGTACACGAATGATACAACATGAATACAGTACAGAAATGCTAGCCAATGAGAAGACAGATTACAACAGCCGAAGGCTATTCAGCCAATCACAGACTAGAGTTCGCTCTGATCTGTCATGTGTACTTCCGCAGCGCGAGAGCGACACGTGAATTGGTTTTCTGTGAATGGAATCTGTGTTCGTGTTAAACAGGTGAATAATAGTGAAATTGCCCTGGCTCGACTCAGGCCACACTGCACCAAGACGCTCGAGCAGGCTTTTACGCAGCAGTGGTGCGGCCGCGCTGGTCGTGCAAAAAAGCATCCAGTTTCTTTTTTCTGCGATTCTTCGGCCGCGCTATCGGTGTTTTTTTTGCGATTTGGAGCATAATATTGCGAGAAATCGCGCAAAACGCGCTCTAGAATCAACACTGAAACTACTATTCAGTACTGGTGGCTGCATACATCCACACAAGGGGTTCAACTTTCCATTTTGTTTTTCATGATAGTATGAGCAAGGGTTTTACCTGCAGGCCTTGAGTGTTGTGACTAAGGTATTCCTGACAAGCCCAGCCAAAGCCGGGCCCAGCTGCTGTCGCCACACTGCGTGCGAGCGGGTTCTGATGGCGAAGCTGTCGGTCGGTGGAGATGACTATAGCATTGGTGGAGGTCTTGGTGATGTCACCTGAAATGACAGTCACCTGCAGGACGTCCTCCAACAGGAAGGCAAACCGTCCACTGTACACAGGGAGAGAGAACAGATGAAATGACAGTTGTATGTCATCAGTCATATACTGTTCTTAAATATCGGGCGTGCATTTCCTATTTGCGAGTGCCTGTTAGCGCTTAAGTGCTCAACCAAAGCAGGGGGGTTGCATAGTCTCGCTTGACGTGAGTGCTTTCAGTGCTTCAAGGCGGCAAATATGGTGCTTGCTAACAGTAACACTTTCAAAATGGCATCTGTTTGGCTAAAAGTCAATTTCTGCAACGATACTTTATTTTTCTACTGTTCACAGGATCGTCAGGAGTAGAAATGAAGAAAATGAGTTATGCCATTCATATTCTCTATTGAATCTGGCAATTTTCTGATTAATGAAGTTATTTAGCCATCAAATTACGCTCAAAAAGAAACTGATCGTACAGAAGAAACTGGAAGCAGAACAGTGAAACAAGCAGACAATTTTTTCCCAATGGTAAAACGTTGAGTATCTCATCACTGAAGATCTTCCGGTTGTTTAAAAAAATAAGCGCAAGGATGTTTTGTAATAGCAGTCTAGAATGTGGTATGTACAATGCTTCATGCAGTAGATTATCAAACAATGTATTTTTGAATAGAGGTCATCGTATCCTGTAGGTCATTTGCCATTTTCGAAAGAGCTAGCTTCTTAGTAACATTTGCTTTGCTGGCAGTTTTGGCTTGCAAAGTTGCAAGCGCTGACGACTGTGCAACCCATCCCTGACTTTTCTTTGCTGTTTGCAACTTGACATGAAGCATGGAAACAAGAATCATTAACTCATGCGAGACGTGCCGCCTCCGGATACGCGGCTTATGCTTCATATCTGGAGGTGACACATCTCGAATGAGTTAAGTTGCAAGGATAAGACCATAAATTTACAAGTGGATTCATTGTGAAAACGGCATATACAGCAGCGCATGCTAATAATCAACTCTGTCTGTCCACTTATTAAGTGTTAATAAAATCTGAGGAAAGTATACACTACACTCTTCACTTGTGCATCTGTGCACACGCACAGAACATGCTCTCCACAGAAAACTACTAGTTCTCTATAGAGCACATGCGCTGTGTCTGACTCCACACAGTGATTTTTCTCTCACCTTCAATGTCTTCATTTGAATGTTCCTATGCAAAGAAGTGCAACCCTCTTCATTCTCCTTACAGTAATTAAAAAAAACAACAACCAAAAACAGTGAGCACAGCTGCAGTGCACTGTGGTTCAAAGACATTTGTAACCCTTTGCGTGTGAGTAGCGGTTTTACTCGCGATGATTCCCATAGAAATCGTGACTAAAACTGTTACCAACACACAAAGGGTTACAAATGGTCACCGCTGAGCAAGAAAGTGTCAAAGGGCATGGATCCTATTTTGCGCTTAACCCATATCATACTGAGGCTAAAAGCTTCAAATTTGTACACGGCCATATGCAAGCTACATTATAGTTAGTAGATACAGATAAGGATATAGACCAATGGCTTTAGTTCAAGGGTGGTGCCAGAATAGCTTGGTGCCTAGAGGCACCAAGCTATTCTGGCACTACCCTTGAACTTTTTTAGTCAAACTTATTTCACACATTGGTGTATTCCGAATGATAAGGGTTAAATGCCTAGTAGATGACATGAGGCGTTCGAGTGAAAAACTTGCCATCGACTAAAAACGATGCCAGTTTGCCAAATGGCCACAGTATAAATGCAGCAGCCAGGTCCTCTCACAAAGGTCTCCCTTAAAAATCGAATCTCTATCCTGAATGCTGAATGCGGAAAATATCCATTGCTGAAACAACTGGTTTCCTCATAATGTGCGTTTGATTAGGTTACTGTAGTTTAACTTTAAGTAAATGCTACTTCTGAATAGCATTTATGCTATAGTATAATGATGCTACAAACGCAACAAGAAAGGCAAAGCCATTATGGCTCACGTGTATGACCTATTTTCATGTGTAACCTTTGTGACAATAAGTAAAGGGTTGGCTTCTGAAACATCAAAATCCACGTTTTCTCAAAATGAAAGCATTTTTCCCACATCTGTCCATCCCCTGTGACCCTTGACCTTTGTGATGAATCGACTAAATTAGTGTGCATAGGAAGGTCTTATCATCAGCTACCTTTATGCCAAATTTGATTGAAAAATTTGCAAAAATGTTGATAATACCTACAATTTTATCAAACATTGGTAAAATAAATTAGTATGCATAGAAAGGTCTTACCATCAGGTATTTTTGTAACTAGTTTGGGCTTGAAGTTGTGAATACTATTTGAGAAAAAATAAATTATGTCAAATTGACAAAATATAGCTATTTTTGACCTATTTCCTGATCCCCTGACCTTAGCGAGAGGTCACTGAAATTGGTATGTTTAGAAAGGTCTTGCCACAAAGTATCCTTGGGCCAAGTTTGAGGACTGTGGCTTGAACAGTCTCAGAGAAAATGCCAAGGTTAAAGTTTCCCACAAATGACGGACGACAGATGAAGAACGACTACTAGCCCAACACATGCGCACGTGAGCCAAAAATGCCTAAAAATTATACAACTTGTGTCAAAACTTATGTGAAATCAGCAAGGGCTGGCTATTACAATGACAGTGGCCGAGATGAAGGCAGGAGGGATGGCATTATAATTTATAGTTGAAGTGCTGTGTGTGCGTAAACATGTGTGTGGTGGATATAATATATAATATATAAGCTACCGGCTAGCACAGGTCCCTACCTCTGTGCAAACTGTCCTGTCAGTGTCAGTGAAGGAACTCTCAGCGTGGTCAGACGCTGAGGAGAGATAACAGCTTGCTGCGAACTGGGCTTGGATACTTGCGGGCTGGAATTTCTCAGCTGTGGACTTGTGTTTCTGGACTGCTGGCCTGAATTTGATGCCTGTGGACTGGAGTTTGATGCCTGTGGACTGGAGTTTGTTGCTTGTGGACTGGAGTTTGATACCTGTGGACTGGAGTTTGTTGCCTGTGGACTGGAGTTTACATGAAGTGGACTGCTGCGAGTTGCCATTCTGTGGCCACTGGGTTCCAGTGTTGGTGAATGTTTCTCCTGCACTGTGAGTTCCCCGGATTCTGTTTGCTGGGGGTGGTTTGTTCGCATGTTGACCCGTGCCCACACACTGCCTGACGTGAAGGTGACTGGCTGAGGTGTACCAGGCTCTGTCAGTAGGCTAGAGAAAGGAGTTTTGAAGATGAGGTTTGTGGATAAGTTCTGTGCTGCAGGATCCAGCTCCATGCTGATGCTATCTGTGCTGTCTGTAAAAGCACCATTGTTACTGTGTGCCCGAGACTGTGATGTGGGCACAAGCAGGACACTGGAGAAGGGATTCGCTCGCTCTGAAGTGCTTTTTACTTTAGTGTGCTGCAGTGTGCAAACCCTTGCTTCGAAAATGCTGTCAGCCTTGCTTGCAATTTTCTGCTGATTATTAGAAGCTGACAAGATGACAACGGGTACCTGGGATGATGGCGGTACCTGTGATCTGCTACTTTCACCTCCACTGTGCTGGTTTCGTGTGAATTTGCGCATTAGGCCACCATTTTTCCGTACCTCTTGTGGGGACTTTCTGTGATCAGTGTCTGCCTGTGGGTAAGAGTGGTCTGGTTCAACATGATCAGTCCTGGATTCTCTGCTGTGTCGCAGCCTCCTTGACGTGTTTGGAGGGCTGCACTCGGCTGGTGATGCTTTTCTCTTCACAGTCGTGCGAGCACTTCTGGTTGCCCTGGCAGCATCGCTGTCTGAACTTCCATCATTTCTGTTCTCATCTTTCCATTCACGTCTCATGACCATACTTGGCTTCACTGCTGTTGTCATTTCAATCCCATCATCCACTGCTGATGACCTACGTTTTGATGCACTGCCACGAATCTTCTTGGCTGCAGCTTTAGCATCTTCCATAATCTTCCATGATGTTTCCACGATCTGTGTGGCCGCTCTGCGTGCCGCCTGGCGTATTGTACGTGCTGTCAGTGCCCTCGTCTCTCGCATGCCTCTCACCTGCTCAGATGGTGGGGCCATCCGGGGGCTGCTCCTTTTCTTCTCATTTCTTTCTGGCTCTGATTCAGAGTCGGAGCTGATGTAACCATAATGGACTCTGGTGGGACTGCCGGCAGCCAGTGTGATTTGTTTCATCCGCTTACGAGGAACTTCAGCCCTTCTGGACTCTGGGGGTGTGAGACGCCTCTTTCTGGTTTGTCTGTAGCAGTTGGGAGACATGGACCCTCTGTGCGGAAGTGGACGCTGTGATGATGGTGATGTGCGTGACGAACTTCTCAAAGTATGACCTGATGCCTGCGCTGGTGATCTGTTGCCCCTGTGTGGGGCCTTGACACTATGTTTTTGCGAGAGGCTGCCATGGGGACTAGTGGTCATAGTGTTGTGCTCTCCTCTCTGTGACCTCTCTTCTCCCTCTTCGCTGTCCTCCTCTTCATCAGAGTCACTTTCCATGTCAATGCTGTACTCCGAGTCTGACTGTGGCCGCATGCGTGGTGGGGTTATCGTGGACAAAGAGTCATTGTCACTTGCCTCTGCATCATTCTCGACATCACCAGCGCCCTCCCCCGCTGTCTCATAAACATCCTCGACGTCCACTTGTTCAGTCTCTAGCCCTCTCAGCGTTCGTGTTGCTGCACTGGTAGTCTGAGATGGACTGGATTTTCCCTGAGCCTGTGATCTGCCCTCAGCAACTTTATTTTTGCTTCCTGCTGTGTTGGAACCTGGACATGGAGTGGCTGTACCTGACACAGTGACAGGCCCTGGTGCAGTGTTCTCATCTCCTGCTTTGGCACCTTCAGGTTTCAGGCCTCCATCTTCACCACCCAGTGCCTCACCTTTGGCGCTGGACACAGCTGTTTCTGCTACTACAGACACAGTCTCTTTATCTGCAGAATTCCCATCACCACCATCACCAATCTGCTGTGGTTCAACAGGGCTGGAAGCTGCAACTGCTAAGTTCCGCCGTCTGTTCCTGAGAACTGGAGAGACGCACTCATCTTCATCCTCGTAGTCTGACTCAAATCCATCGTATGGACTTTTCCGCAGCACAGAGGTGTGGAAGTCGTACTTGTGTTCATAGTCAGAACCACCCTCATCAGATGAGTCCCATTTCTCTGCTGTAGTGTTGCGGTTACCCATGATGATGTCAGATGATACAAATTATGAATCTGCCACACAAAGAAATTACTATTAGTAGGACTAGGAATTCTTGCTCTTCTTCCAGATAAAGACTGAGTTCAATTGTGCAAGCACAATAAAATCCTGAAATCGTTCACAACTAGTGATAGAAAATCTGAAAATTTAGCGCCTTATTGGCATATTCACACATTTCAAAACAATCCGATGCATGAGCCAGTGACAGAAGATGGGCCTCACAGAGGGCATGCATTGTGCAAAATTAAGATTGACTTTTGGTATATTTGGTTATGCTCTCTTGAAACTATAGTGTTTGCACTATCTAAAACCAAACATAAGAAGATAGATGATTTGCAGGTGTTTCGTAGGCATGTCAAAAATGGTGGTCAAGTGGAAGTAGTTGAACGTGACACAAGACATGACTTCCTTTAAAATCCTTCTCAAATTACATAATCCTTAGCAACTTTTAAATGTTGTTTTATATAAACATGCTAAAATACATCAGAAAAGTGTAAGTCTTCAAGAATATTATAAATTAAGCACAGAAAATTTAGTAAAGTTTCACGTCCTGTGTCACATACGACATATACTGGATACAAACTAATACAATATTTAGAGAAAGAACAAATTACACAGTTAATAAAGAAACACAACTTTTTATTCCAAAACAATGTTTACCAGCCAAACTGTACATGAAATTTTTAGATCACATTACATATTTAAATGAGGTAGCTGAGTCAGTAAGAGGTAGGTGAGGCAGTAAGAGGACCAGTGTTTAAAAAAAAAAAAAAATCATCTGCCTTTTTTGGCATTTTGTACAGAGGCAGTATGCTGGAATTTGTTTGATGAAATCTCTTGACAGATGAGAAGATACATGTTTGGTGCTTTGATCCATACCATCCTCGGCTTAACCAGCGGACTCTTTTTGGCCTAGTTTTTAGTTGCCAAGCGGATGGTGATTTAAGGTGTGTTCCACTACCAGTTTTGGCTGCGCTTGGGTACAGAATCGTGTTTATAAGTAGCCAGAAAATGAGACGAGTAATGTTCTTAATCTTATTTTGTTAAAAAAAAAAAAATTATTTTGTTTTGTGCATGGCAAATGTGCAGCAAGTGGGCGGTAGTGTTGTTTAGGGGATTGAAAAATTAAGGGAGGACTGGGACAGACTAAGGTTAATTCATTTTAACAGATGGAACTGCAGGGGAGGCGACTGTGTGCTTTGACCATTAGCGTAGAAAACTGACTTTGCCTACAAATACCGAAGAACCAAACATGTCGCATGAATTAACCGGTATTCTTTGCTTGAAATGCGTGTATAAAATGACGGAAAGAGACACGCAGGAATACGACAAAATCATTTCTTACCACAGTAGTTCTTACAAGAAACCAGACGCCATCTTTGTTTTGAAGTGCGAGATCAAGCTACCATCTCTAACTGTAAAAATGCGTACATTTCGATGACAAACCATTTCGGAATACTGATCCGTTTGAACACGTCAGTGAGTCAAGTGGTGGTTGCTTAGTTCGGGTTTAACGTCCACAGCAACGAGGTGATCATGGACGGCCCAGACGGGCGAGTTATGGGGGACAGGGAAACTCTATTACCTATGGAGTACGACCTGAACACTGATCAACCCAGGCGCACTTCAACTGTGCCACTTCAACTGTACCAGAACCTTTTCAAACGGACATGCTATTGAACGTGACATTCAAGTTCTTCCCCCCTGGTGTTGTGAGTCCAGCTACCGGGGCCGGGACGGGATTGTGAGTCAAGTACTATAAAGTGGCTATTTGTAGCCCTTTTTGACCAAACAACAACAACAAAAATCCTACCAAAGAACGGACAGCCAAAGGCGGATTAAAACTCACTGTGACGTTGCCGGCAACCAGACTCATAAAAATAGACAGACCGACGAGGGACAGTTCTGACTATCATTTACAGCCTGGTCTGGCGGCAACTCAGTGTCAGTAGCCGGGACTCCGACAACGGCACTCGGACTCATTGAGACCAAAGACAACACAAAGACAATTTTTGACATAAGTGTACATATAATTGGTGCGACTGACTTCGTGATGAGGGACTTGAGCTGACGCCTCCTCCATAGTAGCTTGTCAGTCAGTGCTACACTGCTGTTGAAGCCCGGCGAGGCTTGACATGGAGGCTGTTCCTCAGTGTTGCAGACTGTACTAGGGGAGACTGAGAGAGTGCTATCTGTCAGTAGGCTGTTCTGCAGGATGACGGTAGTTCAGTGGTAGGTATAGCAGAATGGGACTGGCGGGTACTACGGCCGTTTTGTTTTGTTTGTTTTTTTGGTGAGGGGAGGTGGGGGGGGGGGGGGGAGGACAGGTTTGAAGGCCCACTGGCTGGCTTGACTTCGCGAACGAAGATTCTATAGGGCTTGCCCACGTCGTCTGCAGGCATTTTCGTGGCTGCGGAGGCCAATCCGGGACAGGCAGGTTCGACCGCAGTGGCTGCAGGGGAAGGTCTGGTCAGGGTTCTGAGTTACGACAACTCTGTTTTTTCTTCTAAGCCGCTTGTCCTTAAGGTTAGCTCTGCGAGAGTCCTCAAAGGAGACGGCTGCCTTGTGAATGGTGGAGCGCCAGGTGTCACGGTCCGCAGCAAGCGAAGACCACTGGCGGTGGTCGATTTGGCAGGCACTGAAGCGACTTCTTGAGACCGTCTTTGTATGTCTTCTTTGGTGCCCCTCTGTCTCGGTGTCCAGTGGCGAGCTCGCCGAACAGAGTGATTTTGGGTAGGCGATGATCCTCCATCCTGGAGACGTGCCCCGCCCAGCGAAGCTGTGACCGCAGCAGCAAAGCCTCGATGCTCACAGTTTCCGCCTGTTCAAGGACCTCGACGTTGGTGACATAGTCACTCCAGTGAATGCTGAGGATGGTACGCAGGCAGCGCTGGTGAAAGCGTTCGAGGAGTCGTAGTTGGCTGCGGTAGAGGGCCCAGGACTCGGAACCGTACAGCAGGGTGGTGAGGACGACAGCTCTGTACACGCTGATCTTGGTGCCTTTTTTCAGCTGTTGATTGTGCCACACCCGCTTGAATAGTCGCCCGAAAGCACTGTTCGCTTTTGCCAGCCTGTTGTCCAGCTCCTTGTCCAGCTTGGCGTCTGACGTGATGATGCAGCCAAGGTAGGTAAACTGGTGTACAGACTTCAGTTCGGACTCGCCGATGGTGATGTGGGGAGGGCGATGCTCTTCCTTGGGTGCCGGCTGATGAAGGACCTCTGTCTTTTTCAGACTGACCTCAAGTCCAAAGAGCTGGGCAGCATCTGCGAAGCAGGACGTAATGCGCTGCAAGGCTCTCTCTGTGTGTGCAACGAGGGCAGCGTCATCAGCGAAGAGCAGCTCACGAATCAGTTGGTCTAGGGTTTTCGTGTGGGCCTGCAGTCGTCTGAGGTTGAACAGGCTGCCATCGAGACGATACCTGATGTACGCTGCGTCGTCATCGTCGAGGTCCACTGTGGCCTGCTTCAACATCATGCTGAAAAAGATGGTGAAGAGGGTCGGTGCCAGCACGCAGCCTTGCTTCACGCCGTTGCGAATGGGGAATGGTTCTGAGAGGTCACTGTTTAGTCTGACCTGGCCTTGCTGGTCCTCGTGGAGCTGGACGATCATGTTGAGGAACTTTGGGGGACAACCTAGTCGCTCCAGGATCTGCCACATACCTTGCCTGCTCACAGTGTCAAACGCTTTTGTTAGGTCGACAAACGTTACGTACAGCCCTTTGTTCTGCTCGCGGCACTTCTCCTGAAGCTGTCTCAGCACAAAGACCATGTCGGTGGTACTCCTGTTGGCTCTGAAGCCACACTGGCCCTCTGGGAGGTGGTCTTCAGCGATGGCAGGTACCAGCCGATTCAGGAGCAACCTTGCGAGAATTTTCCCGGCAATGGAGAGCAGGGTAATTCCACGATAATTAGAGCAGGCAGACTTCTCTCCTTTGTTCTTGTACAGGGTGATGATGACTGCATCACGGAGATCCTTTGGTAGTGTTCCTTTTTCCCAGCAGCAGAGAAAGAGGTCGTGGAGCTTGTTGTGCAGTGCTGGGCCTCCGTGTTTCCAGATCTCTGGCGGGATTCCGTCAATGCCTGCTGCTTTGCCACTCTTGAGCTGGTGGATGGCTGTGAGGGTCTCTTCGGCGGTGGGCGGTTCGTCCAATTCAACCTTTAGTGGAAGGTGTGGGATTTGGAGGATGACTGTTTCTTGAACAGTGCGTTCAGCGCCGAAGAAGTCCTGAAAGTATTCCGACCAGCGGTTCAAGATGGAGGTATTATCTGTGAGGAGTGCCTGTCCATCAGCGCTTCGCAGGGGACTTTGTACCAGGTGCCTAGGGCCATACACTGCTTTCAGTGCTTCGTAGAAGCCCCTGTAGTCACCGTTGTCAGCGCAGAGCTGGGTCCTCTGTGCGAGTCTGGACCACCACTCGTTCTGGAGCTCTCTAAGCTTGAGCTGGAGACTGCTGCAGATGAGGCGGAAGGCAGACTTCTTCACAGGGCAGGAAGGCTGGGCTAGGCGGGCCTGGTGGGCGGCTCTTCTTTTTGCTAGAAGTTCCTGGATCTCTGCGTCGTTTTCGTCAAACCAGTCTTTGTTCCTCTTTCTAGCAAAGCCCAAGACTTCCACAGAGGATTTTACAATAGCAGTTTTCAGTTGTTCCCAGAGTGTTTCAGGGGAGGAGTCTGCTGGATCAACTGTGTCTTTGAGCATGCGCTGTAAATCGGCCTGAAGGGCAGCTTTCTTGTCGTCACGCTGAAGGCTGGCAACATCAAGCTTTTTCTTGGGAGGGCCCCCTTTCTTGGGTTTCAGCTTGAGGCGGAGCCTGAGTTTGCAGCGAACAAGGCGGTGGTCAGTGTGGCACTCTGCGCTGGGCATCACTCTGGTGAGGAGGACGTCACTGCGGTCCCTCTGACGCACTAGGACATAGTCGATAAGGTGCCAGTGCTTGGAGCGAGGATGCATCCAGGTGGTCTTTCGACTGTCCTTTTGCTGGAAAGTAGTGTTGGTGATGACAAGTTGCTGCTCTGCACAGAGTTCCAACAGTAGGCGACCATTGTCATTGCAGTTCCCAACGCCATGCTTGCCGAGGACTCCTTTCCAGGCTTCAGAGTCTTGGCCCACTCTGGCGTTGAAGTCGCCAAGGATGATGACTTTGTCGTCTGCAGGGGTGCTCTGCAGGAGGTTGCGCAGGTCAGAGTAGAACTTGTCTTTTTCTGCAGGCTCTGCCAGGAGGGTTGGGGAGTACACACTGAGAAGGGTGACGTATTGCTGGTGTCTCAGTGGGAGGCGCATGGACATGATGCGGTCGGAGTGACCCGTTGGTAGGTTTTCCAACAGTCGCAATGGGGGTCTTCACCATGAAGCCCACGCCTGAGAGCCGTCTTTCTGATGCAGGCCTGCCTGACCAGTAGAGGGTGTAGCCAGCGCCAAGTTCTTGGAGGCTGCCTTCCTCCGGAAGGCGTACTTCGCTGAGCGCGGCGATGTCGATGTTTAACCTCCGCAATTCATGGGCAATGAGGGCGGAGCGACGTTCAGGGCGTCCGCTGTCTGCTGTGTCGAGCATGGTTCGGATGTTCCAGCATGCTATGTTGAGTCCGGTCGTGGTCGTCATGAGAGTGGATCCATTGTTTTTTCTTGTTTTCTGACCGCATGAGAAGATGCCCGTTGACCGCGGCTAGCCAACTGGGGTTACGAGGGGATGAGCTTTGGTTAGGCCACCTTTTCTAGGCCATTCTCCGTGTGGAGCAAGCAGTGCTGTCCCTAGAGAAGGCTGCTTGGTCGTTCAGGGTGTGCCGAGTGACGTTGTCATCCCCAGGTCAACATCAGGCGACCAATATCCTGAACCGCCTGCATGCAGGTTTGAGACTGCGGCTTCCAGTGACATCTTTCACCTGCCGTTTTGCCCCTTGCCCATCGCTACAGGACTTGGAAAGTTCAGTGTCATAGTCCGTGGGCGTTTCCTAAAGCCTGCGCGGTGGAGCTTTTTGGTGGAGTGCAGTGTGCGCAGTACTGGCCCCACCCTTTAAACCCTTGGTTCGTTTGCCATGGCCTAGCAAGCTGGGACGGTGGCATCGAGGTCCTCGGGTCGTAGGTTTTATATCAGACTGTCCTTGTCTTAGTCTCTGGCTCAAAAGCCTTCCCCGGAGACACGGGGGCTTTGATGTCAGGGGTTTCCTCCCTTAGCCTTTCCGCAGCCAAGCGGCCAGGCCTGCAAGGCAGCAGGGGACTCGTGGGGGCCGGGGTCGTCTATGTCCCGTGCAGATGTGAACATCTGCCCACTGCCCAGACGGTGACACCAGAGGAGAAAAATCCAACGCCGGAACCCGGTATCGAACCTCGCACCTTTGGCATTGGAGGCAGACTGAAGGCCCACTACACCCGTACTAATGGGTAGACCATCGAAACCGATGATGTCGTCATTGGGCATGACTTCAGTCTAGTTGTGTGTGCGGGTGTGGCTGGCCAAGCCAATCCTGGAGCCACACCTGCGAGCGCAATGGGGGCACTGGAACATGGCTGTGGGGAGAGTCGACGCTGTCTTTCTGCGAGCTCTGGCACTGGTGATCTGTTCGCGCCGATTGTGTTCAAAGAGCGTGCAGGCTTTCCTGGTGGCGGCACGCCAGCCGGATCTGTCTTGTGCTTGTGCTTCAAGTTCCTTTACCGGGAAGACGCAGTGCTTATGCAGTCTTTGAAGTTTTTCTTTGGCCGTCCTTGCTTCCTGTGGCCTTTTGAGAGTGCACCATACAGGAGTTGGCGTGGCATGCAAGAATCATCCATGCGTATGACATGACCTGTCCAGCGGAGTTGTGTCTTTAAGATCAAGGCTTCAACACTCACTAAGCCAGCATTGTCCAGGACTTCCAGGTTTGTCACCTTGTCTTGCCATTTGATGCCGATGAGTGAGCGCAGGGATCTCTTGTGGAAATGTTCAAGCTGCTCGAGGTGCTTTCTGTACAGCGTCCATGACTCACAGCCGTAGAAGAGGCTGGGGAGAACTACTGCCTTGTAGACTTTGATCTTGGTGGAGAGCTTGACGTTGTTGTTATTCAACACACGAGTGCACAGGCGACCCAGTGCTTTGCTGGCTTTGCTGATGCGAGCTGCGATTTCCTTGTCGATAGTACCGTCAGAAGAGATGATGCTCCCAAGGTACCTGAACTGGTCGACAGTCTTCAGCTCGGTGCCTTCGATGTACCCGTAACCGCTGTTCAAAGATACACTCAGTCTGGACTAGCTAGTAACGAAACTGGCGCGGCTACACACAGGTATAGCTATGTTTCAGTTAGACACAGCTAGGACAATCCAGTTCAGCACACGTTGTCTTTATATCTAGTACAATGACTCCACTCCGTTCTAGAAATACAACACCATCAGTGCGAGAAAAAGCTAAAAAGCTAAGACTGACACGCTAACGGCAGCCCAGAACTGAATAAATAAGCGCGTTTACGCGTGTGCTTTTGCTGCGTGTCCCAACTACTGTTAAGACATAACAAACTGAACACAACTGGTGCTGAAATGTGTATGCACAATGGTACTTTAAGTTGCGTCGCAAGAAGCCTAGGGTGAAATGTGACATGTTCACTTTGTTGGTGACTATGTGTTGGTCTCAATGTACTGAGATCGTGGGTGATCACTGGTGATGTCGAGATACTTAGTCTCACTGGCGGTGCTGAGTGTGTGGCCATGGATCGTGCAGTGAAAATGTTTAGGGCTTAACGTCTTTTGTCCACCATGAAGGTGATTTCAAAGACGGGGCACCGAAAAAGGGTCTGAACAAATTTTGACCCAAGCTGGATTCGAACCCGGTACCTTTCGGTCGAACACTTTTACCACCGAGCCACCCAGCTCCCCAGAATCGTGTAGTGAGTTTGTAAGGGGTTACGTTTCCGGGTTGCTTGTACATAGTTTGACATCAGCTTGGTCGGGTGGAAAGACATCAGCCAGCGTTGTTCCCACTCAGCCAATTTATCAAGATCTTGCTGGAGGTCATCTTGATCAGAAGATGTCAGTCTTGCCGATAGTTCTGTGACGGACAGTGTCTTCCGCAATCAAACTCTGACCGCAGTGGTTAAGTCGGTAGGCATGTCATTTATGTATAGAAGAACGAGGTTTGGTCCGAGGTCCGTGCCCTGTGGGACGCCGGAGTCGACAGCGGCAAACACGGCGTGAGATTTCCCTTTGGACGACGACGGCTTGCGGACGGTCCCCAGTCCTGGAGGAAGCTTTGAATCCAGGTTTGCAACGGGCCTGTCGATGCCACAGGCAGACTTCACAAGTTGTCAAACGCCTTCGATCCCCAGTATCAAAAATGACATCTTCGGGCCCACGACGGCCGCAGTGGGCCCGCGCACGGCCGTGCGCGGGCCCACTGCGGCCGTCGTGGGCCCGAGGGTATTTGCTTACTGGGTCAGAGAAATCAAGCACGAGCATGTTCATCTGTCCTCCCGTCCGCAAGGTCCGACAGTTGGCTCTGGCAGGAGCGCCCACGGCGGAAACCATTGTTGCTGGCCGCAGAGTGATGTTGGCCACGGATCACAGTGCCGTTTCCGTACTGTCCAGTCTCTTAGCCATAGTCAGTCCCAGGCATCCCCTAATATTTCAATCCCCTAAAAAAACACTACCGCCCACCAGCTGCACATTTGCCATGCACAAAATAACAATAAAAACAGCACATTGGCAGTCTCATTTCTTGGCTATGAACCTGATTCCTTACCAACCCCACACCCAAGCACAGCTGCAATCAGCGTGCCCCTCAAATCACTACGTCAACGGCAACTCAACACAGGCCCACAATTGTCCACTGGATAAGCACAGGATGGTATGAATCAAAGCACCAAACATGTTTCCTCTCATCTAACCAGAAATTTCCAGCAAATTCCAACATTCAGCCCTACTACAAAATTTTAAACAAGGCAAAAATTATTAAAAAAAACACCGGTCCTTGCACTGCCTCAGCTGCCCAGATTTGAATATGTAATATGACCTGTTGTGTTATTCAGCGAAGGACATAAAACGTCTTAGAGGATATGTCCGAGGATCCTGCTGACGATCTTTGTCAAAGATTTTGGCCTTTAGTTCTCCGGGCAGTATCGTTCTCCCTTCTCAAGTTGAATACAAGAGTAGCATGTGTTATATGCCAGTATTATTGAACGATATCGGATTTTAGAGATGCCCTGAAGATAACGGTAAGTGTTGGAGCAATGTCTTCGGCTATTTCCTTCAGGACTCTAAGACAAATCTCATCAGACCCTGGAGCTTTGCAAGGGTTTAGGTTCTTGAGTAGCTTAGCTACACCTGGTGTGGTGATTGCGACATTGATGCGGGTGGGGCGATATTCTGATGCCGGTGGAAGGTTGCATATGGCTTGAAATTCTAGGTCTGTGCAAGTGATATGGGCAATAAATGCTGATTTAATCCCTTCACTGCCGAGAAAATCGAACACGATCCAACTGCAAGAGACATAGATCCTCATGAGCCCCCGCGACTGCGGGGGCTCATGAGGATCTATGCCTCTTGCTGAGACCAAAGTGTATCCATGTTTCCTGGACAGTTTTGTCTCTTGGGTCCTTGAATGATCAAAGATTTCAGAAACAAAAATGTACGTACAGTGGCAGAGAAGTGCGTGTGTGTGTGTGTGTGTGTGTGTGTGTGTGCGCGCGCGTGCGTGTGCGTGCGTGCGCGTGCGTGTGTGCATGCGTGCGTGCGTGCGTGTGTGCGCGTGGTGGGGTTTGGGGTGGTGTCAAAAACTTCCCCAAAATCCACCACTCATCTCCCAGCGATGCGCTCTGGAATGCTATTTTAATTTTAATTACTGTACAACCAACCAACCAGCAAAGCACCCAACCAACCAGCCAGCCAACCAACCACCCAAACTTCCAACCATGAAACAAACACAGACATTCAAAAGGAAACGTGTAGCCAGGCAGCTTGACTGAGAAAATGCATTTTTATTGAGATGATATAAGCCGTTGCACACGCCACTGCTGCCATTGCACTGCCGGAAAAAAAAAGTAACACGCCAGCCATAGCCGTTACCACAGTGTAAAAATACATTAACCCATTTAGCCCCGAAACACGACACCATGATAATTCAAGAGTAGTGCCAGATTAGCTTGGCGCCATCAGGCGCCAAGCTAATCTGGCACTACCCTTGAATTATCATGGTCGAGCCATCTCCTGCAACTGGTCCATAGTCGTTAGGCGACCCTTCCAAAATTTAAGGAATCTGGTCTTGGGGTTAAATGGGTTAAAACAAAGAGTGGTGGTGATTTAAGAGCCGGGGCCGAGACTTGCGGCTTTTGACAGACGTGAATTCTGAT
Source organism: Semisulcospira habei (assembly GCA_036245525.1). Lineage (NCBI taxonomy): Eukaryota > Metazoa > Mollusca > Gastropoda > Semisulcospiridae > Semisulcospira > Semisulcospira habei. The sequence continues at coordinate 247,767,947 of BTPG01000001.1, forward strand.
TCCGAGGCCGGCAGTGTATTGGAGCCAGAACCGTGTGTCCAAGTCAATTCTCTGCTCGTGCTTGAAAACATCACCGCCCATTGTTTAACATGATCATGCCGATTCTTTGAAATGTAAGACTGGCGGTCAGCAAAAGGTCCTCGGGCGCACTGCGGCCGTCGTGGTCCCGAGGACGTTTTCACGCCACTGGGGACTAAACTCTCATGAATATTGAGAGACCAGCAAATGACAACGCGTACTGTCGCATGCACGCACGCATGCACACACTGACGCATAAACATGCTCGCACGTACACACACACACACACACACACACACACACACACACACACACACACACACACACACACACACACACACACACACACGCACTCAAGTACGCACACACGCGCATACACACACACACACACACACACACACAATCGGGTTCGCCCACACGCGTACACACAGACACACACACGAGCACTGACGCGCGTAAGCACGCACGCATGTCAACATTAGGTGCGGCTTCCCACTGTTGGATGATAGTCAGCTAAATTTCGCACAATGCATATATACTAACGAGCAAAGGAAATGCGACATTTTTGGAATAATCGGAAACACTTTTCGAAAAATGTCGCATTTGTTTTGCTCGTCAGTATACTAGCGAAAGTATATCAAGCCGTGGACAAAGCTCTACACGCGGGTATAATTATTATGACACAAGCACGAGATAAGCGAGCAAGAGAGATATTTAGATAGAACATCAGAACCAGTTTCAATGAAGACATAAAGAAAAGGTACTCGGTTTAGGCTTTTAAAGTTGGTCAACTTAAATTTCAGTTGTAGGGTGGGTTGGTAAAATTAATGAAACTAAGCAGAAAAACACGTTTCGCGTTTGAATGATGATGATGATGATAATAATAATATAACAATAATGATAATAATAATAATGGTAATAATAACAATAATAATAACAATAATAATAATACTAACAATAATAATAATAATAATAATAATAATAATAATAATAATAACAATAATGATAATAGCAACAATAACAATATAATTTTAAAAAGTATACAAAAAGGTTTGTAAAACTGACACTTTCAGTGAAAGCACGTTTATTTGGTCTACGTGCACAAAACATGCACCAGCATAAAGCTATCCCAGCCTCTATTGACATTGATTACAGAGGGAACACACTGCCCAGTGCTCGAGGCCATCGGGCCGACGTCGGCCGCCATTGGCCCGCGCACGGCCGTGCGCGGGCCAATGGCGGCCGACGTCGGCACGATGGGCTTTAGTTGCGCGGCATTGGGTGCCCTGTGTCTTTTGTCTTCACAGGGCACACACTGTCAAATTCGCCAACCCCGGCATTTACGAAGAGCATAGACTCTCATGAACCTCCGCGCACAGAGGAAGCTCATGGTCATCTATGTCTCCACGGAGATTATTGAATGAAAGCCAAGTGCCGTTACAATACAAGGACACTTACTCCGTCAGACATCATCAAAAACACAAACAAAAGAACAATGCTCTAAAACATATTGTCCAATCCATGAATTGTGTGTAATACAAGAAATGGGAAACATGCATGTACAAAACGAGTATTTACTACGTCATGGAATAAAATGGCGATACTGTATGTAATGAGCAAGCACTTACACTTAAACACGTGCGCATGAAAACTTGAGGAATATTTTTAGCAAAGATGTTTTGAGCAAAAAAAAGTTATAAGTCACCCATTCAAAAGCCTGTCAGTGCAACTCAAGCCTTTGGCCGAACTTTTCCTTCTGCACCCACAATTTTGCACCCCACAAACAGGCGTCACACACAAACCAAACAGCTGAGACAAGGAGGGCCTAGTAGATTAACGACACACACCACAGGACATCACTCAGCGCTGGACAAACAGGGGATCTAACGTTAACCCTTTAACTGCCGGGGCAAGGCGAACGTACGCGACCCACTTGCAAGATGCATAAATATCATCCTCATGAGCCTCCGCGGCTGCGGGGGCTCATGAGGATTTGTCTCTCGTAAGACATGTGTTCTTTATGCCTATTTTTGTACTATTATGATTTAAAAAAAAAAATACGAGAATGTCGGTCAGGGCGTAGTGGTTTCAGACACGCAATTCGTGAACGCCGGCAGAGAAGGGGTTACTCGTTTGTCCAGCACTGACTCATTTCCCTTGGTGTGTGCACTGTAACTGTCAGTCTGAACCAAACTTCAAACTGTCAATGCTTCTGCCTTGACTGACAACTGACCTACTCACCCCCCCCCCCCTCACCCTCCCCAAACCACCCCCTCCCCCCTCCCGCCTCCCCACCCTCTACCTATCGTTCGCATTTTTCTCAATTCTGCAAATTCTTGCCGCAGAATCAACATTTATTGTGAATTTTCTGCCTGAATAATGATGCCTTTACTACACTTCGTCCATGTTGGTTTCTTTAAACTCAATGCGAATGTTTGGCATCATCCCTGCGCCACTTCCGATAGACGCCGGTCTTGCGTCATTTCCGTCATCACTGCTGTCTTTCTTGCCGGTCTCCTCCGCATCGGAGTCGCTGGAACTGGAACTTGAGCCAGATGAGCTGGACCCTTCCTTCTCCTTTTCTTTCTCTTCTTTCTCTTCTTTCTCTTCTTTTGCTTCACTCTCAGTCACTGGCTTGTCTGCCCCTGAAAGTCACAGACCCTTCAAGTCACCTAGTCATGTCAATGTGGAAATGATACACTAGGGTGTAAAATTAAACACGAAAGCCACAAACGTTTAAGTTATGACACTGTGGAAATGATACACCAGGGCGTAAAACTGAACACGAAAGTCACAGACCGTTCAAGTTATGACACTGTGGAAATGATACACCACGTGGGTAAGATTGAAGACCAACGCATTCGAGGTACGCTGCATTCGGATACGCGGCTTTATGCCGCGCATCCGAATGTGTCACGTCTCGAATGAGTTAATGAAAATACAAATGAAAAGATAGTAGTTTCACTGCAGGCGGTGTTCATAATATCTTTTCAGTGTCGGATATGGTCAGACGGGTTCAGAGAGCTTTGAATGTTAAACGTATATGAAAATCAAACTGTCTGACAAATTCTGTTTAAAGCCCTTGTGCATGCAGGTCACGGTATATGTTCAAATTCAGACAGGTCAGACAGTAAAAGGACCAGTGCTTGAAAACAAATTCTTCTGCTTTCTTTGAAATGTTATACTGGGGCAGTGTGTTGGAATTTGTTTGAGATTTATTGAGAAGAGACTTGTCTTAAGTGCTTTCATTCATACCAGCCTTGGCTTAACCAGCGGACTCTTTTTGGCCTCATTGGAGTTGCCGTGCGGATGGTGATTTGAGGTGCGTACGAGCTTTGGCTGCACTTGGGTGTGGGGTTGGTACGGAATCAGGATCGTAGCCAGGAAATGCGACGGCTGATGTCCTGATGTTTTCTTAACTTTGTGCATGGCAAATGTGCAGCAGGTGGGCGGTAGATTGAAAAATTAGGGGATGACTGGGACAGACGAAGGCTAAGGCATTTTAACACATGAGACAGTAGGGAAAATCAGATGTGGTCTGGCTCCTGTCAGTCTCTGGTACTGCAGACAGTATCGGTTGCTGCTTTCAAAGAGGTTAACCCTTTTAGACATGACACTATAACATGAGATAAATTTGGCCATGATAGTTCAAGGGTGGTGCCAGAACAGCTTGGCGCCTCTGGGCGCCAAGCTGTTCTGGCACCACCCTTGAACTATCATGGTCGCTCTATCTCCGGGACTGTCATATGGTCTTCGTAGGACACCTCACAAGTCTGAATAAAAAAAATCAGCCTCAGGATTTAACGGGTTATGATAAACTCAGTTCAAGATTTAAGAAACGTATTGTCCATAAGAAGAATGTATATCTTTGCTTGCTGAGCGTATGTAAAAGTTAGAAAACATAATATCTCAATATAATTATCACAAATGTTAGTAACAAGAAGGGCTTGAAACTCGCCGAATATCTCACAGGCATCTGATGATCGCTGAGTAGTTGGTCGCTTCTTAACACGGGTAGAGGTATACAAATGCTGTTTACTACTACTGGTGTTAAGAGTAGACCAGTTATCAACGATCAACCCATGCCTGAAGTAGGGCTTGTATGCAGACCTTGCGGTGCTGACTTGAACACGTCCTCGTCTCCTTCCACGGCGCTCGTGTCCCCCAGCTTCTCCCCTTCCGTCTGCTTGCTGGAGCTCAGGCGACCAATCAGGAACGTCGACACAAAGCTGCGGAACAAGAAACAATGAGGATGCGATTAGATAATGGATTGTGGTTTATTTGAATTTTTTTAAATGACCCGTTAATTGTCGAGTTATTCGATGGGTGAATGGATTTATCGATTGATTCAATAAATGATTGTTTTACAAACCCCATCAAGTAGGATACACCGCGGGCACTCCTATATGTACCAAGGGAATTGAGCAAAGCTGTACAAACACTACACAAACATTTAGCTCCCTTTACTGACCCTACCGTTTGGCACCACATCGCAAAGCCGGGACAAGAACAAGACCCAAAGCAGTGACACCAAAATTAAATTCTAAGGCAACGTTGTAAGTGCCGTGGTAGCGGAACACGATCCAAGAGACATAGATCCCCATGAGCTCCCGCATATGCGGGGGCCCATGTGGATCTATGCCTCTTGCTGTAACCACTTTGTACTCATCTCAGCTTCTTGGGCAGGTTGGGACTAGAATTCAGAAACACAATTCTGCAACCACTGGCAGAAAATTTATTTATTTATTTATTTTATTTATTTTGTTTTTACATATCACTTTAACTACCGCTGAACATTAAAAAAAAATCACCATGCATATTTCCTCCCCCCCTCCCCCCCCCCACACACACCCATCTCTAAATAATTCGCACCTTTCTTGAGGCTTGGCCCCTTCCTCTTTCTTCTCACCCTCCGCCGCATTCTTCTTGGCCTCCTCCTGAACTTGACCTTCCTTTGCTTTGACCTTGTTGGGGTCATCCGAGTCGAGGTCGATAGCCGTGTGGTACTCCCCGTTGAGCCCCGTGGCTGACGTCATGGGGGTCGGTTTCTTGTGCGGCATTTCCCCCATGAGGAACACCCCGTCCCCGTCCCCCCTGGATCTCGGCCTGGCCCCTCCGAGTCTCCCCCCGCCTTCCTCCCCAGGTGTGTTGATGATGTGCTTCTGGCGCTTGCCGCTGAAGAATCTGGCGAAAAAAAATCGACAAGGTCGTGTGTGGGCGGACGCTGTAAGCAAAAAACCACCGGGCCGACGTCGGCCGCAGAGGGCCCGCGCACTGGGTGTGCGCGGGCCCTCTGCGGGAGAGACCTTTTGCTTACTGGTATTCAGAAAAAGAGGAGGTTGGGGAAGAGAGGGGGGGGGGGGATGCAATGTATACCTATTTTGTCCGCATCCTGTTCCGCTTTTCCTCCCTTAAAAAAAACAAGGCAACGCCTATACAACGTTTCGGCAGCTATTGATGCGGATCGTCTCGCATGAGTTAAAGGTAAGTTGACTGTAGGGGTCGCTAGTGCGGGAGACGTGTGTCCGTCGTAATTCCTTGACCCCTTCACAGCCAATGAACGCATGCATTGTTTCTAATAAAAAAAATTATAATTAAAATAAAATTAAAAATTGTTGACTAAACGGCCAAATAAGCAGAACCGTCTAACAAACATGTATACAATCTGGTCTCGGCAAGAGACATAGATCCTCATGAGCCCCCGCGAATGCGGGGGCTCATGAGGATCTATGTCTCTTGCAGCTGGTTTCGTGTTAATTTTTACTCGACAATGTTGCTTTGCACACTGCTCATCCCTTTATAGCAGTGGGTCGCGGAATGCAACACTACCTGAGAAATCTGGTGTCATCATTACCTGGGACACAGGAGGACCAAGAGTAGAGCCACCAGAAGCAGGAAGGCGGCGGAGAGCGCTAGAGCGAAGGCCAGCACCCCGTAACGGCCGAAGTCCGGGTCAGTGCCCGCGTTAGTGTTCAACGGCTTACTCTTGGGCGGGATCCCTGGACCAGGTAGACACGTTAGGAACTGTCGGCTTCATATAGCAACTAAGGCCTGTCAAACAATGACCAGCTTCATGCCGTTTATCAGCCCCCTCCTTGCCTCTCACCCCCCATCCACTCGCCCCCACCCCCTCTCCCTATTCGTCCCCCGCCCCCTTCCTTCTCCTCTACCTCCGACCCCACACCCCATTTTGAAACCCTTTGACTGCCGAGAAAAGTTGAACGCTAACCAACTGCAGGTGGCATAGATACTCAAGCGTCTCCGAAGTTGTGGAGGCTGTATAATGATCAAAGACTCTTGCTGACGCCATTTTGTACCCATGTTCCTCGGACAGCTGAGACTCTTTGGCACTGAATTAACTCCTTCACTGCCACTTGACGCAGATTGTTTCTGACTTTGTTTTGTTTTGTTCATTTCACGCGACAAAAACCTGGACTTGCTGTCCAAGCAACATGAAAACAAAAAGGCGTGTCAGCAAGAGACATAGATCCTCATGAGCCCCCCCCCCCGCGTGGGGCTCATGAATATCTGTGTCTCTTGCACTTTTTCCTGGCAGAGAAGGGGTTAACACAGATATCAGTCTAAGCACAATTTGCGTCCATCGGCAGGGAAGGGGTTAAGAAAACCATTCAGGCCGACACAGTACAACAGGGCCGACATGGCAGTTCGTTGGTAATGCCGGATCGACAAAGATATGTCAAGGGTGGTGCCAGAATAGCTTGGCGCCTACAGGCGCCAAGCTATTCTGGCACCACCCTTGAACTCTCATGGTCGATCTGTTGCCTTAGGCGTAACGTATTCCTTAGAAGACAACCCCAAGATTAATATTAAGAATATTGCGATTACAATGTTCGATGTGCTCAACATGGATGCAAAAAGGCTCCTGTATTGTTATATCGTTTTATTTTTTTGTGAAAGGGGCGGTAAGTTGTACGTACTAGCTCGTACAAGCACCAGATGTGTGATTGTATTCATGTACGTGTATACTGTGTATTTAGCAATTTAAGTTTGTGCAATTTAAGACTTGATTACTCCGGGTACTCCGGCTCTTCCTCCCCCACGAATTTGGTGTCAATTTCAGCGTACTTAATCAAATTTCGAATACAAACGATTTACATTTCCCAAAACCTCAGTAGCTCGTTTGAGCTTGCCCTTAGCACCACGTGAATGTTCTGTGTTTGTGTGCAGTGTGTGAGGGAATGCGCGTGATTCACGTGAGCGTGCTTGTTGGGTTCAGTTAGTGGCGGCGCTTTGAGCCGTTTTTCAGGTGGGATAAAGCACCTATATAATGCGCTGATTGATTGATTGATTGATTGACTGATTATTGATTGATTGATTGATTGATTTTAAGGTACATAGACTTATACTTTGTTTTTGAACGTTTTTAATCAAACAATCGTGGATTACAATGAGGCGGCTTCTTATGAGCAGTAGGCATATATTCTCATGAGCCCCTGGGTTTATAAGAATGTACGCCTCTTGCAGATGGAGTTGGCCTTGGAGGCAAAGCATAGATACAGAGAGGTTTCGTTTATGCGGGACGACTGCCAAGGACGAACGATTTCGAAATCATGATGGATAGTCAGCTACTGCCATGAGTATGGAGAACGCTGCAAATATCTCCGAGAGGCATAGATCCTTAAAGATCTATGCCTCTCGGAGATGTTTGCAATGTTCTTTTTGATCATGGAACGCTCTCGTTCAGTCGTTGTGGGAGTCGTTCGTTGCAAACGAAACCTCACTGCTGACACGACTGGAAACCCCGGTGACTAAAGATGTCTGTGACAGTTACCTGTGGTGTATTTTGGCGTCGTCTTGCCTGAGGCGGTAGTCTTCACTGTTGTCGTTACTGCTGGTGTGGTTGTTGTAGACGCTGCTGTTGGCTTCTGAGTTACGGGTAGCGGGGTGCCAGTGGGCTTGGTGGAATTCGCGACATCAGGTGTAAACGCAGTGGTGGAACTGGCGACCGCAAAAGTAGAAGTCAAGGTCGAGTTTTTTTCCCCGGTAACAGTGCTAGTGACGTTGTCGTTCATATCCATGGGTGTCTGAACCGGCGTGACAGGGAGTTGTGTCGAGCTGAGCATGTCCCCGATTGAAAAGCTGCTGTGATAGTCCTGGAGATGAGGTTGGCTGGTGCTGTTTTGATCAGTTGCATTATTATCAAACATTACGGAGCCCTGTGTCGTGGTTTCGTTGTCGTAGAATCCTGGCAAAGTGTCGTTATTAAAGGAGCCTCCCCCATCTTCAACATTGCGGCGAATTCGGACCTGGGGTTTGACATCGTCCAAGCGTGCATTACCACTGAGTTCTTTCGTGATTGACAGCTGCTTCATGCCCACCATATTTCTCCCATTGGGTGTGAACATCACTTCTGGATCTATGTCCTTCAGGCTGTCCTTGACCCCGGGCTCGCTATTAGCGTTGTCATGGAGTTCAGTGTCGTAATCAGAATCGATATAGAGATCAGCGTCGTTGCCGGGTTCATCGGGCGAGTCGCGGGGATCAGACACTTCACCGGGGTAGTCGGGAAAACTGTCATCACTCTCTGCGTCGCCTTGAAGATCGCTGGGGACTGACCTCACGGGCCGGGTGTTGGTGAAGTCAGGATCAGGTTCAATGTAGATGTCGCCTCGCCGGGGGCCAACGTCAACTTCTTCGTCGTCTGCAAACAGTCATCGGAAACATAATTCGCTTCAAACACTTATCCGCGTGCATTGCTGCCAGGGTCTTTTTTCATACGACATATCCTTATTTCACAGGTACTTTGATACGAAATATCCAGGAAAATGACCCTAAAATTGTTACCATTATGGAATGTTAAACGACCGAAACATTTTTAAACAGACAGCCAGTGTAACTCTCATGGAAAAGGCGGATGAATACAACACAGTTTTTGCTCCTCCCTACAATAATAATAATAATAATAATAATAATAATAATAATAATAATATCATCATCATCATCATAATCACAATCATAATAACAAGATTAATAATAGTATACTACAACTACTACTAAAATAACTACTACTACTACTAGTATTACCACCAAAATAATCATTATAAATTATACATTGTCTACTCAAGCGTGTCCGTACCTTCCACTTGTACCACAGCGGCGTACTGCAGGTGCTGGCCGCCATGTCTGAGTTCACACGTGTAGACCCCTGAGTCTCCTAGCTGAGGGTTCAATAACACCACTCGACTCAGCTTCCAGCGGTTGTAGGTCACTGCAAACAGCCTGCAGACAAACAGACAATCTTCCCAGTGAGCAAAAGACGACAGGGCCGACGTCGGCCGCAGTGGGCCCGCGCACAGCCGTGCGTGGGCTCACTGCGACCAACATCGGCCCGATGACCGTTGCTTATTGGGTTAATAACACTTTGAGGCCTAAGGCCAAATCCAACTTTCGGATCTGACCTTTCAAGACCGAATTACATTGGACTGGATTTGACCAGCAGGTTAGACTGGATTTGACCAGCATGATCCGGCTGGGACAGAACAAAACCAGAAGCAAAAGGACTTGGCTGGCTTTGGCGAGACGTGTCGGACAATGAATTACCTCACTCCGGCAGCCTGGGCAGGAATCCTACCGCCTCGAGGATCCCGCCATTGAAGCTGGTCACGTGACAGCGGCCCGAAACAAGACGCGTCACACACGAGAGTGACGTCATGTCCTGGGCGCACGCGCACTGCTTTAGCCGGCGTCACCTTGAGACCACATGATTGGGACTGACAGTGGACGTCTGCAAAGCAAGAAAAAAAAAATTCTTCTCTGTACATAATATGCCAGAAGTCATTCCACTTTCTCTCTGTACATAATATGCCAGAAGTCATTCCACTTTTTCTCTGTACATAACATGCCAGAAGTCATTTCACTTTCTCTCTGTACACAATATGCCAGAAGTCATTCCACTTTTTCTCTGTATATGATATGCCAGAAGTCATTCCACTTTTTCTCTGTATATGATATGCCAGAAGTCATTCCACTTTTTCTCTGTATATGATATGCCAGAAGTCATTCCACTTTAACAAAATAATTCTTTTAGACGGTCACAGCGTGAGCAAGATGAATTAGGATGAGACAAATCACGTTCGGAGATATTAATCCTTTTAGCGCCAACGCCTTACAGCAGGAGATTGATTGACCATGATAATTCAAGGGTAGTGCCAGATTAGCTTGGCGTCTTCAGGCGCTAATCTGACACTACCCTTGAGTTATCATGGTCAATCCACCTCCTGCAAGTGGTACTTAGTCTTTAAGTAACACTTCCAAAATTCGGGAAATGCGCCTCAGGCGCTAAAAGGGTTAAGTGCTATCATAAGACCAAGGCAGAGAACAAGTGATGCACATTTTTTATGACGATGTTTTGTCACGAGTCACTGACGAAATGGTGTGTGACGACGTCCCCCTTCCCGCACATCGGTACTAAGTACAGGTAATTCTATAACTGTGCGATAACCCCTTCAATACCAGTAGACGCAGGTTGTAATTTTGAAATCATTGTTAATTCAGCATCAAAAGGTCCCTAACCGTCCACGAAACATGGATCGAAAGTGGTTTCAGCAAGAGGCATAGATCCTCATGAGCCCCCGCAATTGAGGGGGTGGGGTGGTGGTGGTGGTGGCAGCGGCGGTGGTGGTGGTGGTGGTGGTGGTAGTAGTGGGGGGGGGGGGGGCTATTGAGGATACATACCTCTTGAAGTAGGGCGGTCTTCAGTTTTTCAGGATTTGCAACAAGAGGCATCGATCCTCAATAAAAAATGCGGGGGGGGGGGGGGGGGTGTGGGAGGGGCTATTGAAGATCTATGCCTCTTGCAGTTTGGGCAATGTTCATACAGTGAAAGGGGTTAATTGTAGTATCGTAACGTACCAGCGGCGAAGACGAGCAGGGCCAGGGCCACGATGGCGCATTTTTTACCCATGATGTACACCTCAGTCACAAAGGGATGATGAATGTCAGGATCTGGAAAAGAAAATTAAAACAACTCAAGTCACATCCCTAATAAGAAAAGATCTTCGGGCGGACGACGGCCGCAGCTGGCCCGCGCACAGCTGTGCGCGGGCCAGCTACTGCCATCGTCGGTCCGAGGACCTGTGCACACTGGGAGGCACTCCCGTGAATCCTGTTGCTCTTGGAGCAAGATTGAGATGTCAGAAAGTTAGGCTGGATCCTTGCCAACAACAATGAAGGGACATCAGATCTCATTAGCACCGCCAGCAAGAGGCATAGGTAATCATGAGCCCCTAGCTCTGCAGGATCTCATGAGACTCTATGTCTCTTGCAGATGGCAGGCGTTTGCGGAGGAGAGCCAAGGTGCGGTCCATGTCTAATGTACAACGCGTCTCATTGTCCAGGCGTGAATGACTCTACCGATTCTTGACGTCGAAACATGTCGGCGCTGTAAACCGTCCGCAATGTTAGCTGGGATTGCTTGCATTACGTTCTCTCAGCTGTGACAGTGTCTCTTGTTACGAGTTTTGACAAATATTTTGCGAATGCCATTTTGCACCTCAATTGAACTAATTAATGCCCATTTATTAATTACAACAGACTGTAATGTTATATTAGTTGACCGTCTTACCGACATGTGGGTCAGCATTTACAGTATGCCTCGGGGTTCGGTTGCATGAGTGAGCTTAGTGATGCGCAAGCCACTCAACAAGGTGCTATAAAGGAGGATCTTGCTTAGAGTCCTGCGCAGGATTTAATCTCGCTAATGCAACTGACCGCAGCTTTGTGCAGAATGATACAGTTAAATGTTTTGTATCAAGAAAATAATATCAGTGTAAAAAAAATTAAATGAAAAAAAAAATTGTACTACACACAACTGGCAACTGGCCTTGAGTCTGTGGGCAAGGAAATGTCAATTTACACTAGTTTTCTTAATAATTAACTCATTCGAGACGTGCCGCCTCCGGATACGCGGCTTTAAGCCGCGTATCCGGAGGCGGCACGTCTCGAATGAGTTAAGCCTTTTGCTGTGGAATCATCACAACAAAATGCGTTAGCGACTAACGTGTGTTAAAGATAGTGAAGATAGTGTTGGTCATTTGAAAGGATTTCATTGTATTACACTGATAAAGCTCGTTCAACGTTAACCCTTTGCGTGTCGGTAGCGGTTTTTGTCGCGATGATTCCTGCAGGAATCATCGCGACAAAAACCGTTACCGACGCTCAAAGGGTTAACTGGTTCCCTGTACAATTCACGTGCCGTTTCCACTGTTTCCAGCCTCTTCACATGTACAGTCGAGTTTGCCGCTTATGACAAGGACGGATACAACACAAGTCGGATATAGCAACACTTTCAGAGGTCCCGACATAATTATTTATATTGAACTTACTTCGCTTATATCAAACTTCGGATAAAACAACAACAAAATTGGTTCCCAGCGAATTTGTTATGTCGAAAGTTTACTTGTAATTGTTACTGAATACGGCGTATGCCTACAAGTGCTGTGAAGTAATATCGTGCCGATTCGGATAAACCAACGAGAAAATTTGGTCCGTCGAATTTTTTTTATATTTTTTTTTTATATATGCGAAGTTTACTGGAATTGTTATTGAATACGTATGCCTACAAGTACTGTGAAGTATCATGGTGCCCATTCGGCGTGTAGTACACAACGACAATGTGCGGCGTTTGCCCCATAGCCTTGATCGTATATGTATATATTGGAATACACGAGGCCACCAACAGGCATAGAGCCGTATGGACTCCTGCACTGTAGCCAGGATCTTGAGGATCTACGCCTACTGGAGCTGGATGTGGCTGGCTGGATAACAGGGGACCGTACGTGTACACACTGCACCCAATCATAAGGCCTGTTTCCGAAATCATTAATGGCCGGGACACATTCCCGTGTCGCAAACGGTTATCGGGCCGACGAAGACCCTAGCTGGTCGTGCGCGGGCCAGCTAGGGCCTTCATCGGCCGGAGGACTTTTTGCTTACTTTATAAGTGTCCATTCGGGTAGACATCAGTAAAGGCACATATCCTCATTAACACTGGAATACTGTGGGGTCTGTCAACGTATCTTATCCTATCATTGACACAATTCACATCAGAGTTTCTGAAATGCAGGGTCAGTGGGTGTTGTGAGCATACATGACCCATGTGGGTCAGGAAATCACCACTCCAGTGTCTGATGCCAGTTGTTTCACACGCTTAAACCCGGACGTTGAACAACCCGGTAGATGAAAGCCTCATTACCCGCATCTCAGATTCATATCATAAACAATGTCCATATTATAATATCACATCATACATTTAAGAATAATTTAAGTTTGAATGTAATGCTGTCAACCAAGATTAAAAGGTTCGAAGATTGTAATTCCTTTATCCCCTGTCGGGGTATGGAGGAAAGATGTCAACATTTACAAGTTTGATGTTCAGTCGCTGACACACAACGACACCAACATTATGAGTCAAATGGTCGTTACAAATCAGTAAAAATCAGTTCACAGATGATTGAACATGTGAAGACAACTAACACTAAACCGGCAAACACAATGTATTGTCACCCATTCAAACCTGACGCACTACAGCAGGAGATGGGTCGACCATGATAATTCAAGGGCAGTGCCAGATTAGCTTGGCGCCTGTCGGGGGTGTCATGAGGACCGATTCCTCTTGCTGGTTAAATTTAAATCTGTGTTCTTCACGTGGAATGTTTAACCCAAGGCCGCATTTCCCAAATTTTAGAGGTGTCACCTAAGAAGTAGATATACTAATTGCAGGAGATGGGACTGACCATGATAATTCAAGGACAGTGCCAGATTAGCTTGCCCGTGAAGTATCATGGTCGATCCATCTCCTGCAACTGGTGCATAGTCATTAGATGACAACTCCAAAATTTGGGAAATATGGCCGTCGGGCTAAATGAATTAACGTCTGGAATAGCTTATACAGCTTCTCAACTTTTAACGATCCTGCAATATTCAATTCAGTTTTTCGACACTGGAAAGACAATGTATTAGATACATTAAACATGGACTATGTTGTACAATGCTTTACAGGCAGTTCAGCTTTCTATATAAGTGTTGGCAATTTTGGATATTCAAGGATCAAATGATAATCATCACCAATCACATTCATATTGCAGTGTGTACAGGCTCGTTTTCCCGTACACCAAACTGTCTTCCCTCCTCAATTTGTGTGTGATTACTACAGCGAAAGGTTCCTACAGGGCAAAAACATATAACAGGTACATTTCTTTTCCGAATTTTGGCTTAACTCATTCTACCCCAGACCCACCACAGCAAGTTAAGGATCGACCATGATAGTTCAAGGGTGATGCCAGAATAGCTTGGCGCCCATGGGCGCCAAGCTATTCTGGCATCACCCTTGAACTATCATGGTCGATCTGTGTCCTTCACTGCAAAACAGTCTTCAGAGGACAACGGCAAAGTTTGAGGATTTCGGTGTTGGGGTAGAATGAGTTAACTCATTAAGCCCGACGGTCGTATTTCCCAAGTTGCAGGAGATGGATTGACAATGATAATTCAAGGGCAGTGCCAGCGGATTAGCTTGGCGCCGACAGGCACCAAGCTAATCTGGCACTACTCTTGAATTATCATGGTCGACTCATCTCCTGCTGTAGTGCGTCAGAGATGAATGGGTTAACATTTCTGTACAAGCGTGCCTTACTACTGCCTTTTAAATCAGCAGACCGCTCTGTAATAAAATCCTCTATTTAACCATTCCCATCTGTTCTACACAAAGAGTCGGCCACACTCTGAATGCTGTTGATGGCCTGATTTGAAGAACAGTGAAATAACGATACATTTTTAGTGTCTTTTACACTTCGGTTGTCGGTAGCGGTTTTAGTCACGATGATTCCTACAGGACGTCAGGGTGTTGTTATTCCTGCAGGACGTCAGGGTGTTGTTAATCCTGCAGGACGTCAGGGTGTTGTTATTCCTGCAGGACGTCAGGGTGTTGTTATTCCTGCAGGACGTCAGGGTGTTGCTATTTCTGCAGGAATCATCGTGACTAAAACCGCTAGCGACAGGCAATGGGGTTAGGATGCAGCAGCATTAAAGCAATGAATTATTACAGATAATATATTTTACCTTATCTTTTGTTTTTTCGTCATATCCTTCAGTTGCCACCTTTCTTCTTCTCACTCACAAGATAAGTAGCGACTGATTTGTATCGTGTGGTTTGTCTATTTTGAAAAAGAAATTTTGATAAATTGTGTTATAACTGTCATTTCTAAGCGTCCCGTTGGGTTCTTCTCTTCAGATCATTTGGTTTATGTGTTTGCTGACAATACCTATAAGTTGAAGGCCCACTACCACCGTAACTGTTCAAAGATACACCTCCGGCTGTAAAAGATGGTTACGAAACTCTACACACAGGTGTAGTTATGGTTTATTTAGACACAGTTTGTCATCCAGTTCAGCACACGTAGTCATCATGTCAAGTAATACTCAGTTCTAGAAATACAACGCTTTCAGCATGAGAAACAGCTAAAAAGAAATTGACACGCTAACGGCTGCGCGGAATAAATAAGTGCGATTACGCGTGTGCTTTGCGTATCCCAACTGCTGTTAAAGTTAATTAGATGTGTTGACAAGGCATAACAAACACAAATGGTGATGAAATGTGTCTTCAGATATTTTTGCGTAATGGTACTTTAAGAAATTCTTATGCCTTTCCAATTTGTGTACACTTTCCACCATTCGTATATAACAACAGCGGTTTTCTTCAGCTTCTCACCTCTGTCTTTTTAAGTTACGACTAAAATGCCAGACCCGCAGCAGATCTCGCAAGGGAGGCAAATTTCGTAAACTGAGGCTATCACATCCAAAGAACTTGATCCCATCAAAGAAAGAAACACGTTTAGAAAAGACGATTACAGCACAAGTGTGCTGTAATTGTCTTTTCTAAGCGTGTTTCTTTCATTGTTGGGATGTTCTCTCAATATTACACACTTGGCAGTCATCTTTTTCGTCCGGATATCAAATTCATACGTAATGCCATCAGATTTCAAACTGATTCTCACAAAAAAGCGACCTTCTCCAATACAAAGCAACAGAGGGTTAACCCTTTCCCTGCCGTTGCATTTATGTTTTGTTTCTAAAATCTGTCTTCATCCAACGACCAAACGCCACAGCCGTTCATGGAACATGCACACAAGTTGGTCTCAGCAAGAGACATAGATCCTCATGAGCCCCCGCAGTCGCGGGGGCTCAAGAGGACCTATGTCTCTTGAAGTTAGATCGTGTTCACGTTTTCCCGGCTGTGAAGGGGTTAGTAGATGACAATATCTACATTACGCACGTTCTGTGTATACCTTACAATATATCTACATTACGCACGTTCTGTGTATACCTTACAATATATCTACATTACGTACGTTCTGTGTATACCTTACAATATATCTACATTACGCACGTTCTGTGTATACCTTACAATATATCTACATTACGCACGTTCTGTGTATACCTTACAATATATCTACATTACGCACGTTCTGTGTATACCTTACAATATATCTACATTACGCACGTTCTGTGTATACCTTACAATATATCTACATTACGCACGTTCTGTGTATACCTTACAATATATCTACATTACGCACGTTCTGTGTATACCTTACAATATATCTACATTACGCACGTTCTGTGTATACCTTACAATATATCTACATTACGCACGTTCTGTGTATACCTTACAATATATCTACATTACGCACGTTCTGTGTATACCTTACAATATATCTACATTACGCACGTTCTGTGTATACCTTACAATATATCTACATTACGCACGTTCTGTGTATACCTTACAATATATCTACATTACGCACGTTCTGTGTATACCTTACAATATATCTACATTACGCACGTTCTGTGTATACCTTACAATAACACTGGTCAAATGACTCTCTCAGATTTTGTTTTATTATGTAGTTTAAATGTGGTAATGACCAGAAAAGTCTTTTCTGCTTTGTGTAAGTCGGAAAGTCCTCCCCCCCCTTCCCCCCACCCACCCCCTCCCCCGCTGCACAAAAGGCGTATGACCGACACCTCTAACAGGTGTGCCTACCCACATATAGTTTGTCACAGAAGGTTAGAAAGGTTAGGCAAGTCTGAGCGGCAAGACACTGTAAACGACCCATATTCCACCAGGAGTACAAATGCTTCAATCAAGTAAGGCATTCAAAGATCACACAAACTGAAACCCCCCCCCCAAAAAAAAAAAAAATAAAAAATAAAAAAAAAAAATAAATAAATTACAGAACGATAATATAATTTCAAGAGCAGACGATTTTAATGTCGTGAAACAACTGATGCACACAAGGCCAACAAGATTGTCGGTGGCGTGATACTATTACGCCCTTACTTTCCATTACGACATTTACAGCATCCTACTTACCGGGTTCTGGACGATTCTGGGAAATGCTTGCCGATGCCGCGTCAGTCCCTTCACGATTAAAACACGTCTTTGACCAGACAATCAATCACGAAAGCTTAGAAGATCTGCGATTCCAGAAGTGAGCAGCGCTGGACACTTCCGATAGCTGTCACATTTTCCCGTCAATCTATGTAGTGTTATTACACCAACTTCAAAGAAATACGCTCGTTCTGGGCGCAGCCGTGTGAATAATGTGCACACAGACTTCCCGCAGCGCAAAAGACACTCGTGCTGACGTCCTCCGCCGTTGGCCCGCGCACAGATGTGCGCGGGCCAACGGCGGCTGACGTCAGTACGCGGACGGGGTTGATATCAACGCCAAGAGCGCCCCCTGTCCGTCGGGAAACGGCACAGACCTTCATCAGACGACTGATACTCACAAGCCGAGGGCATCTGGATGGGTCCCCAGCTATTCGACTGAAATACCATGATCAACCACTTTCCTGCTTTCAAGACCTAGTTAGGGGACAGTTATGCTATGTCAAATATAGTGCCTGGTTGACTTGCTGCTGGAAAGGTCCATAGCTAATCTGGTACTAACCTTAAACAGTCATGGTCAATCCGTCACCGGACATCATTTATGTGTTATGGTTGAATTAAGAGAGATGCTTTCCTCGGAGTCCAAAGCGTGTGTCCAGTCGAGACGACAGACATTTACGTGTTTGTACCTCGGATAGGTAAGGACCATGGGGGTTCAGTGTAGCCGGTGTAGTCACTGCGTGTCATGTGACCACAGAGGGTCTGTTCAAACTCCACGCAGTGGATCATTCCGGAAGCAAGTGGCACATGACGTGTAATATAGGTCCTCATTGTGT
Source organism: Semisulcospira habei (assembly GCA_036245525.1). Taxonomy (NCBI): domain Eukaryota; kingdom Metazoa; phylum Mollusca; class Gastropoda; family Semisulcospiridae; genus Semisulcospira; species Semisulcospira habei. Next base: position 247,786,208 of record BTPG01000001.1, read on the forward strand.
GTGTGTGTGTGTGTGTGCGCGCGCGCGTGTGTGTGTGTGCGTGCGTGCGAGTGTGCGTGCGCGCGCGCATTTTGTGTGTGTGTGTGTGTGTGTGTGTGTGTGTGTGCAGGGGAGGATCAGTTACCCCGAGTGGGGGGGGGGAGGGGGGAGGGGGTTCTAACTTTCTGTTTGGGACCTAGCACCTGTTACAAAAGGTCTCCCCGACGCTAGACCTTGTTTTCAGGGGTCGAAAGATCGACAAACGGAGGAGGGGGAGGGGGGGGGGGGCGTGTTGGGGGTGGGGTGGGGGTAGGGGTGGGGGAGGATCGGGGGAGGAGGGATGATGATGATGATGATGATGAATCTTTATTTATTCAGGATAAAGCTATTAGGCAACTCAATGCCTGTCTTACAAGCTGTCCTGTAAACAAACAACATAACAGGAAAATAAACATAGCATGCAATTAATAACAATAATAAGAAGAAGAAGAAGAAGAAGAGGAAGAAAAACTACGGGAAAAAAAAAAACACAATAGGTGAATTAATGAAAGGGAAAAAAAGGCGCGTGCGTGTTAAGACTCCCACCCTTCGCCAAAAAACCAAACAACGGGGGTGAGAGTTTGGGGGGGGGGGGAGGGAGGTAGGGAGGGGGGGGGGAAGTCGCCAAAATGTTAAACGTGGGGACTGAAGGGGTTCCAAATACCCCAAAATGCCATTTGAAAAAAAAAATTGGCTGTGGGGGGTGGCGAGGAGTGGAGGGGCGGGGGAGGGGGGGGGGGTCCGGAACCCTTGACCCCCCCCCCCACCCCTAGATCCGTCCCGTGTGTGTGTGTGTGTGTGTGTGTGTGTGTGTTTGTGTGTGTGTGTGTGTGTGTGTGTGTGTGTGTGTGTGTGTGTGTGTGTGTCTGACACAGATTTATACACACTCAGAATGAACGATTGAAGCCCGACAGAACTGTAAACAATCATATCAGTCAGTTTCAAGCACATTAGTATTTTACTTACGATGTCACTGGTACTGCAGAGGTATCAACTTCACTACTATTAGGCTTAAAGCTACACCCAGCGTGAACTTAGTTTACTCAGTGAAAATCCACCCGGCGTGATTCCACCCACTGTGTCCGTTGCACAGTTCCGGCCACTTCAAGCCTGCGTGGGTTCATGTAGGGCAGGTATGGTGGATAAACTTACCGAGGTTAGATTTACGTCTAAATCTTATGCAGACTGTGTTTCTGAAATCTTCGTTAATTCTACGCCAAAAAACAAAAAGAAACAAACAAAAAACAAAACAAAACAAAACAAACAAACAAAAAAAAAACCACCCCTAGATGTTCGAGGAACATGGATTCAAAGTGGTTTTAGCAAGAGGCATAGATCCTCTTGAGCCCCCCTAAACTGCGGGTGCTCATGAGGATCTATACCTCTTGCAGTTGGGAGGTGTTCAAATTTTCTCGGCACTGAACGGGCTAAAGTGAACACGTAGTAGTACACATTTATTCTCTCTGGATTCACGCGTAAGTGAATTCGCGATGGCAGATTTTCGATGTGTAGATTAACGCTAGGTAGATTTACACCTAACTATAAAGAAGTTGAAGTTGACTGCTTTAGAGTTACTAGCCACCAATATGTCTTCCTGGAAGTTGGATCATTTTTTACAGAGTAAAATTTCAATTGATCCGATATCGCTGGATTTGCCATGGCAGATTTTCGCTGTGTAGATTAACACATTCTGCTCCAGGACCGAAATCCTCAAATTTTGAAGTTGCCCCCTGAAGACTGTATTACACTTCTGGAAACAGATCTAGCGTGCTAGTTCAAGGGTTGTGCCAGAATAGCTTGGCGCCTATGGGCGCCAAGCTATTCTGGCACAACCCTTGAACTATCGCGCTCGATCCATGTCTTGCCGTGGCGTGTCGGAGTTGAATGAGTTAACGCTGGGTAGATTTACATCTAATTAAAGTACCATTAGGCCTACGCATAAATCTGAGGACACATTTCAGCACCATTTGTGTCTGTTATGCCTTGTCGACACACCTAATGACCTTTAACAGCAGTTTGAACACGCAGCAAAAGCACACGCGTAATCTCACTTATTTCTTCTGCGCTGCCGTTAGCGCGTCAATCTATTTTGTAGCGGTTTTTCGTACTGATAAAGTTGTATTTATAGAACGGAGTGAAGTCGTCGTTAAATTACTTGACTTTAAGACGACGTGTGCTGAAGTGGATTCTCCTGTATCTAAATGAATCGTAACCAGACCTGTGTGTAGCGTTTCGAAACCATCTCAGTGTTACAGACGTGTATTCTTTGAACAGCCGTTACGGCGGTAGTGGCCCTTTAAAAATTAGTTGACTGGTTTAAAGTTATGGTTTCGCAATATCTCTTCCTGGTAATTGCATCATTATTTTTTTAACAGAGTAAACTTTCGGTCGATCAAATGTCGCTGATAAAACGACACGTGTCTGCATTGTCTGAACAGAAACTATTACTCACCACGTGTCACGTTGGCATAAATGAATTGTTCGCCCATGACCAAACGGGTAAGTGTTCTGTTTTCAGTCTAATCAGGATGTGCTGATCTCATTTGTAAAGCACGTCCTCGTCAGAAGTGCTGGCCAAGATAGTTTAAGGGTAGTGCCTGCTTAGCTTGGCGCCTGGAAAGGCGACAAGCTAATCAGGCACTACCCATAAACTATCATTGTCGACTAAGAAAGGACTTACTGTCCCGGTGCTTGCCTGTTTTAATTCATAGGTTGCCCGACGCCGGACTGAAAGCTGAGGCTATGAAAGCCGACAACGTAGTGGCGTACACAGTGCCGGCTGGTCTGGTGTATCAGAGACTGTACTGGGACCCGGAAGTGAGCATGTAATCGTAGGCGCAGTGACCGGGAAGTGAAACTACACTGGACCATGCTGATGACACTTACAACTGGATTGTTTGAAGTCAAGTTAAATTTTGTAATCCATTTGAGTATAATGCAAACGTTTGCTTCAGTAATGTAGTGCCTGACTGTATGGACTGTGCGGATGAGTGGGCGGTGGGTGGTGTGGGGAAGAATGGGCGGTGAGTGGTGTGGGGAAGAGAGGGCGAGGGGTGGTGTGGGGAAGAATGGGCGGTGGGTGGTGTGGGGAAGAATGGGCGGGGTGGTGTGGGGAAGAGTGGGCGGGGGGTGGTGTGGGGATGAGTGGGCGGGGGGTGGTGTGAGGAAGAGTGGGCGGGGGGTGGTGTGGGGAAGAATGGGCGGTGGGTGGTGTGGGGAAGAATGGGCGGGGGTGGTGTGGGGAAGAGTGGGCGGGGGGTGGTGTGGGGATGAGTGGGCGGGGGGTGGTGTGAGGAAGAGTGGGCGGTGTGGGGAAGAATGGGCGGTGGGTGGTGTGGGGAAGAATGGGCGGGGGTGGTGTGGGGAAGAGCGGGCGGGGGGTGGTGTGGGGATGAGTGGGCGGGGGGTGGTGTGAGGAAGAGTGGGCGGGGGGTGGTGTGGGGAAGAGTGGGCGGGGGTGGTGTGGGGAAGAGTGGGCGAGGGGTGGTGTGGGCAAGAATGGGCGGGGGTTGGTGTGGGGAAGAGTGGGCGCGGGGTGGTGTGGGGAAGAGTGGGCGAGGGGTGGTGTGGGGAAGAGTGGGCGGGGGGGGTGGTGTGGGGAAGAGTGGGCGGGGGTGGTGTGGGGAACAGTGGGCGGGGGTGGTGTGGGGACTAGTGGGCGGCGGGGGTGGCCGTGTGGGGGGTGTTGGGGTGTATTGGGGTTTATTTTCCGGCTTCACAATGCTTCGTTTCGTTGACCGCGTCATTGCCGGGGCGAAGCGACCTCTATTTGTCTTTCAGAGACATAAATCCTTACGAGCCCCTGCAGTCGCGGGGGCTCGTGAGGATTTGTGTCTCTTGCTAGTCCTGTTGTCTGTGTTTGGTCGCATTTAAATCTGTGTTCCTCACGCGAATGTAGGTCGGTGTGCAGTCGTTCCAGACGCGAAAGCCGTGATCACTAGCAGCGAGGGGGTTAATTAACACATTCTGCTCCATAGGCGCCAAGCTATTCTGGCACAACCCTTGAACTATCACGCTCAATCCATGGCTTGCCGTGGCGTGTCGGAGTTTGAATGAGTAAACCCTTTTCATCCTGATTCGCCCATTGCTTGAAATAAATTTGACTATGATAGTTCAAGTGTGGTGCCAGGATAGCTTGGCGCCTGCGGCGCCAAGCTATTCTGGCACCACCCTTGAACTAAAATGCTTGACCTATCTCCTAAATGTGTGTAGCCTTCATAGGAGAATTAGCAATTAAAAAAAAATCAGTTTCAGGATGTAGTGGTTAAACACAAAAATTGAGATCTGACCCGCCATCAAGTGTTTGCAACAATATTTGTCACAAGTCACGAAAAGTGAAAACAGACACTGAACACGGCAATAATGTTTCACGATTTTGACACTACCCTCCCACCCCCACCCACCCACACACACACACACACACACACACACTCACACATGACACACCCCATTCCCCCCTCTCCCTCTCGTAGATGCTGGCAGGAATATTCTGCCAGTCAAATGCACACTTGTTTATTTTGAAGGAGGCAATATGAGAGAAAATCCAAAGAAAGAAAGAAGCACCCTTTGAAAAGACAACATAGTCCATTTATAAAGTGTCTTGTGTCCTTTCTAAGCATGTTTCTCCTTTTGGGGGTATCCATATGTCTTTGCGATTTACACACTTGGCAGTCAAACGTTTTGCCTGGATTCTGTCGAAATTGCTTTTTTCCGGAAAAAGTTGACCTCAATAAGTGTTCACTGATTGAAGATAACGTGGAGTGTGTTTAGCTGTAATCGACAGCAAAAACGGCAGAAGGTCAAGTCATGGATCAATCAAACACGCCGTGCTAAAATTAAGCATGCGCAACAGACACGACCGAACAGAATTCAAACAGATCCAGTTACACACCTGTATGATATCCAAAAACAGATTCTTTATTTAAAACCAAAGCCAAACCGGACAAATACGAAATCGGACTGATCATCATCATCATCATCAGTCCCTTGCCCGAACTGGGCGTTGGGGGGACTGAAAGGCAGCAGCAACAGACAGTGCTCTCCACTGAGTTCTATTTTGGGCGGTGGCAAGCAAGTCTGGCATCTCGAGTTCGGTCCATTCTTTTATGTTTGCGACCCAACTCTTTCTCTGACGACCTCGCCGACGACTTCCTTCGAGAGTGCCTTGGAGGATAGTCTTGGACAAGGTGTTGTGTCGGGTCACGTGGCCAAACCAAGCAAGCTTGCGCCGTTTCATGGTTGCCAGAAGGGGTTCATGTGGGCCCACCAGGGAAGTGACGATGCTCCGTACATATTCGTTGGTCTTGTGCTCGCGGTACGAGATGCGGAGCAACTTCCTCAGGCACTTGTTCTCAAAGGCCTGGATTTTCTTTTCTGAGTCTGCAAGCAGTGTCCAAGTCTCACAGCCGTAGAGTAGAATAGACACTACGAGGGACTTGTAAAGCCTGTACTTGATGGTGAAGCTGATGGAGTTACTTCGCCATATCCTGTCCAGCCTGGCCATTGCGGATGTTGCTGTACCTATCCTGATACGGATCTCTGCTATGCAACTACCGTCTTTGGACAGGGTGGCTCCCAAGTACTTGAAGCTATTGACCTCTTCTAGCTTCTGGCCGTTCATGTGAATGTTGCTGCTGCTGTCGCTTGTGGTGTTGATCATCACTTTGCTTTTATCCGTACTGATCTCCATGCCATAAGACCCTGCGCTACTTGAAAGTTTGTCTGTCAGGTTTTGGAGCTCACTATTGCTGCCTGCCATGAGGTCAATGTCGTCTGCGAATCGAAGATTGCACAGGGATCTGCCACCAATAGAGATTGAAGTATGGTGGTCGTGGAGGGTTTCCTGCATGATCTTCTCCAGGAATATGTTGAAAAGGACAGGAGAGAGCAGGCATCCTTGACGGACACCGATCGTCGTCCTGACTGAATCGGAAATGAACCGGCACATAAACACACAAATATACACGAAACATAAAAAAACAACCAACAAACCCACAATAACAAAACGGCACAGCACAAATCGAAGTATGCACGCATGACGCGAAGGACCTTCGGACCGACGTCGGTCGCTGTTGGCCCGCGCACGGCTGTGCGCGGGCCAACAGCGATCGACGTCGACCCGAGGACCTTTTGCACCCTGGGCACGCATGCCGTATCATGTCAGTTCAGTACACGGCAGAAGTCCGACTCACTGAAGACTGGACACTGGAGGCTTTTTCCGATTTTCCGCCGGAGCGCGTGCGGCAGAGCTCGTGTAGCGCGCGCTTGAAGCGCGAGGAGCGCGAGAGGTAGACGAAAAAGTTGACGGCACTGTTGACAGCCTGGAACTCCGTGGCGACAGAGTGCACGGCCCACCTCAGGTTGGACAAACGAAGGTCCGTCTGCAAGAACCAAAAGACATATTAATTTAATTAAACTATTACAGTCACACTGACAGGGAGGCACACGATACTTCATTCGCTGCTTGGGCCAGCTTTTAACTCTTTACATACTCAGGATGGAATTATCTCTTTAAAAAAAAAATTTGGGTGGGGGGTGGGGTGGGGCGGGGGTGGGTAGGGGTGTGTGTGTGTGTGTGTGTGTGGGGGGGGAGTATGGGGGGTGAGGTTGGGTGGTACTGGGGGTGGGGGTGTTTTTTTGTGTTAGGTCTGTGTCACAGTTCTGGAAGCAGATCGGTCATGATAGTTCAAGGGTGGTGTCGGAATAGCTTGGCGCCTAAAGGCGCCAAGCTATTCGGACACCACCCTTGAACTGTCATGGTCGATCCACATGCTGTCGTAGCATGTGCCAGGGCATTATGTTCTTGTCGAGCGAGTCAGCAGTTCGATCAATCGAAAGGATATATGTATATATAATATTTCATTAAATTCTGAGAATGCTCTTGCTGCGCTAATGCCATGGAATTCCAGGCTGGTAAGCTTGCATTGTGTCATCAGGACATCAGCTGTCCTTTTTGTGACTGCATCGCCTACTAGTTCTAGAAAAGAGAGGGTTAGTGGGAGAGAAGGAATGACAGACCTATCATTTTAAGCCTTCCACTGAACATCTGCTACATAAAGTAGTAAGAACTACTGGTAGTTGGGGCGCCTGGGGGTAGTCCCTACTACTTTAGAAACTGAGGTTGTGGATACTTTATACAGTCCGTTTGAAAAATTACGTCCCTTGAGCTATTCTGATAGAGTGCATTTTTTGGCTTTGGGCGACGCCTTTGTTAAAAGTAAAGTATATAAGTATATATATATATATATATATATATATATATATATATATATATATATATATATATATATATATATATATATATATATATATATATATATATATATATATATATATATATATATATATACGGCGGATAACCAGAGTGCACCAGAAGCATAGACAACACTCTGAACATCTTCAACATCTCCATGTTAATGAGATGCTCGCAGTGTTGTCTATGCTTATTGTAGAAGCCGGTTATCCGAAGCTCTAGCTCCTTGCTTGGAGTCGTTCGTTGCAAACGTAACCTCACAATTGTTGTTGTTGACAGCATCATCGATCAAATACACTGGCCTACATACATACCTACATCAGCCATACAGTATGTCTACCTTGTTACTACGTTCACCAACAGTCACGGTAGCGCCTGACTTTTGTGTAGTTATGAGAGATCAGCCTGACGCATAGACTACTCTTGAACTGTCAAGGTCTATTTAATTCATTCTACCCAGACCATGATAGTTTAAGAGTGATGCCAAAATAGCTTGGCGCCTAAGCTATTCTGGCATCACCCTTGAACTATGATCGTGGTCGATCTGTGTCCTGCACTGCAAAGCAGTCTTCAAAGGACAACGGCAAAAATTTGTGGATTTCGGCCTTAGGGTACAATGAGTTAACACGAATATTTGCGAAATATAAGAGGCTAAATTTTGGGGACAGCACGGCATGAACTGAAAGGCAAGCCGTGTGTACTCAGTAACAGACGTACCTGCAAGGCGGGAACAATGCATCGAGTGAGAGCCAGAGCCACGAACGGCAGAGAGCACGCGATGTACACACAGGATAGAAGCACCAGCTGTTTGGTCAGCGCCACCTCCTGGCTCGCGTTGCCTTGGCTACCTCCGCCAGTGACGCTGCTTGTAGTCTCGGCTCTCCAGGCCAGGGCCGTCCTCAGCTTGACGATAGTGATAGCAGTGCAGATGGTCACGATGGCGCAGATGGTCACCGGCAGCACCGTGGACAGGAGCATGTCGTCAATGACCTCAAACAGTCTAGGGTCGTCCTTGTAAGCCTGCGACACCGCGATCCCCCACGACACGCTGCCAGTCTCGCCGTGAGCGGCGTTCACCACTTCGAACTTGAACGGGTAGAAGATGTAGGCTGCCTGGCTCGCCAAGACTATGACGAGCAAGAGCGCCCCCATGGTACGAGTGCGCATGAGCGTGGCCGCGTGCAGAGGCCACACCACGCAGATGCTCCGCTCCAGCGCGATGACAGAGCTGAAACAGCTTGACGCCAGCCCGAACCCCAGCGCAGCGCCTGCCCAAAACACGTTGGCCTTTACTGCGATTTCGGCACCGGCCTGACCAGCGGAGAAAAGTAAGCAATAATTACAGTAAGCAAAGGTCCTCGGGCAGACGTCGACCGCAGTTGGCCCGCGCACGGCTGTGCGCGGGTCAACTGCGGCCGAGGTCGGCCCGAAGTTTGAAGTGTGATCCTATTGCTGCATGTCTCTTTGGCTGACACTTTTACCACTGCCAGATAAAGGAACAATGCCAATGTGTCTTCAAGATGACATTTTATGTCGGGGTGTCGGATGCTTCATACAGACAGGAGCAAGCGAGCAATACGAAACAGCAAAAGGCCTGGATTCTCATGTCGAGAGCTGCTGGTGTTGAGTCGAATCTCTTCACGAAACTATTTGCCACTTATTTGCAAGTCGACACAGACTTTACATATTTTTTTCCCCCTGCAGATTGGAACAATCATTCGGTTTTGCAACTGTTATTCTTAATTGTGCCCGACCAACCCAACCGACGGACTGACCGGCCTACCAACCAACCATCCAACCAACCAATTAGCTAGCCAGCCTGCCCAACCAATCCACCAACTAATCAACCAACCAACCGACCAATCAACCAACCAAACAACCAATTAGCTAGCCAGCCAACCATCCAGCCAACCAACCAACCAATTAGCTAGCCAGACAACCCAACCAACCACCCAGCCTGCAAGCCCAGGAGTACCGAGGTGGGACCGACGCGGGTCCCAGATAGCCACAGGCAAACCACCCAGGGTCCGCGTGGGCCCCACCTCGGTACCCATGAGCTTGCAGGCTGGGAAGCCAGCCGATCGACAGACCGGCCAGCCAGCAACCAGCCAACCTATCGGCCCAGCAACAGACCGACCAACCAAGCAACCAGCAAGTCAGGCAATCACTAACCCTTTGCGCGTCGGTAGCGGTTTTAGTCGCGATGATTCCGCTACTGACACGCAAAGGGTTAGCTAAAGAAAACCGATGCACACCTGCTGATCGTTCAGTTTAATGAAGGCGCCGAGACTGAGCACGGCGAGACAGGATGAGAGGAAGGCCAGGTCCACCAGGGACAAGGAGAAGAGACACAGGTTCATGCGGTCCCGCAAGCCCTGCCGGACAAACACCAGGCAGGACAGCATGTTGGTGGGCATGCCCACTACGCATGTGACCGGAAGCAGCACCATCTCGATGACCGTCAGCACGGTGTGGTAAATCCCGTCACTCATTAGCTGCTGGGGCGAGTTCAGAGTTGTTTCCCCTCCATCCAGGATACCTTGCGGAGAAGGCAGGAAACGTATGATGTTAACCCCTTGACTGCCGAGGAAAAAAGTGAACACGATGCAATGCAAGAGACATAGATCCTCATTAGCCCCCGCAACTGCGGGGGCTGATGAGGATCTATGCCTTTTGCTGAGAAAAGTTCCGTGGAATGTGTTGGCTATTGGTCGTTGAATGAACCAAGATTTCAGAAACGAAAATGTACGTAAGGTGGCAGTGAAGGGGTTAACCCATGACTGGCGATGATTTACGATCCGAGACTTGCTTTTGACACACGAGTCCTGCCTCCGAGGCTCTGCCGAGGAGCAAAATCTATGCCTCAAAAGCAAGTCGAGGCTCGTGTGTAAGCGGCAGCCATGGTTTAACGTATTTATCTCACTGTCGTATGATCCCGGTTTCATGTCAAATCGGTTTGACGGTTGGATTGACTCGACATAGCCTGCACAAGCGTTTTGCCGCTTACTTCGGTTTTTCTTATAATAATCATGAAGGGTTAATATGAGAAAACCCCATAACACAAAGCGATACAATTATATCGTCAAGAATTCTGTATCAAGTTCTGCTGTGACGTCAACAATGTTCTACTGCGTTCAGACGCAGAGCTGTGCGTGAATTACCGTCCAGTGTGGCTCTGGTGTGAGTGTAGGGTTCCGTATATAGGCCACACAGGCACAATCCCGGAACTTAGGTCATGGCCGCGGAACACCGCCGCTAATGAACAGTTTGACATCATCTGACACACATGCGACACAAACTATACTCAGGTATTTACCACGCGGAAAAGACACGTGAAAACCAAACGAGGTAAAATAAACAGATATTAACCTATAAGCAAAATATCATGGGGCCGATGTCGGCCCGAATACTTTTTGCACCTTCGTCCTAGCAGTGATAACATTTTCGGCTCGTGTGATTCCTTGCTCACCCAGTTGCGGGGAGGCTGATAGGAGGTAAGTGTCTGTGACCGTGAAGTTGTTGGCAGAGTCGGGATCAGCGGAATAGGAGCTGTTGACAAGCACTGCCATTCTGTTGAAGGGTGTAGTGCAGAGAGTAGGTCGCCGATAGTGGAGTCCAGATGGGAAAGGAAAGTAACTTTATATGGCAACGAGGGATTTTGTATAATTATATGCTAGATTGTGTGCTTTTATGTAGGCCTGTAACGGTTGCACAAAAAGACACGTGCACGCACACACACACACATGCGTGCACACAAATAGACGCGCGCGCACACAGACACACACGCGCGGGTGCGCACATGCAAACACACACACACACACACACACACACACACACACACACACACACACACACACACACACACACACACACACAGAGGTTTACTACACATAGCCGTCCAAAACATGAGTTTTATTCAGTAATCAGATAAAACGTGACAAAGACAAAAAAAAAAAAAAAAAATTACTGACGTGGAATTTTGACAAACAATTTGCGGGGAAATGGTAAAATAATCCAAGCGTACTTTGTCTTACTTTAGGCAAATTACGAATGTGAGCACTTAGTAAATCGACATTACGTCGAATCAGTATGTCAACCTTTCTCGAAAACTGTCTTCTATTATTTATACAATTATTCAGCAAAATAGGTGTCGATTTTTCACGAGCATTGATTCTATGTCCTCTTGATTGCCAGGGCCAGGCGAACGCTACCCAGATGCAAGAGACATAAACCCTCATGAGCCCCCGCAGTCGCGGGGGCTCATGAGGATTTATGTCTCTTGTCAGTCCTATGTCCTATCTTTGGGCCCGATTAATGTGTGTTCTTCAGGAGAGTCAGTCAGTGTGCAGTCATGTCTGACGGCAAATGAGTGGTCACAGGCAGCTCAACTAAAGAGTTCACGATAATAAACATAACGACAATGAATTAACATGAAGTTTCCATTCGGGCGGGCAATCGGGTGGTCGTGGCCCGGTGTGTGTGTGTGTGTGTGTGTGTGTGTGTGACGTGTGTGTGTGTGTGTGTGTGTGTGTGTGTGTGTGTGTGTGTGTGTGTGTGTGATTGTGTGTGTGATAGTGTGTGTGTGTGTGTCCATGTGAATGTGTGTCAATGTGAGTGTATGTCCATGTGTGTATGTGTGTGTGTGTGCGTGTTTGTGTTTTGTGAGTGTGTGTGTGTGCGTTGGTGTGTGTGTGTGTTTGCGTGTGTATTTGTGTGTGCGTCCATGTGTGTATTATGTGCGTCCGTGTGTGCGTGCTAACGTGTGTGTGTGCGTCGCGTGTGTGTGTATGTGTGTGTGTGTGTGTACGTGCATCCGTGTGTGTGTGTGTGTCTGTGCTTGCGTTCACCCTTGTGTTTGTGTGCACTGTGCGTGTGATAATGGGGGTGGCCGAAAGAGTTTGTTGAATTATAATATACATTTTTTATTACTTTTATATTTGTAACTGTCCCACACATCATTAAGCACTCGTCCTCGGGCCGACCTCGCCCGCATTGGGCTCGCGCACGGATGTGCGCGGTTCGTCGCAGAGATTTCTTCAGTCTTTTTTTAAATTGACCTCGCCGACTGTGTGAATTAACTGAAAAGTAACAATGAACAAAAATTGGTGTAAACAGTTATCGATATTATTTCGCCAAAACTAACACCAGTGCTAAGCGTATTCATATTTTTCTTTTGTTTCAGGTTTGAGGGTGTGGCAAGATTTGTCTGCAAACAGCTAATAATCGTTTAAACCGCTATTTTGTTCCTCTAAAATAACTGGTTTTAATTCGGACAGATATTGATAATTGAAACATACCGGCACACACATGCACATACACACACACACATGCACACACACACACACACACACTCGCACACACGCGCACACATACAGACAATCACACACACACACACACACACACACACACACACACACACACACACACACACACACACACACACACACACACTGACACGCACGCACTAAAACACACGAATACAGGCACGCACGACTGACTTGAACGCAGGCACACGCGCGCAAGCAAAATTTATAAGGCCCTTTATCATAGTTAAAACAAAATCCATGAAGGCGTGGCAATATTTCAGAATGTAACGAAATGTAAACAAAGTAGCGTTTACAATTGCCGTTCAATTTCTGCCTACATGACTGTACTTCGAGGCCTACGTGATACGTTCTTTCGATAATTTACCGCCATCAACCCTCTAGCTGTCGGTAGCGCTTATTGTCGAGGTGATTCCTGCAGGAATCACCTCGACAAAAAAGCGCTCCCGACAGCCAAAGGGTTAACCCTTTACAGCTAGATGGCAAGGATGCTGTTTCCAAAACCATCACACACTGAAAGCCTACGACCATTTGCGTGAGAAACAGTTATGAAAAGAGCACATGGCGGGGTAGCTTGCGTGTCTCAGTGACCCGGGGCCAGTTGCGTGAATGAGCTTAGTCCTGCGCCAGCCACTAACTTCGGCAAGGTGCTCCGCTCTAGCGTTGTGAAGGCCTTCGGGGTACAATGGTTACTTTGACCTCCCTCAGGCGTCCAAGGGTCTGTGTAGCACAAACCCCTGCTAACTTATTGTGTTTACTGTGTCCCGGCCGAGTGAAGGAACCAACTCTGATAATTATAGGTGTGATTATACCGCGACTCGGCCCCGACATTCATCATACACTGTTTGCAGCCGCTCACAAGTCGTCAGTGTGGTAATGTGTCGTACGGCTAGGACGCGGAGAGCAACCGACCAGGCGTAGTGTTTGAAAAGTAAATGGGACACACACACACACACACACACACACACACACACACACACACACACACACACACACACACACACACACACACACACACACACACACACACACACACACACGCACACACACACACACACACACACACACACACACCGTCACACATACAAACAAATTAAGCGTTTAGGGCGGCTTCAACGTCTTTTATTCACCACGAAGGTGATTTGAAAGGTGGGGCACCGAATAGTGTCTGAACAAATCTGATCACAGCCGGCTGGATTCGAACTGACCACGACTGACGTTTCGGCGAGAGTCGAACGCTGTAGCCCCCCAGACAGCGTGACCCAGCTCCCCGTCCGGAACTTGTGTACGGTCACGGTATAACTGGATTGGTTTGACGTCAGTGTTCAAAACAAAATCTTTACAACACAGCTGACCAGCTATAGGCTATTAAGAGCGTGAGACTGTATGTGTTTACTTGGTAAGTTAGGAGACGTACTTAAGACGATGAGTAACACGCTGACTGCCAGTGCCGAACGCGAATTTCAGTTCGCGTGTGAAACCGACTGCACGCTGACCGTGAAGAACACAAATGAAACTGGACCAGACGCAGAACACACGACTAGCAAGAGACACAAATCCTCATGAGCCCCCGCGACTGCGGGGGCTCATGAGGATTTGTGTCTCTTGCAGCTGGTTAGCATTTGCGGTCTTGCCCCAGCAGTTAAGGGGGTAAAGCCTGAGGATTTGATAGAGGAATGATGATCAAAAAAAAAAAAAAAAAAAAAAAAAAAAAAAAAATCAAGCACATTTTTCTCATCAGGTTGTACACAGTTGTAGAAACTGAGGTTGTGGATACTTTACACAGTCCGTTTGAACACAGTTTGCCTCGTGCTTTTTTCCAATTAACTTTTAACAAGACGTATTTCAGGACGATGCTAAGAACAAAAAGTGATCACCAAACTCGGCCCTAATTCATTAAAGAATTTAGTTGACTTTTAATCCAACGGTTTAGCCACTACCCTCAGGAGATCATGGCAATGTGTTACACTACCACAGCCACACGCAAGGTGTTGTAGATGGAAGACGCAGCCAGACAAGAGTGTTTCCAGAAGAGTCTTTTATTTCTTGGTCATCGTGGGTCTAATAGGTTGGGCACAACCAACCTACTAGCATGGCATACTAAAATGGCGAAAATACCGGAGCTCGGTCTCTCGCTTCTCAGCTCCCTCTATCTATCTATCTCACTCTCTTCGTTGTGTACTCTCTATCTATCTCGTTCCCTTCGTTGTGAGCTCTCTCGTTCTGGTCATTGTGCGAGCTCTCTCTCTATCTCGTTTTCTTCGTTGTGAGCTCTCCCCTTCTGGTGTTTCCCCCCCACTATATATCCCCGTTCTGGAGGGCATCGTCCCTTTGTCTCAACCGGTCAAAGGGGCTATTACTGTCACCCATATTATTCCACATCTATCATGGTGGCCAGCGTCCCCTGACCCTATCTGTCAAAGGAGCTATTACTGTCGCCCATAATCTATCCCCCATCTGCTCTGGTGGATAGCGCCCTCTGATCCTAGCTGACCAGGGACCCATTACTGTCTCTCATAATTATTCCACATCTATTATGCTGGTCAGCGTCCTCTGATCCTAGCTATCAAAGGAACTCATTACTGTCTCTCCTAATTATTCCACATCTATTATGGTGGCCAGAGTCCTCTGATCCTAGCTATCAAAGGAACCCATTACTGTCTCTCATAATTATTCCACATCTATTATGGTGGCCAGCGTCCTCTGATCTTAGCTGACCAGGGACCCATTACTGTCTCTCCTAATTATCCCACATCTATTATGGTGGCCAGCGTCCTCTGATCCTCGCTGACCAGTAACCCATTATTTATTCATTAGTCTCAGCTTAGTAGGGCCGGCCACTTGTCAACTCCACGTGAGCTTGTGGTAGCTAAAGTGGACCGTGTCATAACCCTCTCCGTGCTCTGCCCGTGGTACTAATTATATTCTCGTTATTTTCATATCAAGGGAAATTATAAAATTACCCGACCGTGATATTGGTCGTATACACTTATAGTGTAACAATTCCTCCCAAACCTACCCGAAAAAAAAAGGAATCTTAATTCACAAGATTCGTTTCTTTTTTTCATTACACAATATTCAGACCACAACATCATTTCAAACAATTAAACATGTTATCCACAAAATACATCATTTTTCGGAATGCCCGCTTATTTAAATCGATCACTCCTTATTAAAAATTATTATTGTCCGGCGTAATCACGCCAATAAATGTTCACATCAAAATCGTCGACTCAGTTATGTCTTTGCACATGTGTTCGTTATTCTTCACGATCCTTCCTGGATCGCAACAGCGTTGATCCTTGGTTACCCCAACGACGGGTAAAACTTGACAACGTTCGAGGCGGGGAGTAACTGCACTCCTCCCTCCATCATCGGCGTAGAGTCCTTCGCTCTTGCGACGTCATTCACGTCTGCTGATTGCACAGCCGCCGAAATCAACGTAGGTACAGTGACCTCACGTTCACCCTTCCTGAGTCGTGATAGTATGGAGCCAAACCATGCGCTAGTTTTCCTCTTATATCGTATAATCACTACAACTGTCCCTACGATAGAACCAATGATGATCTGTTTCCATATCGCCCATTCTTGTTTTGGCTTAACGAATCGCTCTGAAGTCGAGCAATTAGATGATCCATTGGCATTTCCTTAATTTCATCTAACTCTTTGGACAAAGAGATGGGATCGTAGTCTGGTAAAGCGCTATGAAATGGTTTCCATAACGTTATATTGGAAAATGCATAGTTTTCCATCCATCCTATCAATTTGTCTTCCACCTGATACTGGCTCTCTTGTTGGTAGTAAGGGGTTAACATCAATCTATCACTAATAGCCGTACATGATTCATTGAGGCGGATTAGCGATAATGGTGGGTTGATTTGTTGGTACGTGACCCCTTTACCGTGACAACTAATACTCATCTTTAGTGGACTATGATTACTAATGACCCATAGCCCATCCATTATATACCGTGCCATAGGTAACACTGTACCCAACTTGACCTTTGTTTGGCCGTGTGTTGCAATTTCGTCTGAATTGGTTAAAAACAGCGCCGTAACACAAACTGATTAATGTTCATAGGATATATTGCACTTCGAATCGCACAGAATCCTATCAAGGGTTTGGAACAAGCTTCAAGTGCAGCTTCCGTAAGGAGCGCGAACCGCGTACGTTGCGCGTCTACTGCTATTGTTGTGGATTCTAAGTCATACTGAGCCGTCATTGATTCTGGCGCAGGCCGACCTGAATCTCCAGTTACTAGTGGTAACTTCATCAAGTTTTTGAAATACGACATTGTGATTAATATTTAAACCCTGCGCTAGCCCCAATACTATCAGACTAAAAAAAAAAAAAACTTCATCTTGTTGTTGTCTGCAACATACGAGATGTCACCAGAGACTTATACCACTGTCTCTGACAAAACTCAAATCATGCTTCATGATTTACACATTACAATAGTCCTCTCCCAGATACCGTCTGAGAGTCGCATTTCTAATTTGAAGCCTTCTTTGGCAGAAGAGTCAGTATCGCTTCAAGAATTTCCCTAACCCCATTAGTCTGTAAGCTAGGCTGAATCGAACGATTGTCGTCGATCTCCCCATCATCAGAACTGTCTGAGGTGCCCTTGTTACAACTAACGTTTACTGCTGAGAGAGATCTTTTCTCTCTTGTCTTTAGGCGCTTTCTTAACTCCATTAACGGCACGTCCTCCTCGGATGAAGAATTCTCACGCTCTTTTCGCACCCCCCTAGTCAGTCTGTCTCGTGCGTTCTCTTGCCCTACTGCATCGTCACTGTCGCTATCGGATGATTCTGGAGCTACAACCTGTGTGGCTTTACGTAATGTACTCCCCCTGGCTTTTGGAATAGGCCACTCGCTAATTTTGGCTATCCGCAAGTGTTCAGCATGTGAACTGACCTCAGTGCCATCTAGTTGATGTCGTACCCTGAATGTGACAAGCGACAATTGTTCCACCACTCTATAGTGCGACCTCCACTTACTGTCTAACTTATTGTGTCTACGGTGATTACGAAGGTACACTGGGTCACCGACCTTAATCTCGACAGGCTGTACACCTCTATTAGCATACTTAGCCCCCTTCTTCTGTGCTTTCTTAATTCGCCGATACACCTGGGTGAAGGCCTTGTGTTGCTGCTCAAGCGCTATCTTGTGAAAATCTTCACCAGCGTATTTTCTTCGGGGTCTAAGGATGTTATCTAACGGTAGCACTGGATCGCGACCGTACAGTAAGAAGAAAGGAGATTCCTGCGTAGTTTCCGAAACACAAACCCTATAAGCTGCTAGTACCTGGTTAATATGCACGTCCCATGTCGAAAAATCCTCTTGTATCTTTTTGGACCGAATGTCGTTAAAAGTTATGTGAAAACGTTCGACCTTAGCATTGGACTGTGGATGATAAAGACTGGTCGTGACATGGTCTATGTTCAGTTCTGCCAGCGTTTCTGCCATAACCCTATTCACATTCTCAGATCCATTGTCTGATACTATCTGCAATGGACAGCCATGTCTGGGTAGAATTTCTTCTACGAGCAGCTGTACCACTGACTGCGGCGTTTTATCTGGTACAGGGAACGCCTCTACCCAACCTGTCAGATGACAGATGAATGCTATGACATAGCGATTCCCGCTAAGGGAGCGGTCAAACGGACCTGCCAAGTCCAATGACAACTTAGCGAATGGGTATGGAGGAATGTCCATTTCCTGTACGGGGGCCCTTTTCTTTTGTAACACTCTAGACTGACAGATGACACACCCACTAACATATTCATACAGTTGTTTGTACATGTTAGGCCAGTAATACTTTCTACTGACTGTGTCATGAGTCTTGTCTATTCCTAAGTGACCATTTTCGTCATGGTACTGTCTGACTACGTACTCTACCAAGTGAGACGGAACATACAATCTGGCTACTGGTTCATCATCAGGATGAGACAAGAAATATAGAACATCCTCTATCAGCATGTATCTCCTATTGACTGTCATGGTTCCTTGTTCACTAATCAATAAGTCCTTTAAGCGCACTATTTCAGAATCCTTCTCCTGTTCCTCAATAATATCAAACCCTGGAAGATCAACTTTTTCCAGCTTCTCGTCACACCCTGCCCTTATTGTACAACTAGCAAACTGCTTGGGTGTGAAATGGTTGGAGTTTATGACTCCAATGACAAAAGCATTGTCATTGACCTCTCTGGTTAACTCTTCTTCTTCCTCATGCTCTGGCATGTGAGTACCACTCGGCATTCTGGATAGTAAGTCTGCCAAAACATTTTGAGGACCTGGGATATATTCAATAGTACAGTTATATCCTGAAATGCCAAGGGCCCACATCTGCACCTTCTTATTCTGCATTGGTGAATTAAGCAAATACTTAAGAGGCATGTGATCCGTGCGGATTACAAACTCCGCATTATGCAAGTAGTGATTTAGCTTTTGAAGCGCATAATGGATCGCAAAAGCCTCTTTCTCTATTGTCGACCATTTCCTCTGACTGGTACTAAGTTTATGGGATAGAAAGTAAATAGGTCTTTCTACCTTTGAGCCTGGGGAAATGTCTGAATCCTCATCGCATTTTTGCGCGAGACATGCCCCCACGCATGTGTCGCTGGCATCCGTGTAAAGGATGTACGGACGCCGTGTATCTGGATAGGCTAACACTGGTGCTACAGCTAACGTTTCCTTCATCAAATCAAACGCTTTCTGGCATTCCTCTGTCCAACTGAATCTCGCATACTTTCGTGTCAGTGCTATGATTGGTTCAGCCATCTGGGAGAAATTAGGAATCATTTTCCTGTAAAACCCAATCATACCAATGAACGAACGGCACTCTCTGACACAGGTCGGAGCCGCCATAGCCCTAATGACTTTTACCTTTTCCTCATCCGGTTTTATCCCCTGGTTACTAATGACGAACCCTAAGTATTTGGTTTCTTCCGCAAAGAACTGACACTTCTTGAGTTTCAGCTTCAGGTCATGCTGTCTCAATCGATCAAAGACTGTCTGAAGGTGACACAGATGGTCTTCTATTGTTTCTGAGAAGATCAAAATGTCATCGAGATAGGCACAGGTAAAGCTTTCTAAACCGGCTAGCACGATATTCATAAGCATCATGAACAATCCCGGTGCTCCCACCAAACCAAAAGGCATTTTCGTGAATTCGAATAATCCCTTGTGGCATGCAAATGCTACTCTATCCCTACTCTCCTGATCCGCCATCTTGACCTGCCAGTATCCCGACTTAAGGTCCAGACTGGTAAAATACTTGGCCTTTCCAAGCAGTGACAAAATGTCATCTATCAGCGGTAGTGGGTACGATGTTTTCTTTGTAACCTCATTCAGTTTTCTAAAGTCAACACATAAACGTTTCGACCCATCCTTCTTGGATACAATCACTAAACTAAAAGACCATGGGGACTGAGAACGTCTTATCACACCTGCCTGTAACATCTCTTCTAGAGCCTTGTCAACAATCTCTCTATCTTGAAGCGGGATTCTATACGGTTTTATCCTAATGGGAGGATGATCGCCGGTATCTAGTTTCATCGTGACAGTGTCAGTAGCCCCTAAATCAAGGTCGCTACTCGCGAACAAGTCTTGATTGTTCGTAATGAGCTCTGACACTACACCTTTCATTTTCTCCGGCGCAGTGACTTCCGTCAAGTCGACTGCCGATACCTGCCGATCAACCGACCCTATCTGTACTTCATGTACTTCTTGAACTGCTGTTACCTTCCCTACAACACAACCCCTTCTAACTCTATACGTCTTGTTTGTGTTGTTTACTATCAGTATGGGGTACGTCTGGTGCTTATTTTGCCTGACTACCGTGCTTGTCACTAACAGTCCCGGTTCTTGTGCTATAAATCCCTTGTCTGTTTCCGAAATCTCTAAGAGTGTCTCTCTTGCAAAATACGGAGCATTCTTCATCCGTACCTGGAGTACTTCTGCCGTCTGAGGTTTTATCACTTTCGTCTTAGTCACTCTGACCAAAGACGAAATGTGGATGTCCTGTTCATAGGGCACATAAACACTTCCGACTCTGAGTTTCTTCAAGTCAAAATAAATCCTCACCCCGTTTTTGTCTAACCAGTCATTTCCCAAAATAAAGTTCCTGTTGAGCCCGGATACCACGTAGAACTTATGTTTAAACTTTTGCCCCGCTACCGTAAATTCTAATTCTGAACTCCCCAATACTTGTAAAGCTTCTCCACTAACTGACTGTAACGACACATCTCCTTTTCCTAACTTTGGCTTATGACTGAGTTTATCGTAAGCCCCCTTGCTAATCAAAGACACCTCTGCTCCCGTATCGATCAAGCTACGAAATCGTTGCTTCCCAATTTTGAACACTATGCACTTAGGACTACCCGCTACATTAATGCTAAACAACTGACTCTTTCTACCTTTCCGGTCCTGCGTAACGGCTTCGTGTGCCGCAGAACCTTCTAGTTTTCCTGCCTCGGCGGAAACCTTCTTTGACCTTGTGGCCGCCTGTTTCTGGCCTTTCTACATTCCCGCTGAATGTGACCTCGTTCCCCACACTTCCAGCATTGAATCGGGGGACGCATTGTTTGCTGACCAGCCGTCCCTATCACTCGGCAATTTCGTGCCTGGTGCCCTACTCTCCCGCATTTAAAACAATTACGGTGACGAGCATGGTCTAATTCCATAACCTCTTCTCCACCCCTAGCTGTCGCTCTCGGCTGGCTAACTGGCCGATTGTTTATCGTGCGTAGCTCAAACCTATGGCGAAGGTTTTCCTCTTGCATGGCCACCTGCACGGCCCTATCTAATGTATTTGAGTTATCCCTCAGGACTTTCATCTTAAGAAAGTCGTGCGCCAATCCGTCAACAAAGAAATTTATTAGTTGCCGTTGTACCACAGCAGCGCCCATCTGACTCGGGAAGGCTTCGCCGGCCAGAGTCATTAGTCGCTCTGCGTACAGAGGCACGCTTTCCCTCGGGGTTTGTTTCACCCGCTGTAGCAACGCAAAAGCATGATTTTCATCGGCGATTTCGCCGAACCTTACGGTTAGCTGCCTTTTCAGTTCATCCCAATCCCCTGCCGCTTCCGTTTGTAAGAATCGGTGGATAAAATCACTCACCACCCCCGAGCTTGCTTGATAAGCAATGACGGGGCGCCTGTTGAGGGCTTTTATTAGCACTGCATATTTGTCAATTTCTTTTATCCACTCCCTAAATTTGGTAGGCTTTCCGTCAAACGTTCCTACCATCTGCCCTATACTCTGGGCGTTAATCGCCTGACTCATTTCCTCTACTTTTTCGCCTAAAATCCTAAACACTTCCTCTGCCATTTTTGTTTCTTTTTAAACGTAACAACAACACAACTCTAGCTAACTGGTCTGGCTCCTATATAAGACTCAACAAGGGTTAAACGAAAAAAAGTCACTTACCCCGTGATCCTTTCGGCTGTTGGTCTTGAATGAGTCGCAGACGTCCCGTGGGCTCGAACTCTGTTTTTCTTGAAGTGGGCTCGAACTCTGCTTTTCCTTGACGTGGGCTCGAACTCTGCTTTTCCTTGACGTGGGCTCGAACTCTGCTTTTCCTTGACGTGGGCTCGAACTCTGCTTTTCTTGAAGTGGGCTCGAACTCTTCTCTTCTCTTCGGGTTGTTGGCTTGCACTCTTCTCTTCTCTTTCTGGTCTGCTCTTCCACCCTTGCGTCGTGTGGCTGTCGATTTGGTGCTGATAGTCTAGTTTTTCTGTTTCTTCGTTCCTCTGTTTCTTCCCGTTCCGAGATCCTGGTCACGGCACCAAATAAGAAGATATGGTAGTGTTACACTACCGCAGCCACACGCAAGGTGTTGTAGATGGAAGACGCAGCCAGACAAGAGTGTTTCCAGAAGAGTCTTTTATTTCTTGGTCATCGTGGGTCTAATAGGTTGGGCACAACCAACCTACTAGCATGGCATACTAAAATGGCGAAAATACCGGAGCTCAGTCTCTCGCTTCTCAGCTCCCTCTATCTATCTATCTCACTCTCTTCGTTGTGTACTCTCTATCTATCTCGTTCCCTTCGTTGTGAGCTCTCTCGTTCTGGTCATTGTGCGAGCTCTCTCTCTATCTCGTTTTCTTCGTTGTGAGCTCTCCCCTTCTGGTGTTTCCCCCCCCCCGCTATATATCCCCGTTCTGGAGGGCATCGTCCCTTTGTCTCAACCGGTCAAAGGGGCTATTACTGTCACCCATATTATTCCACATCTATCATGGTGGCCAGCGTCCCCTGACCCTATCTGTCAAAGGAGCTATTACTGTCGCCCATAATCTATCCCCCATCTGCTCTGGTGGATAGCGCCCTCTGATCCTAGCTGACCAGGGACCCATTACTGTCTCTCATAATTATTCCACATCTATTATGCTGGTCAGCGTCCTCTGATCCTAGCTCCCCCACCCGGGTCTGCCCTGGGAGACTTGGGTGGGGTTAGGTATTTTTTAGTTCCCAGGGTCACCCTGGTCAGCCCCACAGGGTGGGTTTTTCTCTCTATTCTGGGGCATGTGTTTCTGTCTACCCTTTGTCCATTCACCTGTATTTGCCTTTTTAAAACTCTCCCTACTGTCTGCACTGCCTGTAGCTCTTGATATTGGATGTGTGTTGCTAAATGGTCTTAGCTTTATTTAGGCCCATATGTGTTAGGTTTATTTAACGTATTGGACCGGCTGGCGACATACATTCAATGTTCTGTTTATTTGTTTTTCACAAGCAGTGCAGGCACGTCCTGAGAAAGCCTTGTTGCTGTCGGGACGTTAAGCAATGTACAATCAATCAATCAATCTGATCCTAGCTATCAAAGGAACTCATTACTGTCTCTCCTAATTATTCCACATCTATTATGGTGGCCAGAGTCCTCTGATCCTAGCTATCAAAGGAACCCATTACTGTCTCTCATAATTATTCCACATCTATTATGGTGGCCAGCGTCCTCTGATCTTAGCTGACCAGGGACCCATTACTGTCTCTCCTAATTATCCCACATGGTGGCCAGCGTCCTCTCATCCTCGCTGACCAGTAACCCATTATTTATTCATTAGTCTCAGCTTAGTAGGGCCGGCCACTTGTCAACTCCACGTGAGCTTGTGGTAGCTAAAGTGGACCGTGTCATAACCCTCTCCGTGCTCTGCCCGTGGTACTAATTATATTCTCGTTATTTTCATATCAAGGGAAATTATAAAATTACCCGACCGTGATATTGGTCGTATACACTTATAGTGTAACAATTGACTTACTTAAACATTGAAATATGTACCCTGTTTAGGCCTCAGGGACCAATGACTTGTATCACTGACGCTGAAACTGTGACAAGTTATACACGTCAGTATATCAGACGTCTTGCAAGACGAAGCCGCATGGAACATTCAACAGGAGGACCCTTGAAGCTTACCAGAACAACTTGAATGTGTCAGTTTTGCTGACTGAAGGGGCTCGATCAGGGTATATTTTAGCAGGCTTAAATAGATAATGTTCAACGTGACATTCCCTGGCCGAGGCCGGCAGAGGCCGCCAAAGCATTGGGTTGTCAAGACTGACTAAAGGAAAATTTAAATCAACTTGAGTTAGGACCAAGGTTGGTGATTATCTTTCTTCTAAGAGTTGTCTTGAAACCATGCATGTGCGTTCAAACGTTATTTGCAACAACAAAAAACACCCCCAAAAAACACGAGGCAAGCGTTGCTCATCTGAACCGACTATACATGTACACGAATTCAGCTGTGAAACGGAAGACGCTTGTCTGTCATCCTAAGGGCCGCAACACTGACGGTACAATGCAGGCAGCGTTACTAGGGCGCGGGAACAAGAGTGCACAGCGGAAGTCTGCAGGAAGTAGATTACGCTGGGCGCAGTACTATTCTCTTCACAGTGCGCAAAAGGCTATCGGGCCAAAATCCGCCGCAGTTTGCCCGCGCACATTCGTGCGCGGACCCACTGCGGCCGACCTCGGCCCGATAGCCTTTTAGTGCGTACTCCCGGGTTCACACTGAAATTAACACCAGGACACAGCCTGAGAACACACACTGACAACAAATCCTAACGGGCAGTACCGTCAAAGGACGTTGCGAGATTAATTTCATTTCCTCGTGGTGACAATATTGTGAGAGGAACTTTATCGCAGTGACAGAAGTGTATTCTGAAATATTGTATTATTCAAAACGAGCCATGTGCTATGAAGAACCTTATCGCAGAAGCAAGAGCGTTAAGCTGAGCTGAGCTTGACGTTTGTGCTTCCGTCGAGGAGGTCCAGTGACTTGTAAACTATATTAAGTTTTCTCAATTTTCATGTGTGTTTTATTAAGGATATTTGTTTTATTATATATTTGATGTTGTTTTGTATTATTGTGTATAATGGATATTCGGGTGGGGGAGTTTGGACGTGTGTGCTGGTGAATTTGATGTGTGAATGCGTGGTCAAGATTGAGTGAGGATATTGTGGATTATTGTTATTTTTATATGTAATAAATATTGTCGTAATTGTTCATCTGGTGTTTTGTGTTAGGATTGGGGTGGTTGTTCCCGAGTAGTAGCGCTCATGGTTCGCGCCCCGGAAGCGGGGGTCGTGACAATGACTGAGGATCTATGTTTCTTCCAGTTAGATTGTGTACACTTTTATGAAGCGAATGGGTTAAACGTTCAGTGATAGTACGTTAACCCTTTGCGTGTCGGTAGCGGTTTTAGTCGCGATGATTCCTACAGGAATCATCGCGACTAAAACCGCTACCGACACGCAAAGGGTTACATGTCACTCCTTTCTACGTGTCTGGACTGGATGGACTAAGCGGAACTGACGACATATTGGCACTTTTGAACTAACGATGATAGTACGTTAACCCTTGAGTGTCGGTAGCGGTTTTAGTCGCGATGATTCCTGCAGGAATCATCGCGACTAAAACCGCCACCGACCGCAAAAGGTTAAACATGTCACTGCGTCCTTTCTACGTGTACGGCCTGGACGGACTAAGCGGAAATGACGACATATTGTACTTTTGAACTAACGATGAACCGGCAGACAGCGAGCCTGCAGGCCGCGGCCACCTCCATCACCATCACCACCCCCAGTAGCAAAACGTCCTCGGGCACACTATGGACGCAGTGGGCCCGCGCACAGCCGTGCGCGGACCCACTGCGGCCGTCGTGGGCCTGATGACCGTTGGCTTACTGGGCCAACAGCAGTCCAGAACAAACCAACTAAAAACCAATGAACCACCGTTACTGAACTACTCACGAACCAACCAAATCATCCATGAACCAAACAATTCGATAACCCGACATTGATATTTTTCGCATCGTAATGTCCTTGATGTTAATGCGCTTATGATCCGTGTACACACCAGACGTAACAAATTAGCTCTAGAAACAATCAAGATAAAAGTTTACTGTGAATGTACTTTGTAAGCAGTTGAGAAGCCTAGTACCTGTGCATCAGTAGGCTTAGCAAACGTAGAATGACGTAGAAGGGGAAGCTGATCCTGCATGGTGACCCGGAAGTCAAAGCGACGTGATATAAAAAACATTACTCGAGAACAGTTATTCAGGCCAAATGTGTTTATTATGGGCTTATTTTTTAAAATATATTTTTGAGGAAGCAGGAAAACATTATCTGCGTACATGAAAAGAAAAGGGGAGACTTTTCTTTTCATTTACTACTACAATATCGACTGCAACCCCTTCCCCCCTTTTGGTAGGTTCTCTTTTAGGGTGCATGGAAATTTGGCTCTAGGTGGTGGCATGGAATGTATGCCCTTGCAGACACCACAGTAAAATGTGGTTGTCTTTGCAGGTAGGCAGAAATTCCTGCCTCCTCCAGTATCGCCGATGGTGTGCTGAGGAGGTCGCCAAGACCGAAACAGCTGTCCACACCGGCTAAATATCTGGACCCCCCTCGGGGGGACCTAGATTTAAATTTCCATGCACTGAGTGGCTGGAACAGTGGGATATGTGATACGCCCCCCTTCGGGGGGGGCTTCCATATGCATTGCTTTCAGTCACTTTTTTAGCGCCCCCTCTCTTTCCTATCTTTTTTTTTTTTTGTGCTTTGGCCACAGTAGATCTATGATCACTGGTCGATCATGCACATTTCTCTCCCCTGACAGTGCTATAATCTACTTTACTTTGTAACCATTATCTGCGTACAGTATGTTTTTTTCCCCCTCTGCACTGCCTCATGTCCTAGTCTTCTTCTTCTTCTCGAACGCCGTCACATTTGGCCTTTGTGGAGTTTGGCTCTCAAAATGAAATATGTGGTCTTCTGTAGCGCCTCCAAAGGCCCGTACTGTTTCTCTTGTAGAGTGGCGGGCTTCGGCCATATCTCCTCCCTCTGCTGGTGGTTCCCACAGTTCTGGAGGATGTACTCTGTGGTCTGCTCTGAGTCCCAGTTACCTCTCTCCACTTCTAAGGAGCCAAAGTTCCGTCCCCTGGCTCAAGTTCCGGGTTGCCACTAAGGAGCCACTTCTAAGGAGCCAAACAACTCCTTGGCGCTAAATCGCACATTGAATGTGCTAAAGGAACGGATGACGAGAGAATGACCGCTATTGCAGCAAGGATGGCGATATCGTCTTTAGATTGGGCTTTCCTTCTGGTAGAGTCGGAGCTGCTAAAGATGGCCACCCGAGACGCTGCAAACGCCGCCAGGCTGCTCTTTCTCTCCTTACAGGTACGACCCCACGCCAGATACTCGACTCGGAGTTTTGCTCTACGTACCTCCAACATAAGAGAAGCTTGGATGAGTGCGTTAAGGCTGCGCAAAACAACTCGCGCCTTGCTGCGATGCGTACCCAACATGCACATCATCACCCAAGGAGGTGGCAACGAAACCTTCTTCTTCGGATGCGAGAACAGCGTCACCCCCGCCGCGTGATATGGTATGTCGACGATGAGGGCAACACAGGAAAGACATTCATTTCGAAAATGTTGATGTTGTATTCTAATTGTATTCGTTTCGAGAATGCCAAGAGTATTGACCTCAAGCACGCATATTATAACGGTGAGAAGATAGTGCTATTCGACCTCTCACGGTCCCAGGAAACTCATTTCAACTATGAGGCTCTTGAGTCCATCAAGAATGGCGTTATGTTCTCACCGAAATATGATAGTTGCACAAAGATCTTTGATATTCCTCACGTTGTGGTCTTCGCCAACTGGGAACCTGACCTGAGCAAGATGAGCAAAGATCGTTGGCAGATCATTCACCTTGACAATTCCATGTTGCTCCATGAACTCATGCCCGAAACCATTGTTGATTGTTTGAATGGTGTTGTTTTGCAACCAGTCGAAACTGTCGTTCTTTCTGAATAAAAAGATGTTTCGCAATTTCAAATTCTCTTTATTTCTTTCTTTACATTATCCATAAGTACATTAATCTAAGCTAACCCTAACCCTTTAACTAGGGAAGTGGGTGGGTGGGTTAGCAGGACCCGAACGTTCACGGGGGGAGACCCCCCGTGACCCCCCCAGAGTCTATACTTTCTGAGCCATTAGACCCCACCATTCACGGGGGGAGACCCCCCGTGACCCCCCCCCCCCCTCTGTCTCTCTTTTCTCAAATGAGAGGATCGTACACGGCATCTTGTCTCTTCACACGGAACTCGTAGATCGTACAGATGTCTGTGTAGAATTTGGCGGATGGCGCTCCACTGACGTTGAACAACATGGCGTTACAGCACACGTAGCTCGGCATTGTGGTGGTGACGATGTTCGTCGGTCTCCAGGGGTTCGTATTCGAAAACCCCTTTGTAAACACATCCTTGTTGTCCATGAACGCAGAGCTATATTTCGTATACAGTTTCATTTTAAATTTCCCATGATGCGGCAGCATCTTAAATCGCGTTCCTGGCAATTTCAGCATGTTTGGCGTGTTCATTCTTCTCCCAAACGCATCCGGATCATAGCAATACAGAATCCTCGTGTTGGCCGTGTTTTGTTTCGCCACGTCGTCGTTATCCACATGCGTCATCACCATCGTCACTTGCTTCACTCTAAACTGCTCATACATCGTCAGAAACGGCAGGATCTTTGCGTAGTCATCTGTACTTTCTGAGCTCATACTAAAGGAACGGATGACCCCTGGCTCCTCGAGACAGTCGGGAAGGTCCTCCAGTCGCTGGGGGTGGGCTCCGAAGAGGTGCAGAGCCCGGTACTGCACCTGCCTGGTGAGACTCCACAGAGCGAGCACCATTTCTGTTGAATCCATCTCCAAGTGTCATATGGCTGTATATGAGTGGTACTGTGATTTATTAGAGTGCGCTGTGCAGCCTAGTACATCCGTCTTCAGGGTTTCTGTCGGGGTTACCTCACCTTTAACTCATGGTCAAAAGGCCTTTCCTGGGAGCACAGGATGGTTTGATTTTGGAGTATCCTTCTCCTAGATGGGTTGCCGACCAAGGCTTATGAGACCCATCTACTCAGGTTTTTCCTTGGAGTTTTCCTTCTCGAAGGAGATGTGCAAACCAAGGCTATCGAGCATCCCTGCCCGGATTTGTATAGGGTTTACTCTCCCAGCCTTTGCCTCTCCCAAGGCACCCACAAGGCAGTGGGGATATTTACCCAGCTGGGAATCTGGACATCAGGGCTTGTCCACACATCGATGGGCCTGCATGCCGCATGTCTGCGGGCCAGACCTCCTCCGAGTTCTCAGTAGTTCAACCCGAGTCTGTAAGGTGCTAGGTTAAGCATGTTCTTAATTAAACGAACTTTAGTTCGCGAACTCTGACGAACTACAGTTCACGATCTCGGACGAACCAGGTTGGTTCTTAATTGGACGATCTAAAGATACGGCGAACCTAGTTCGAAGTAGTTCACGAACCTCGGCAAACCATAGTTCGCTGTTGGAAAAAGTTCGCTCAGCGTGTTGAGCAAACAAAGGCGAACCTTTTCTCTGATTGGTCAAAACTTTTACCCTCTTCTGCGTTGGAGATAAGAAGACAGTCACCGATACAAACAAATATGGCGGACGGTGATATTTCACTCGTGCGAAGAACAAGACCTATTTTTATTGATTTGTGGGAGGCGCAACGCTGTTTGTGGGGTCGCTACTGCAAGGAGTACAAAAACAAACATCGTTTAAATCGCGAAGCGGCATAGCGGCAGCCATTTTGCCCTTCGCAGACAGTAAGTACGCCGAATCAAGCACTTCAGTTAAGAAAGAGAACCATGGCATACCTGGTTTGCTGAAGTTCGCCTAGGTTCGTTCACCCTCAATTAAGAAACAAACCAAAAGATCGCCGATCTTCTCCGATCTAGGTTTGCCGATCAATAGTTCGTCTAATTAAGAACAGCTCTTACCGTGAGTCGCCACAAGGAGGCACTACATGAGGCTTGTTGTTGGAGAGGCTGTGTACTGGCAGGGAGAGACTGACATACTCTGCTCCCCTTTTCGCAAAACTGCTAGCCAGCGGTGGGAGCTGAAAGCGACAAGCACAGACGCTACACTACACTACGGGTGTAGGGGGCTCTGGATAGAGGTAGTACCTTTGCTGTTCGGCAGCTGCGTCCTACATAGGACGGACGGGCATCACTGGTCCTCATCCATCTCCTTAATCTCTCACGTGCTGGCTCCAAGCGCCACACCCTGGCAAACCACCTCAGCTGGTGGGCTAAACCACGTGAGGGGGTGGTGTTCACATTGCACCACTAGGCGGATGAGCTGTTTCTGACAGCCAACGGCTAGAGGACGGAGGAGATCAGGTTGGATCCAACGGCCAAATGTGGGGGAGTAAACCCTTCAAATCAGGAGTGGAGCCCCGAAGGCAGACAGCTGCCTGTATTCACGCACTGTTCTGGCAGCTCCTGCAGCCAAACTGATGCCAAACGTACTGCTTTGCATTCCTTTGGATACATCAGCGAGGCCGAGAGGGGGATCTTGACGACTGGGCATCCCAGGATCTCCATACACTTCGCCCAGGCTTGCGCACTGGAGAGGTCACTCCAGTGACTGACCCAGCAAGCGCATACTCCATTGTCTTCCGAGACAGGATGCCGAAGTACACTACCACACTGGACGCATCACAACAACCCTTTGACCCACTGCGCGCAATCTGTGACGGATATGTACAACGGCGGGGAGGCCGGGGGGAGAGGGGGGGGGGGACCCCGTACCATTCTGTCCAGTCTTTTACGGGAGGTGTGATCTGCAATAAGGTCACGTTAATTACAATTTCGCAGGCCCTGTCCGCAGAGAGAGTCTTCGGGAAGATGAGCAGTCGATGTATTTGCTGCAGGGGCGGTAAGCCTGGCCAGAGCAGCCCTCAAGTGCATATACGATATAATAGGTTGTAGGCCTTTACTAATACGAAATCGATGTCTCAGAATAGACTGATATGATACACGACTGGGACACCCCGCAAACAGAAAAAAGCCAGACCTACCTAGTGCGCAAAGGCCATCGGGCCGATGTCGGCTACCGTTGGCCCGCGCACGACCGTGCGCGGGCCAACGGTGGCCGACGTCGGCCCGCTGGCCTTTTGCGCATTGGGTTCACACACACAAGGGCATAACAGCAGCTACAGTCGTCAGTCAGGCAACGGAGACACCTCAGTGTGACAGTTCGCAATGCGAGTCAGCACTGACACGCCATCATGTATGTTCAGTTCATAATCCCTAAACGCATTCAAGGTGCCCCGCATCAATAGCAGCGGAAGTGTCGTACAGCGTTGTAGGCGGTAACGCTATGCGACATTTTCGCCATAATGGCCCGATGATAGCTTTGACTAATGCCAATCCGCTGCGCCACCGTGTGCGCGCCACCGCCTTCTCATAAGCTCAAGTCAGAATACAAGTGTGGAAACGGCCCGCACGCGCGAAATTCTAGCTGTGGCCGGAAGTATCCCGGACCTCTTTCTCAACACTATCTAGAGTTAAGCGTTAAACCCTTTAGTAGAGTGCCGTGAAGGAGGCCTCTGTGCACTGCAGTGCATCCATTGTTTTCTGCCGTGTTTACTCTAAAGTCGAAGTAAATTACTCGAAAAAATATTGACAACTTAGCAGTGTTTAAACCAGACTCCATTAAAGTAGACCTTTTCGGGCTGGGTGAAATACGTACCTAAAGCGACTGCTGCGTGCAGGTCACAAGTTCATGTCAGTCGACAGTAAGACGCACTCTTGTTTTAATTTCATTGGATATGCTAATTTACATAAACCAATGAAAAATGAGCATGAGGCGAATTTCCGGCCACATCTAAAACCTACAACTCGACGTCTGTTATGAATGATTCTCAGACTGTGAAAAGCCTTGATACTAAACTATCAGTTTTGATCGGAGGACAAGGTTGGCATAGATTTGTGGCAAAATATCTACCGAGTCTGTTCAGTTTGAGGTTTTAGGCGGATGGGTTGCATTGAGGGTTGAAAACTGCTCTGGAATCACAGTGCTTCGTCGATTTGTGTGCCTGTCGTTTCCTCCCTTCTATTCTGACTTGAGCTTAGTAGGCGGTGGCGCGCACGCGGTGGCGCAGCGGATTTGCATTAGCCAAAGCTACTATCATCGAGCCCCTATGATTTCTGCAGTTGTTGATGCGGGGCGCCTTGAATGAGTTAGAATGCACTGCTCACCATAAAAACAAGACATAGACTGAACGGTCGACATTTTTTGATGGCCGATTTTTATTTTTTTAAAAAATTTTTTTATTTAGTTATTTATTTATATATTTATTTATTTTTTGGGGGAAGGGGACAGGGGGGGGGGAGCGGGGGACGGGGAGGGGGTTGAGGGGGGCGAAGGGTGGTGGGGTG
The DNA here is from genome assembly GCA_036245525.1 of Semisulcospira habei. Taxonomy (NCBI): domain Eukaryota; kingdom Metazoa; phylum Mollusca; class Gastropoda; family Semisulcospiridae; genus Semisulcospira; species Semisulcospira habei. Next base: position 247,818,550 of record BTPG01000001.1, read on the forward strand.
GGGGGTGGGGTGGGGGAGGGGGGTGGGATTGCCGAAATTACTACATGTCTATGCTAAGGCTCAAGAGAGCAACATTTGCGACGTTAGACACGCATCATGTGATCTTCGCTTGCAGTATGTTCGCTGGTTTGTTATTAGGACCTTATGGCCTTGAGCCACAGTCACAGACCTGTAAACAGTTACGTTGATGTATCTTTGCACAAGTGCTCCTCCTCCCACCTCAACTCTCCCCCGCCCCCCCCCCCCCTATAACCACTAAGGCCTATTGGGCCTCCGTGGGTAATTCCCTGCCCCAAATTCAGACGTAAGGCCCTGATTTAAGTAAGTAAACAAACAAACAAACAAACAAAAACAAACAGCAAGCAAGCAAACAAAAAAAACAAACAAAAAAAAACAAACAACCAACCAACCAATCAACCAACCAACAAACAAACAAACAAACAAACAAACAAACAAACAAACAAACAAACAAACAAACAAACAAACAGAAAGCAAGGAAACAAAACCAAGCAACCAACAGACCAAGCAAGCAAGCAAGCAATCAAGCAAGCAAACAAACAACCAACCAACCAACCAACAGAAAACAAACAAACGGCAAGCAAGCAAGCAAGCAAACAAGCAAACAAACAACGCGACCCACGAATCAGTCTAACCAGCAACTCCCGGGCTATTCAGTGTGATTTTCAGTAAGCCCGTCTTACGCATAACTGTCAGTTTTTATCTCAAACAGCCACCGACAGGAAGGCGCGATTTCTGAGAAATCTCAGCTGTCATTGCAGCTTTCTGGAGCGTGCACCGCTATTGTCAGTGACCTCTCGGCAGTGACTGGCCATGTTTGAACACGTTCACGTCACACGAGCCCTACTGGCATGCATATATTAACCCATTTAGCCCCGACGTACTACACAGCAGGAGGTGGATCAACCATGACAATTCAAGGATGTTGCCAGATTAGCTTGGCGCCTGACGGCACTATCCTTGAATTATCATGGTCGATCCATCTGGTGAAATTAATACATCCAGTGACACTTCCAAACTTTTGAAAATGCAGCCTTGCGGCTTAAAGGGTCGAAAGCAAGAAGTAGCAGGCAGCAGCTGAGAACATGAACACACAGGATGCGCTGTTTACTGACAAAAATAAAGATATGCCGTCATGCGGCGAGCCCTATTTAATAATAATAATAATAATAATAATAATAATAATAATAATAATGAGTATTTATGCAGCGCTTAATCTTAATCAAAAGCTCTAAGCGCTTTACAATTTGTACACAAAAATAAAAATACAATGACACATGCACATAACAAACAAAACACAATATCCGAACACACCACTTTTACAATGAACAAAATACATAATTAACATTCAATATAAACAAGGAGAATTACAGAACTACAACTAAGGCATCAAACACTGGCAGTTATAACCGTCGTCGGCCCGATGGTCTATTGCGCATTGGGCTAACCCTTCAAACCAGTAGCGCAGGAACCGGGGGTGCCGGAGGGGTTGGGAGTGGCCCCCTCAATGAAAATATAGGGGAAGTGGGGTGGTTTAACACCCCAATATTTCTGGAGACAAAAAAGGAGAAAAAAGTTGGACAAAGAAAATATGTGTGAAAAAAGTTTTTGCTCGGAGAGTAAAAATTGTCTTTGGAGAAAAACAAGATTTTGATTTTTTGATTAGCGCATGTCGTCACCTCTTTCTCTTCATTCTCCTCCTCCTCCTCCCCCCCCCCCCCAACCCCCTCGCCCATGTTGTTTGATTTTCCCAAGGTCTCTGAGTAACTTTGATTTTTTATTTGATTTTTGGGAGTCTGGAAAATAATCAGTCAGGCACGCTGGGTCCCCACCAGACCCCCCTCCACCCTCCTCAGACCCCCTCCCCACCTTCTCTAACCCCCCCCCCCCCACACACACACACACACACACGCCGATGGAAAATATTTTCCTACGCCATTCTGACTTTACTGATTCGATACACTTTCTTATAAAATGTAAACAACGTTGAACTGAAACCCGTATAACACTCTCAGTCTGAACACAATAGGCTTAGATTCTCGTGAGCCCGTGCGGTTGCTGGGCATCATGAAGATATGCGTCTCTTGCATATGGGTAAATAGGACTATCGTATTAGCGGCAATTGTAAGCGATGTGTCAACCAGCAAAACAATAATACATTGTCTCTCCAACTTTCACTACACAAATGATTCATATTCGTGCACTGGTTGGGTATTTAACCCTTTTAAGCCATGGGCGCATTTCCCGAATTTTGGAAGTGTTCCTTTACGACAATGTTTCACTTTCAGGAGGTGCATTGACCATGATAATTCAAGGGTAGTGCCAGATTAGCTTGCCGCCTGAAAGGCGCCAAGGTAATCTGGCACTACCCTTGAATTATCATGTCAATCAATCTCTTGCTGTAGGGTGTTGGCGCTGAAAGGGTTAGCTTTCACTTTTCCTTAGTCACTGTCAACCGACTCTTTTTCTTCCTTCTCACTGGCGTACTTTACACACGGGAATTTTCTCAAGGGACCTACACGCCACATTATTAGCAGGGACTCTTCAGTGTCACATTGTGTTGATGCTGCCCAAGTTGGTCTATTTTCCTTACGACATTGATCACGGACGACGAAAATGAAGCAGTCACAGTTTTATATTTAGAAATTTTCACGAATCACGGATTTCAGGAGAAAGACTTGTCACGTGTCGCGATTCGCAGTCAGAAAAATTAATGTCCTCGGTCCCATGGCGGCTGCAATGGGCCGCGCACGGCTGTGCGCGGGCCCACTGCGGCCGTCGTGGGCCCGAAAACGTTTTGCTACTGGTGTTGCGATTGGGATTGTAACACGCGCTGTCATCATGGTTGCTATTTTCAGGCGACTAGGCAAGATGACAACTTGTGTCGGCACCAGGGTACTGCGGGGCCCGGACTGGGAGGGGGGCGACACGGACGGTGGGGAGGGCTACCTGGGCACTCTGACGGCGTTGTTAGGCGACCAGCAAGTGCGCGTGCGGTGGGACAACGGTTCGGAGAGCACGTGCAGGGCGGGTACTGAGGGCAAGTTCGACCTGAGGATCTTCGACACGGCGCCGGCAGGTCAGATCCCGTGTTTAGACGTTACAGTCGTCCTTACATTAACCTTCTTGTGCATGAAGTCATCGGTACATTAACACCTTTGCTGACAGTGATCACTAATTGCCCGTCTGAAATCACTGCAATCTGCGTGTCGTGTTTGTCAAACGTACTTGTATGAAAATAAATTCAATTTCATGACATTTTATAACAAACTACACAAGCTCAATACAAATACTGCAGGAATCCACCATGCAGGCGCCAAGTGTTCCTCGTGTGGAGAAGAAAACGTCCTCGGTATACTGTGGCGCTGTCAGGAGTGTCCCAAATGTGACCTTTGCACTCCGTGTTACAGTGACGACAAACACGATACACGTCATCAGTTTCTGCGTATTGACAAGCCGAACATAGAAGGGTAAGGATATTATTCTTGTTCATTTTGAGGCATCCTTCTGGTTCATTTTGTGTTACTCTGTCAGTAAGTTTGGTCGGCTGCTCAAAGGTCCATGTGATCGACTTCAGTACAACAACTGAGTTTCTTTCTCATACAACCGAGTTGTTTTACTTGACAAAACCTTTTTGTGGTGAATTCCAGTTGCGTGGTTCCCAAGAGAAAGACGAGCGTGAAGGTGCGCGCTATCGGTCTGTTCCCGGGGTCTACAGTCACCCGCGGCAAGGACTGGAAGGGCGGGGACCAGGGGGTCGGGGAGGGAGTGGTCAAAGGTTATGCCAGAATTGCACGTGACTCCGCGCGCAATTTCCTGCGCGTTGATTGGCCGAATGGAGTGTCCAGCAACTGCAGCCTTGGTTTCCAGGGTCACGTTGACCTGGTGTTTGTGGAGGAAGCTGTGGGGCCCTTCTACTACAGGGACCATCTCCCGCTTGTCGGTGAGTCACCCAGCCCTCAGCCCCCCCCCCCTCCACCTCTCCCGAACCCCCATCAAGGAAATTAGAGATAAGGACATTTATTTATCATCAACCGTACTGTCAGTAATATTACTTATAACTTTCTGAATTAGAAAGAGATTTTTGGTGGTAGGCAATGTGATTTGTGTTGTGATTTTGAATTAGTTAGTTAGCTGGTATTATTAGGGTTTGTCACCAAGCCGGAGTCAATGGCCATCTCGCTGCGGGTGATTTTGAAATGGCTGTCATCGCATTATACAAGGAGAAGAAGGAGAAGAAAACGCGTGCTGTTTTAATACATTTGAATCTCGAGAGAAGCATATATTAATATGATCCCATATATCTCTGTGTAGTTAAATTTTGTATGGTTTGTATTTGTTATCTTTCTGTTACATGTATAAACAGACGTCTCCAAGTGCACTGACGAAGTAATCGTGACCCGTCCCGGATCTGCTGACAACACGGCGGCCATCCTGTACGATACGGGTATCTCACACAGCCCGCAACTGTCCTCAGCCCCCACAGCTCACGGTGACAGCACGTCGACAGGCTGTATGGACACGGCTGATAAAGGCGGAAATATCAAAATCCAACAAGGACAAGCAAAGCTGATTCAGCCCAGGCTAAAGCTGCTACGTCCCCCAAAACAAGCAGCAGAACCGAGTACTGGTCAGTCGAGCCCGAGAGCGAACAACGTTGATGTGAGTATCGCCACAATAAATGAGCGCGTGTGTGCGCGCGCGTGTGTGTATGTGTTTGTGTGTGCGTGTGTGTGTGCATGTGTTTGTTGTTGTTGTTGTTGTTGTGTGTGTGTTTAGTGTTTGTTTAGGTTGTCATTAATGATATTTACTTGAAGTACTTTCTGCCCTTTTCTAATTCAAGTGACTGTGATTCCGATTTTCCGTTTTTGTGGATAAATAAATAATCAGGCCTGGCTGGGGTCTGCCCTGCCCTGCCCTGCCCTGGCCTGCCTTAGCTTACCATTACCTTATCTTATCAGCCGTCTACACAAGAACAAGCCGTCACAGGCCAGCCCAAAGAGAAGGAAATCAAAGCGTCAGGAGGGTTCAGCGAAATATCGTGTCTGGAGGTGCTAGCAGTGGGGGACAAGGTGTCCATTACGGTGGGGCAGGAGCGGCTGAAGGAACTGCAGAAAGGATGTGGAGGCTGTACCGCCAAGATGGTGAATGTAAGTGTATGGTAGGCGTTGTGCTGTCAGGACGGTCAAGGTAAGTGTTGTGTCCCAAAGATGGTCAGGGTGAGTGTTGTATCGTCAGAGGTGTTGTACCGTCAGGATGGTCTGAGTAAATGTTGAATCCCAAAGATGGTCAGGATGAGTATTTTATCGTCAAAGGTGTTGTGCCGTCAGGATGAATCAATGAATCAATGAATCTTTATTTTACAACGGTGAAAATATTAACAGAGTCAGTGACTATGTCATTTTTCGTACCTGCCGTTGCTACAACTACGACTAAGTACAAAATATACATAAGAAAGAGACATCAAAGCACAGTAATACAAAATAGATAGTCCACTAAACACAAACACGCGCATACGCCGCGCACAAACGCACTCACGCGTCCACACACACACACACACACACACACACACACACACACACACACACACACACACACACACACACACACACACACACACACACACACACACACACACATGATTGTTAGAATATACACGTACATTCGTGTGTCTACGAATAACTAGATATTATTATTTGAGTAATGTCAGATACCTATAAAGACTTGCCTTAAAACGAGATAAAGTCGGAGTGGCTTTAACGTGATGTGGGAGTGAGTTCCACAGTGTGGAACCCGCAAATGACAAAGTAGATTTAAATATATCTATTCGGGGTTTTGGAACAATATAAAGACCCCTCATGTTCCCATAGCAGGAATCTGATTTTTAAACAACTCTGTTAGATATTCTGGAGCGCTATGGTTCCACACTTTAAACTCAGTACCCCTTTGTTATATTTAAAATGATTTTGAAGGGGCAGGAATCCAGCTTTGCTGAGTTTTTCCTCGGTCGTCAAGTGCGGGTTGGGAAGAATTAATTTTGCCATTCTCCTATGTAAAGAATTTAGTCTTTTTAAGTGGACATCACTGCAACAATCCCACACCGTCGATGCGTAGTTTATATGTGACATGATGTGTGCACTACTGAACAATTTTCTGGTTTCACTATCTGTGTAATACTTTAATTTCGATAACATAAAGACATTTATAGAGACCGTTTTACAGACATTGTCAATGTGCATCTGTGATTATCAATTGTGACCCCCAATAGACGATGTTCGGCTACCTGTTCTATGATGTCGTCGCCGAGTGATAGATTAAGCTTTAAAGGTTTTAACTGGTGCTTTTGGCATGTTGCAATAATCATAGATTTTGTTTCAGTAGGATGCAGAATCATTGAGTTGACTTTACACCATGCTGATATATCGTCGAGACTTTTTTTGAAGGCCGTTTTCAACTTCACGTATGTCTTTGTTAGCTGTGTGGATTGAGGTATCATCGGCGAACATATCACACTGTGTTGCTTCGTAGGTGAGACTTAGAGGCAGGTCATTGATGTAAATACAAAATAAAAGAGGACCTAAGATTGACCCCTGCGGAACCCCGAGTTTAAAATCTTTAGTAGAAGAGTAGGCTCCATTAGCAATTACTTTCTGTTTTCTGTTTTCGAGGTATGACATAAAAAAGGAAACAGCCATGTCGTTTCGAAGATAATGCTTAAGTTTGGAAATCAATATTGTATGGTTCACTAAGTCGAAAGCCTTTTTAAAGTCAAAATAAATTACACCTGTCAGCTGCGAATTATTCATATTTGAAAGCCATGTGTCTGTTAATCTGCTCAGAGCCGTATGACATGAGTGCCGAGGGCGAAATCCTGACTGAGACGAATGTAGCAACTTTCGCGATTCTAAGCAGTCAGACAGGTGTTTATTTATATGCTTTTCGAGAGGTTTAGATAATACTGACAGCAGAGAAATGGGTCTAGTGTTGTTAGGGTCAGTACGATCTTTTGATTTTGGCAGTGGAACGACTTTTGCAACTTTGAGGTCTGTAGGGAATACATTCTTTTGAATACATAAGTTGTAAATATAAGTAAGGGTCTCTATGATGTATGGTACAGACAACTTTAATATTTGTGGGTTGATATCATCATGGCCGGAGGACTTCTTATTAGCTAGGTGGTCACTAATTAATTTGCCCACTTCGTGCACAGCAAGTATGGGGATATTAAATGGTAGTGTGCCAGTTGTTTTTCTGTTGCAGAAATTAACTAAGTAATCGGGGCAGATGTCAGCCTCTGTATCACGACTAGGAGTAGTTATCAAATCCGCAACAGACAAAAAATGTTCGTTGAATGTGTCGGCGGAGAGATTACTGGGGATGGTTGTTGATCTACTGCTATTGCCTTGAGTGATCGAATTCAGTACCCGCCACACTGCTGACACATCTTTGTTGTCCTTGACAGTGTTGCAGATAAAGTCCCTCCTCGCGGCTCGCACCATTGACCTCACACGGTTTCGCTGCTTGTTAAATTCATCAAAGTTCTTTTCTCTTTTTAGGACATTTCGCACCGACATGGCATGCATTATTTCTTTTGTCAGCCAAGGGGGAAGTATCTCACTCTTTGCTCTTTTTGTTCTAATCGGCGCATGTCTGTCTAATACTCCAAGGAATAATCTGTACCAAGTGGACAGCGCAATATTTGGATCATCTGTGAGAAGGACATCGTCAAAAGGAGTGTTATTAAGATCGTGTAGAAACTCATTACGACTGAAATGCTTAAACGACCTGTAGGTTGTTGTGGTATGACGATGTTTCTTTAATTTAGGGAGTTTTATAGACCAGCAACAAATCACGGGGCAGTGGTCACTAACACTAAGATCTGAGACACTAACTAGGATGGTCAGGGTAAGCGTTGTACCGTCAGTATGGTCAGGGTAAGTGTTATACCTCCAGAATGGTCAGCGAAGGGTTGTACTGCCAGGATGGGTAGGGTAAGTGTTGTACCGCCAGGATGGTCAGAGTAAGTGTTGTTCCGTCAGGATGGTCAGGGTAAGTGTTGTACCGCCAGAGTGGTCAGGGTAAGTGTTGTACCGCCAGGATGATCAGGGCAAGTGCTGTATTGCCAGGACGGTCAGGGTAAGTGTTGTAATGCCAGGATGTCAGGTAAGCGTTGTAGTGCCAGGATGGTCAGGGTAAGTGTTGTATTGCCAGGATGGTCAGGGTAAGTGTTGTATTGCCAGGATGGTCAGGGTAAGTGTTGTATTGCCAGGATGGTCACGAAAGTGTTGTAGTGCCAGGATGGTCAGGGTAAGTGTTGTATCGCCAGGATGGTCAAGTAAGTGTTGTATTGCTAGGATGTTTAGGGTAAGTGTTGTATTGCCAGGATGGTCAGGGTAAGTGTAGTATTGCCAGGATGGTCAGGGTAAGTGTTGTATCGCCAGGATGGTCAGGTAAGTGTTGTATTGCTAGGATGTTCAGGGTAAGTGTTGTACTGCCAGGATGGTCAGGGTAAGTGTTGTTCCGTCAGAATGGTCAGGGTAAGTGTTGTACCGCCAGGGTGGTCAGGGTAAGTGTTGTATTGCCAGGATGGTCAGGGTAAGTGTAGTATTGCCAGGATGGTCAGGGTAAGTGTTGTATCGCCAGGATGGTCAGGTAAGTGTTGTATTGCTAGGATGTTCAGGGTAAGTGTTGTACTGCCAGGATGGTCAGGGTAAGTGTTGTTCCGTCAGAATGGTCAGGGTAAGTGTTGTACCGCCAGGGTGGTCAGGGTAAGTGTTGTATTGCCAGGATGGTCAGGGTAAGTGTAGTATTGCCAGGATGGTCAGGGTAAGTGTTGCAGTGCCAGGATGGTCAGGGTAAGTGTTGTACCGTCAGGATGGTCCGGATAAGTGTTGTGTCGTCAGGATGATGGTCAGGGTAAGTTTTGTACTGCCAGGATGCCCAGGGTAGGTGCTGTACCGCCAGGATGGTCAAGATATGTGTCGACCCTTTGACTTCCAATGACAAATGGCTCGAGAAATTAAGACAAAAAGTATCTGCTGGACGCGGAAAAAAAAGAAATAACCAACCGAGAAAGAACCACGCCTCACAATGACAGAGATAAAACTAGATCTACAAACTAATTGTCTTGTCCTTGTTTTTTTCGAAGAGTGTTTTTTTGTGTTTGTTGTTGGTTGTTGTTGCTGGATATTTCCTTCGAAAATAACTTACAGTTGCTAATAGTTACTAAATGTTTACTTCTTCTATTGTGCTGCAGTGTATCGGCAGGACAGGGGAGGTCACCACTGTGTGTGACGACGGCGTGGTGAGCGTCACGTTTGGCCACAAGACCAAAGTCAAGTACAGGTTCAATCCGGCCGCTCTCGTCAAGGTAACACTTACAGAAGAAATGTTTTCTGTGTTTTGTTCCCCTTATACTAACTCCAGCGTTCTGTAAGTGAAGATAGTCTGGTGGTCTACACTGAAACGCTACGAGTAAAAACAACTATTTCATTATCATTTGCGGATCTGGGCGGGGGGTGGGGAGGGAGGGGGAGGGCTCCAGGGGTTCTGCCCCCCCCCCCCTCGACCCAAAATTCTTTAAAATGCTATAACAACGTTCCTTTTTGGGGTGTTCGGACACCCCCCCCCCCGCCCCCGCCTCCTCAGTGTTTGATTCTGTGGCGAGTTCCAACACACACACGCTAACCACCCCTCTCCCCCCCCCCCCCCACCCCCGTTGATATTTTGGCGAGTGGTGAGAGACGCATACGCCTTCTCCCTCTACTCTAGCGTCGAGGAGGAGATCTGTGTCAGGTTGAAGTCCGAATATAAAGTTTGAAGCTCCGCCCCACCCCCTCATCCCTCGCGGTAACTGAGCCGCCCCTGAATATGTTGCTCATCTGCAGATGACGCATGTCAAATGTATTTTTTGGGTTTATATCAGACCCCCTCCCCCCCAAAAAAAAAAAATAAAAAATAAATAAATAAAAAAAAAAAACCCAAACAAAAAAACAAACCCAAACAACAAAAAACAAAAACAAAAAAAAACATGTGTTCCCTTGTGGATGTGTTTTTGGTTTTTATTAACGTGCAGTACTTTTGGTTCTTATTTCTGATGCCGTCCTTACGGCCACGGTGTCACAGCCATGTCACAGTCACTGACATATACTCCAACGTGGAAAATAAACTTAACTATGCACTGAAAGCTGCAAACTCTATACTTACATACTGAAATGTTCCATTATCAATTCATTGCACAAAGTAAAAGCACAAGCGAGCGTTTAGAAACGCTGCCGAATGTTCCTAGAAAAATTCAATCGGGCAGCGGTGAGGTTGAGAAGGGAGACCACTGTCACCTTCGGGCGGGTTTGCTGCCTTCCTTTTGTCGTCTGCAACGGAGGTCTACGGCTGTTTGTAGCAGAAAGAGACTCACACTCTTGTCAATTTCGCGTTCAATGAAAAATTTGCAACATACAGTGGAGTGCGTGAGTGTGTGTGTGTGCGTGTGTGTGTGTGTGTGTGTGTGTGTGTGTGTGTATGTGTGTGTGTGTGTGTGTGTGTGTGTGAGTGTGTGTGTGTGTGTGTGTGTGTGTGTGTGTGTGTGTGTGTGTGTGTGTGTGTGTGTGTGTGTGTTTGTAGCTGCCAAATCCACAATATGTGTTTCAAAATGTTTTCATATATTTTAGTAGTATTTTTAGTATTCTCTACGTCATTATGTCTTACTTCTGTATTTCATGTTTCTGTGAGCCAATGAAAATTTTCCATTTTATCTTTGTTATTTAATGGACAATAAAGTTTATTCAATTCAGTTCAAATGATATTGTAAGTAAAAAGGCTTCAATACGGGGAAGCAAGTAGGCTCACACCATCCTCTGAAAAATTAACAGACAGGAGAACAATAACATGTTCTCATTTTTGTTTTTTTTTTTCTTAACAGTAAAAATACAATAAATAAATATATACAATACAATAAAAATACTCACGATATTTTTCCTCCAAATGTATTTCTCCAACATTTGTTTTCTTCAAAAATATTAGGGAAGAATGGGGGCGGAGGAGGGGATACTCTGCCCCCCTCCCCCTCTACATTTTTTTTGGGTGGAAGGGGGGGGGGCGGAGGGGGGGGGGCGGAGGGGGGGGGGGAACAGGGTCCCCCGGCTCCACTGTCACTGTCGTTGAAGCTGCAGAGTTTTGTTTACAGAATAAAACGGAACTCAGTTTCTATTTCACTTTCACTTTTACAATAGCTTGATTGGTAGAATGGTATATATAATATGTACATGTATATTTCAGGCTTGGCGCATGTGTTTCTGCATCCAGCGATACGCCAATGAATGACTTTGTTCCCGTTGTATATTACCCCAGATCCCCGTGGTACAGGTGGGGGACACGGTTCGCATCAAGCCGTCACTGGAGCAAGTCAAGTTCCTCAACAACAGGGTGGGATGGCGGGACCAGATGGACGCGGTGAGGAATGACTGATGCTCTGTGAATCTCGATCACAAACCAGTACACACATAGTCACAGGAGCAAATGTGCTCGGGCCGACTTCGGGCGCAGTGGGCCCGCGCACAGCCGTTCGCGGGCCCAGTATGCCGGACGTCGGTATTCAGGCCTTTTTCTGACTGAGTTCTTCTTTAGAAATTGATTGCTGCACACACCTCTCTACCCAGATTGAATTCTATCATGTAAACTTTACATCTCTATTATGCTGTCAATTGCTTGTATTCAGGGACAGTGGACCAGTATTGATTTTTGCAAAGTATCAAATGTACGACGACGACATTTGATACTTGATGATGATGATGATGTGGTTGACGATGACGATAGTATTGCTGTCTCCAGACTGTGGGTAAAGTGGGCCGCGTGGCGAAGATTGATGACGAAGGTGACCTGCACGTACGTTTCCAGAACTGTCAGTGGATCTACGCTCCGGCCTGCTGTACACCTGTAGCCCAGCCCCCAGACAACGTGCCTATGGGGGAGGGGGCAACAGGGAACATTGTGTCACTTCTGGGCAATGCTTCTGGTAGTTTCAACATTAACAATAATAATAATAATAATAATAATAATAATAATAATAATAATAATAATAATAATAATAATAATAATAATAATAATAATAATAATAAGTTTCTTTCTAGGTGGATATTAACATTACAGATGGTTGTGATATTATTTACGTGCAAATACTCACTGTAATAGGTCGATGTGTTCTAGTCGGTCATATGTATTTATTTGTTTTATGTTGACATTTGTTGTTTTTACGCCTGTTTTAAAAATTCCGCTGCAAACAAATTTCCCATCTTGGGACAACAAAGGTATTCGTATCGTATCGTATAATAATCTTAAGACTTGCATCATTCAATCTTGTCTAAATCAGTTTTGTGCAAACAGTGGCGGATAGTCCTATTACAAAATGAAAAAAAAAAAAAAAAAAAAAAAAAAAAAAAAAAAAAATATCAAGTAAATTGGGCGAATGGTTTCGGTTTACTGCACAACTATCATTACTTTTTTTTATCACACCTCGTAATAATTATTTCAATATAGAGAGTCAATTTTTGTGTGTGTGCACATGCGGCCAATTTCTCGCTGCCGCCAGCTTGTCCGTCCAAGACTCTGGATCTCTTCAAGATGCTGAAGGACAGAATCAGCAGCGAGTCCGATCCCCAAGCCAGCAGCATGCGCGCCCTCTGGGCCGCGATAGATATGGGGAAGGACGGGGACGTCAGAGACTTGTGTCAGCGGGACACTACCTTGGTGAGATTCTACTTTTGTTGGTGTTAAATAAATAAATAAATAAATAAATAAATAAATAAATAAACATGTTTTTGGGTGGGTAAGTGGGTGGGTGGGTGGGGTGCGGGTGGAGGGTGGGGGTGGTTGGTCTGGTACTTGCCGGGCGCAAGATACAATTTATGATGATGATGCTGATGGTGATGTAATGATGATGATGACAGTAGTAGCAGCAGTAGTAGTAGTAATGGTAGTAGCAGTAGTACTGGTGGTAGTAGTAGTAGTTGTATTGGTAGTAGTAATGTAGTAGTAGGTGTATTAGTAAGCGCTTAGAGCGTGTTTTCAACAGGGATATGCGCAATATAAATACTATATTGACAATGATTATATTATATTATATTACATTACATTATATTATATTATATTATATTATATTATATTATATTATATTATATTATATTATATTATATTATATTATATTATATTATATTATATTATATTATATTATATTATATTATATTAAGTTATTGGTCGGAGGGGTATGCTACACGGACCCTTGTAGGCCTGAGGGAGGTCAAAGGAAACATTGTACCCCGAAGGCCTGAGGGGTACAATGGTTCCTTTGACCTCCCGAAGGCCTACAAGGGTCCGTGCAGTAAATCCCTCCGACCAATAACGTATTTGTTTTCATTCCTCCACTATTTTCGTAAAAGAAATCAAGAAGACATCTTGCGACCGGGATCACGCCAGACAAGGGAGTAACAAGCCAGAATAACTGTCACGTCAAATTGACCCTGGATCAATATGCCAAATATTAAGTGACATGCCAAATGAACCCGGGGGTCAATCTGGCGTGAGAGTGATTTCGGCGTGTTACACCGGGATAGAAGATAACACGTGAACACGCTGGCATTACAATCGTTCTCAGCTTGATTTCTCCTGCACCAGATCGAGCGTGAGTACCAGGGCATCACTCCGCTTATCTACGCGTCTCTCAGAGGCAAGCGTGCATGCGTGACTACCTTGCTTGACCTTGGCGCTGACGCCAACAAGTGCGGGGACAACCCCAGGAAAACCCCCATGTCCGCTGTCCTCGAGGGGTATGTCGTCGTTTGGTCGATCCATCTCCCAGAATTGGCTCGCAAAGCCTGGTTTTTCACACTGAGATGGTAACAAATATGTGACGCTAGGTAGAACTGCTAAACGTGCAATTGTTCCATGATGTTCAAACATTTCATAGTCATATAGAAAATGGTGGGACGTTCAAAGTACCTGTTCTCCAACCAGAGCCGAGTTCATCTAACCATCAGTATAGACCGACCCCTTTTTGGGGTGAAAACGCTGTAGACCATGTGCTTCTGACTGCCATGCGGAAGGTCCGGCGTAGCAACGTATGTTTATGCTTGCGGGGCATGGAAGAGCGTCGATGTTTCCATTACTGTGAGCCAATTTTGGCGGTATTGGAAAGCACTGTTGTTATGGGGAATGTAACTCAGATTCCTGATACCCCAATCCATATTCGGGTGAAGATTTTTTTCCGTTCCCGAAGCCTTTATCACGACCGGCAAACACAAAAAAGTGCGAAAGAAAAGCCTTGTGATCGGCTACATGGTCATCTGAACCCTGAAATAATCACAAGACATCACTACGTATGCTCGAAAGTAACATTTATACTTTTCCGAGTTGCACCATAGTATTCACAGACTGACTCGATCGCTTGTGCTTACATTTGGCTTGCTAACCTGGATCGTAGATCTGTCAGCTGTGTGTGACGCATTCGTGCTAAATTGTGTTGTAGATCTGTTAGATGTGTGTGAGAAGCTTTCGTGCATGTACGCTTACCCCATATGGCTGTGAGAGTGAGTGAGAGACGCCTCATTGGTGTAAACAGACAAGTACTAGCAGCAGTTTTCAGGGGGGAAAAAAACGTTTTTAGAAAGACTTCAGAGAGTGTATTGATGATTGCCTGCGCGAGAATTTCTTTTCTAGAGTCTCAGTAGCGGGATATTCCCACATGTAGATATAGGATCACCCATAATTTCAAACTATAAACACATAACACCTGATATTACCATATTACCATCGGACAGAGCGCACAAATATGTGTGGTCGTGCAAAATTTCAAAGCTGTACCTTTTATATTTTATTAAAATTCACAACTTGATTTGGCAAAAATGAGACGATTTGCGCATGCCATAAAATGCTAAGTTTACGGTCAAATAACTACATAATCTCGTGACTGACATTATCCCCACTTGCTGCACTGATTAATCCCAATTCATAGTTGTACTGATTATTTACAGCCCATTAATGGTATACTATAGAAAATATGCCATACTAAAAATGGTTTTAAAAAAAATCAACGTCGAATAGCGCGCTTTTCTATGCTAGCAGACTAGATTCGCGCTCTCTCCGTGAAGCACGCGTTGCATTCTTGCCGGACCCCGACTAAAGGGGCGGAGCCAAATAAAAAGTGGGTCGGTCTATTGCGCGATCTGAGCATGATTACCGCACACTACAACAACGTTTACACCTTCACTGACTAGAAAAACTGAACACCATCCAACTGCAAGAAGCAGAGATCCTCATGAGCCCCCGCAGTTGAGGGGACTTATGAGGATCTATGCCTCTTGCTGGCATCATACAGTGTGAATACTATTGATGAAGAATATATTGCCTTTGTCTACAGGAAAAGTGAGGAGATAGCTGAGCTGTTGCTGGAGCGCGGGGCGCACGCGAATTTTGAGTTTTCATACTCTCAGACCTCGGTTCACCTGGCCGCCACAAGAAACAAAGCTGTCTGCATTCGAGCTCTGGCCAAGTATGGTGCGGACATGAATGTCAAGGTAACATCCAGTCCCGACAGATGTGATTACTCGCCCTGAATAAAAATGTCCTCTGCCAACGCCCCGGACATTATGATTGGGTCATGCAATTAAATCACATCTGCCTGTTATCGATATTATTTCAAGCAAAATTTAATTGGCTCAATATCATATTAAAACTCCAGTCACTCTCCCGTCCCCCCCCCCCACCCTCCCTTTCCAGACCTCACTCTCTCCTTCCCACCGGTGCGCCCCTGTTCTGACATCATCGCCCCTCTCGGCCAATTAATGGCTGGCCATAGTTCTGGACCAGAATTGGGGCGAGGATTGATCAGAACGGCGCGCACCGCTCCCACTCTCTCACTATCACACCTCAATCTCACGCTCAACTCCACACTACATCCTCACGCTGATACACTGAACCACTGAACATTTTTCTGTCAGTTGGGCAAAATAACGGAGGCGTTTTATTCCCGTGACTCTCACTTGTCAAACATGAAACTGGTTGTTTCCTGCCCCCCCCCCCCTCCATCCCTTTGCAACACTACACACAACCTAAAAACAAAACAACAAATTCGAACACAACAAAAAAACGACCTCCATAAAAACACCGTGCGTACGACTGAGAAGTCAATTAATGTATAGTACGATCTCATAATACAAAACAACACAAATGTACATTTAATTGCGAGACTTAGCATGTGCTACAAAGACATGCATATCCAAAAGGAATTTAGGACACATTATATGCAGCAGATTACAATGGTGGTTGATTGGGGTTGGATAGTGGATATTCAAATTCTAGCTGTCGCTTGCGGCTGCCGCCTTAGCAGAATGACTGGTGTACCTCTCGGTACCGTTTCTTAGTCACCCCTGTACCGCCCACGCATCTACCTCCCTTGCTCTCACCCCTCCCACCCAATCTCTCATCCTCGCCTACGCCTTGTCACTGCTTCCAGACTTTCCCACTCTCTATCTCTACTCTCAATCTCCATCTCTCATCAGTCGGAAAATCCCCCTCCTAGTTATACACAGTACTTCGGCTACCAGCGGACGCCGCTCCCCTCCCCCAACCCACGCATTCAGTTATCTCTCCCTCCGTTTAAAATATGTGTATCACTCATCCCTCGCCTAAACACCACTTAATCTCCAGTCACTCTCACGCCCCCCCCCCCCCTCTGACTTTCCAGACCTCACTCTCTCCTTACCACCGGTTCGCCCCTGTTCTGACATCATCGCCCCTCTCGGCCAATTAATGGCTGGCCGTAGTTCCGGACCAGAATTGGGGCGAGGATTGATCAGAACGGCGCACACCGCTCCCACTCTCTCACTATCACACCTCAATCTCACGCTCAATGCCCATATTAGATCGCATATAGACTATGCTTCTACTGTGTGGGATGGTTCGAGAGATGTCAATTTGAAAAGATTGAACTCTCTACATCGGAGAGCTGCCAAACTAATACTCCCTGATCCCAGCTTAACTACTGACCAAAAATTGGCAGCCTTAAAAATTCTGCCCCTGAAAGATCATCTAATTTACAATAAGGGAATGGTTATGTTCAAGGCATTAAACGATAAGCTACCCCGATATATAATAAGCGCATTAAATAAAAGCGCATTAAATAGGCGCTTTATCCCAATTGAAAATCGGCTCAAAGCGCCGCCGCGAACTGAACCCAACAAGCACGCTCACGTGAATCACGCGCATTCACTCACACACTGTACATAAACACAGAACATTCACGTGGTGCTAAGGGCAAGCTCAAGCGAGCTACTGTAGTTTTTGGAAATTCAAAATCATTTGTATTTGAAATTTGATTAAGTGGGCTGAAACTGATACCAAAATATATCACATCGCTATTTACCGTCCAGTCATCAACATACTCCAGATCAAGAAAATCCCTTATTGTGCCGCGACCTAGAATTGATCTCTATAAAACGAGTTTGACGTTCTCTGGCTCTAGTCTTTGGAATGCCTTGCCTAGAAACGTCACGACATCAGCTACTTTCTCCTCGTTTAAAGTCAGTCTCATCAAGTACTTATTTTTGTCAGCAGCATCCCCGTGACTGTGCACATATTGAAAAATACTATTTCTCATTAGATCATTAATTGCGTGTATCACAGGTTTCGACTGATGACTCATATTTATTCGGTACAGCTTGTATGTAGCCAGCTACTCATATGACTGACTAGCTTAAGCGTGTGTGTGCACGTGTGTGTCAGTGTTGTGCGTGTGTGCGTGTGCGCACGTGTATATTAGAGATAGAGAGTGGCGTGCTCAAATGTGCATGCGTTATGTATGCGTATTAGGTTGTGTGTATTCTTATTATATTATTTTAATTAAACCTCACAACATGTCATTATGCCTGACCAGTAAAGTTGGTAATTCCTATGTCATTTCCCCCCAACATTATTATTATTATTATTATTCTTTTTTTCATTCTTGGCTTGTGCTGTGTCATGTAATTTTTTTTTTCTCTTTCCTTCTTAGTAGTAGAAAACAATTAGTACGATAGTAACTCTGTAATCAGTAGATTAGCAACGGCAAGTTCGAAAAATGGTTGTTACTACCAAAACTTTTACCGTTGTCAAATAAAGGATCATTGTCATTGTCATTGTCATTGTCAACCCCACACTACATCCTCACGCTGATACACTGATCCACCGAACATCTTTCCGTCAGTTGGGCAAAATAACGGAGGCGTTTTATTTCCGTGACTCTCACTTGTCAAACATGTAAGACAACATCTAACCCAACCAGTTGGTTTACTGGTTGTTTCCTGCCCAAACCTCACGGGAAAACGCCAGTTTTTTTCACCCAACTGAGAGAAAAGTTGAGGGTTCAAGGTGTCGGTATTTTCTGAATAAGTACACTTCTGTAGAAATCTTGAATATTTTGAGGTATTTGGTCCAAGTATGATAGGTATGCAGTGCTTTTCCAGTCCCCCAAACACTACACCACCTCGCCAGGCACTCCACAAGACAGGGCCCAGGTAGCCCCGCCACGCCGCAAGCTATGGCTTGTACCCCTTCAGCAGCAGAGGTTAGTTCTCGCAACCGTTTGTTGAACACTGATCCCCGCATGGGGAAGGCCGGTGCCTTAGGCGGCGCTGGGCCTAGAGCTCTTAACATATTGATCACTGCCGTCACCGGGCACAGAGGATGACGCAACATGACAGGTAGCGCGATCACTAGAGGTTTTTTCGCGTTTCTGAATTGTCTTACTCCACTTAACCAGTATCGTGACACTACTGTTGTCACTCACAACAAAGCAGTCTCTAGTGAGTTGCTTCCCAGAATCGAAGCCTGCACCATCTTGGAAAAGATTGGATCGCCGAAGCAGTCCGAAGAACATAACCACTATCGCTGCCCAGAAGACACAGTCCCTCGAGCTGCTCAAATCAAGTTTTTGTTTAATCTGAAGAAGAAGTTGCGGGGTCATCGGCGTTTTGCGGTTAGGGGCGCAGCCTTTTGTTCGCTCAATTCAACGCAATGTGCTTTTCACCATCCACGAGTCTTGGTATAGGTGCGGTTCCCCGCATTCTAAACGCAAAAGGAGAACAATGTTGAGGTTTTGTGCCACGAAGCTTGGCTGAAGTATCCTGGCCAAGAAGGCCGCGTACTGCGCCACTGTTCTCTCACACACGATTACCGGCTGGATGTTCATTTGGTCACAAAAACTGAGATAAGAGCGCAATTGAGTCTGATATGTTTTCTTGGTGTTGTCGATATCCTGCCACCTCCTGCAGTAGCTGGTGTCTCAGCCTAGACCTGGCATCTAGACAGCACAAAGGCAAGAGCTGGCTGTGACATATGATTCCGAAGGTGGGTGTCAGGCGGTCGGCCCTGGTGCCAATTCGTTAGCAATTGTCCTAGCATGGCCAGCCGTCCTTCGTGCAGGCGGGAAATAATATCGGAAACACATTCACACTGCCAGCCACGTGCATCGCTGACACACTGCAGTTCATTCTCACACACTCCCATGCCATCTTCCTCAACAGACTATTGACATAGCGGTCTTTTGAGCGCCCTTTGTTAATGATAGTCTTTGTCACCGTGGTGTCCGTATGAATGACCACCTGTTTCCCTCGCCATGATGGGGCCCACCGGCTGGACTGCCTGCACCACCGCGCACACCTCTTTATAATTAGTATGCAAGTCCTTGGCTGCCGCCATGTCTGAAGAGAACAGTGTATAATTCCAATCTCCTTTCCAGAACGCGCCTGCCGCCAGGTTGCATGCATCAACATGGGTATGTTCCTTGCTTTGTGAGTCATAATACGAAGATAGTCACCACTGTAAAGGTCCCGCCACACATGCCGATTTTGAGGCCGAGCAGTTTCGAATCGGAGTGTGATCGGGCCTGACAACAAAAACGTGTGCACTGCCACACATTTCCCGACCATTTTTAGCCGACCGGTTTGCCGGAACCGAAGAGGGTGACGCAACATGACAGGTAGAGCGATCACTAGAGTTTTTTTTTTTCGTTTCTGAATTGTCTTAAGGCCCCGCCACACATGCCCGATTTTGAGGCCGATTCTTGAGCAGTTTCGAATCGGAGTGTGATCGGACCGGACTACAAAAACGTGTGCACTGCCACACATTCCCCGACTTTGTTTTTTAGCCGACCGGTTTGAATCGAAGATCAAGGTCGTACCTGTTCATCGAAATGGCTGCTAGTTTGGACAGTGATGATGATGTGCTTGCATTATCAGCAGTTTTGCATCATATTCGGGAAGAGGCGGGCAAAACATCGGCAACGAAGGTGGTACTGATCTTCCGCCATTTTCAAACTGAAACGACGTACTTTGCGAGACGTGCTCTGATTGGTTGAAGCTTACAATCGGGGCCGATTCGTGTCCGAAAAATAGAGCAGGTTCTAAACACACGATTCCCAGCCGATTGTTATCGGATTGGATATATGTTTTCTTAGGTGCAGCAACCTCTGTTATACTGCAGGCACACTTCCCTGCAAGAGGGGCCGATGGGGCGTTTCAGTGAGCGCGGTCCGACCGTCCCTCCTCCTGTTCTGAGAGCAGGTGAGCCAGCGGGCATCGCTGATTGCGCAGTACGGTCGCGCAGCACCACCGTGGACAGGAGGGGGGCGTCCGTGCCTGACTGGAATCCGTCGGCCGCTTGCCGCTGACGATACTCATGGTCGAACAGCAAGACACTTGCCAGGTGTATCTGGCCGCCAGCTCCACCAGCATTGCCGAGTACTTGGGGTAGGAGTGCGGCGTGAAACCCGGTGTGGGTTTGTCCCTAACGGCCGCCATAATACGGCTGTTTGCCACTATCCAGTGGGCGGGGGAGACTTTGTCCAACTTTGGTTTGCTGTTCACCCTTATAGTGATACCTCCCCCAAGTGCCTCTTCTTCCTCTGCCACTGCTGCTGAAGACAGAAAGTCTACTATATGTAAGTGGGGCCCACCTTTTGCTGCACTGGAGTGACTATGTCACCAACGTCGAGGTCCTTGAACAGGCTGAAACTGTGAGCATCGAGTCTTCGCTTGCTGCGGACCGTGACACCTGGCGCTCCACCATTTACAAGGCAGCAGTCTCCTTTGAGGACTCTCACAGAGCTAGCCTTAAGGACAAGCGGCTCAGGAGAAAAAACAGAGATGCCGCAGCTCAGAACCCCGGCCATACCTTCCCCTGCAGCCACTGCGGTCGAACCTGCCTGTCTCGGATTGGCCTCCGCAGCCACGAACAAGCCTGCAGACGTCATGGGCAACTCCTATAAAATATTCGTTCGCGAAGTCAAGCCAAGAGAGACCCCCGCTACTGTTGCCACTGACGCACAGGCTGTCGCACAAAAGTTCAACCAGTCCGGCGGCAGCGCTGTGGTGTGTACTGTATACTATGGCGTCCTGCAGGTACAGTGCATGTGGCGCTCTACTGCCGCTGTTGTCCACATCCACTCCCACTCGTCCGCCGCACAGTGGGCCACCCCCGCTGTCCACCTGGAATTTGGCCACAGCTGCACGGAGCACTGCTCTGTCCCCACGTTTCAGCGCCAGAAGGTCTATATTTTCATCAGACATTAGTAGTAGTGCCTGCCTGGAGATGCACTTTTCATGAATGTCAAGGTCATGAATGTCAAGGTAACATCCAGTCCCGACAGATGTGATTTCTCGCCCTGAATCAAAATGTCCTCCGCCAACGCCCCGGACATTATGATTCGGGTCTTGTAATTAAATCACATCTGCCTGTTATCGATACTATTTCAAGCAAAATTTGGCTCAATATAATTTATGTCCAAAACAGAACTTTACATTTGCCGGAGTCCTTCAGTTTGCGGCTGTTTCAGGTTTCAGACTAAACACTGGCAGACGACTGCTGACCGCACTGTCGCATCAGTGCGGCGATTTCGCCTGATTATGTGGACATCAGTTCTTTCTATAACCGTACGTAAGCAAATTCTGCTTGTAATTATTTCAAGGATAATGGCGGCAAATGCCAGCAGGTTTGTCTGTTTAGTCCTTTTCTCAGGTTTTCGTTATAAATGCTAGCGGACATATCGTTATTTTCACTAGTACGGCGACTCGCTTCGCATGTTTGTTGCTATCTGTTCTCTTTTTCATGTGTGTAGAAAAAACTAGAGTACGTACACTGTTACGTGGTGAAGTCGTAGTCGTAGTATGATAAACACACCAGACGCACGCACGTAAGGTTCTTTTTAAATAAACTTCGTTCAGCTGCAACCCGTCACACGTACGAGGTCACCAGACAGCGCGATTTCACTTGAACGTTTTAATCTATTCTCAGCGAAACTACACATTCCAAAAATCAACCACTCTTCTCCTTGCGACTTCGCTAGAAACTTCTGGACTAATCTTAGCGTATCATAACAAAACCAATTCCGCTATCCGCGAACGATAAAGAATCTCACTGAAAAGGTACGTGATTCTCAATCATGATAGCTCAAATAAATATCGGATCGTTTCCTACGATTAACACATGCATGCTCTCACAGAACAACACAACCACAATCGTAACATTACCCCCCTCTTTAGAATGAATTTCACAAAAATGTATTTTCAAATCTCCAAAATACGGTTGTGGCTGTGTTAATCTACACAGAACCCTAAACAAATACAATTTCACATAAAAAAATAATCGTCTCACAATTCCTTTAAACTGTCCTGAGCGAAGACATGTCCCTTTAAACTGTCATGGACACCTAAATGTTTCTTTAAACTGTTCTGGACACAGAAATGTTCTTTCAAACTGCTCTGCTCGGACACAGAAATGTTCTTTCAAACTGCTCTGCTCAGGTAATCTGCTCCAAAGTTTTGCGAACCCTAGATAGACTGTAGTTTAACGTCAAAATTCTGCAAGAATATCGCCCATCTCATAATACGAGAATTTGTAAACTTTGCAGAGTTTAGATAGTTCAAGGCCTGATGGTCCGTTTGGAGAACAAATGGCACACCCAGAAGGTACAGTTCGAACCGCCTCACTCCCCAGATGATGGCCAGGCACTACTTCTCGATGGTCAAGTAGTTTCTCTCAGCTCTGGTCAACATTTTGCTGGCGTAGCTCACTGGGTGGAGTTTTCCATTATCTTCTTGCATTAAGACTGCACCTACTCCTTTGTTGGAGGCGTCTGTTCTCAGGAAGAAAGTTTTCAACGGGTCAGGGAGATGTAGAGCAGGCTTTTCGGTTAGGATGTCTTGAATTGCCTGGAATGCTCGCTCTTGGGCCTCCTCCTCGCTCTTGGTTGTCCTTTTAGGGGACCTGTGACTGCCGCAAAGTTTGGTATGAACTTCCGGTAGTAGTTCGCCAAGCCCATAATGAGCGGACTTGCGTCTTGGTCGTAGGTCGCGGGGCATCCCTGATCTTCTGCACGTTGTCGTCGTGTAGCCCCTTTAAACTTTCGCTCAATTTGTGTCCGATGAAGTCTATGTTGTCGACTCCAAGAATACACTTGCTTGGACGGATGGTGAAATTCGCATCTGACAGTCTTTGGAACAGCTCTCGGAGGGTTTTGAGGTGATCCTCCCAAGTTTTGGTATGGATCAAAATGTCATCCCAGTAAAAGACCACATTCTGCATATCTTCTAGGATCTTTCTCAGTCCTCTCTTCAATGTGGCACCACTGTTCACCATACCAAAAGGCATCTTCAGGAACTCCCAATGACCGTCGGGTGTGACGAACGCTGTCTTGGGGATATCTTTTTCTGCAACCTTGATTTGTCAATACCCTTTGCTTAGGTCAATTTTGGAGAAAAATCGGTCTCCGCTGACCTTCTGGAACAGTTCTTTCGCTGTGGGCATAGGCTCTGGATCGAAGATTGTTAGTTTATTGAGTCTACGGTAGTCCACACTTCCCGGTTGGATCCATCTGGTTTCTTCACGATGACAACTGGGGACGCATATGGTGACTTGGACTCCCTGATGACTTCCAGACTCAGCATTTCCTTGATATCCTTTTTCAGTTCTTCCCTCGTGTTATAAGGAAGACGATAAGGGCTGGCTTAACTGGGCGAGACAAACCCGAACCTCGTCTCGGCGAGACACCCGAGACAGTCAATGCGAGATACCCGACCCACCCTTTAATAGGTTCGGCGAACTCTCCGAGACAAGATCAGACGTGCCGAACCTGATAAACGGGTGGAACGGGTATCTCGCATTGACTGTCTCGGGTGTCTCGCCCAGTTAAGCCAGCCCTTAAGGTTTGCTGCGAACTGGCTCATTTGATGTCAGATTAACCTCGTGCTGGACGGTGTCTGTTATTCCTGGGTCTGGTGTAAACCGATGCTTAAATTCTTGAGTCAGGAAGCGCAGTTCTTCTCGTTGAGTCTAGGCCAGATTCTGACCGAACTGAATGTCTTCTACATCCTCCTTGTGGCGGAGTTCATTAAGGTCAAACAGGTTCTCGTCGTCTTGTCTTTCGTCATCAGCAAGACGCACCGATGCCGCCAGTTGTGTTTTGTCTTGACGACCTCTCTCAATATACTTCTTCAGCAGATTAGCATGGTAAGTCTTCACCTTGTTGTTGACCTTGACTCTGTAGTCGGCGTTGATGCCAACCACCGTGTCGACAACGTAGGGTCCCTTCCACTGCATCAGGAGTTTGTTGTTGTCGGTAGGAAGAAGAACCAATACCTGGTCACCTGGCTGGAATCGTCGAGATTTCGCCTTACGATCATA
Organism: Semisulcospira habei; assembly: GCA_036245525.1. NCBI lineage: Eukaryota > Metazoa > Mollusca > Gastropoda > Semisulcospiridae > Semisulcospira > Semisulcospira habei. The sequence continues at coordinate 247,843,270 of BTPG01000001.1, forward strand.
GTAATGCTTCCCCTTGTTCTGCGCCTTCCCCAGTTCTTCTCGAGCTATCCTGAGGGTATCTTCCAGGTTATCTCTCAGGTCTAAGACGTACTGGTAGCTGATTTTCACCTCAGGCGCGTCGATATCCTTGTTCCACAGCTTCTTCAGGATGTGCATGGGCCCCCTTACAGTCCTACCGTACAGTAATTCAAAAGGGGAAAACCCTGTCTAATCCTGAGGAACTTCACGGTATGCGAAGAGCAATGCATTGATATATCTATGCCACAACCTTGTCTGTTCAGCACACAGTTTCTTCAGCATAGCCTTCAATGTTTCATTACACTTTTCAACCAGCCCATTACACATTGGGTGATAAAGGGTGGCAGTAAGGTGTCGGATGCTCAATAGTCGGTTGACTTCCTCCATGCAGTCGGAGACGAACTGAGTTCCTAAGTCACTTAGGATCTCCTCAGGAATCCCCAAACGGCTGAACATGTTGACGAGCGCCTCTACCACTGTTGGAGTGTCGATCTTCTTCAAGGGTATGGCCTCAGGATAACGTGTAGCGTAGTCCACTAGAGTCAAAATGTAGCGATGACCATCTTCACTTGGAGGGGATATTGGCCCCACCAGATCCACAGCTACCCGCTTGAAAGGCATATCAATCAGTGACATTTTCTCTAGAGGAACCTTGGGCACCTTTCCTTTGGAGATTGTTTTCTGGCGTATGTCGCATGACCTGCAGAATCGGGTGACGTCGCCTCCCATATCAGGCCAGTAGAAGACGGCTCGGATCCTATCGAGGGTCTTGTTGATTCCCAAATGTCCTCCCAATATGGAATCATGGGCCAATTTCATCACCTGTATCCTCAAAGGTTCAGGAACTACTACTTGACGTACATGTTTATCTCCATTGCTGTTGAATATCCGGTACAGGATATTTTTCCTGGTTTCGCGTAACGGGCTCGGTCTGAGCTCGGAACTTGTCAAGCGTGGGCTCGGCTTTCTGTAGCTCCACCATCCTGTCCCTATTCACCACAGCTGCTTCCGTGTTGTCCGCCACTTTTAGAGGGATGATCTGGTGACTCTTCTTTGCTTGACTTCTTGTGGTAATAGCACATGTTTCAGGTCTCCACTCTGGATCTGGATCGTCTCCGTTTCTGGCACCATCAATGTTTCCGATGATAAGATCGTAGACTGGGGTCTTTACGCATAGCACCTTCACCTCTCCTCTCAGATACGGGGTGTCGACGCTGACATTGGCAAGGGGGATAATCCTCACAGTTCCGTCGGCCAAAATGAGGGTGGTCCACTCCTGTAGCTTCTTGTCTTCAGTTATTAGGTCCTCTCTCACGATGATGCAACTACAACCAGTGTCTCTCAGTACTCTCACTGGTGTGTTTCCGACGAATCCTGACACCACCGGCAAGTTCGGCACTTCACTCTCAGGCAGCGCAATGTTTGAGACTGGTAAAAATGTAGCCTCATCTCCTACTGGGATGCGTCCATTCTTTTTGAAAGATTCAATCAGCTCCGGTGTCATTCGCGTTTCTCCAGACTCAAAGTCACTGGATAACGTCACATCATTGGCTAATACAGCGGCGGCTCTGTGTTGAGATGTGGTACTGCTTCTGCCTGCTATCCCGCGATCTTGGTTGGATCTTCTGATGTTGTCGTCTCGGGGAACATCTTTAGAAGGACACCGTATCGCCTTGTGACCTTTCTTTCCACAGAGAAAACATGTCAGGTTCTCCACCGGCTTGTATCTCGGGGTGTCTCTGACATTGTGGATTTCCTCTTCTGGTGCAGACACACGCTGCGGCTTACTGGACCCGAACTTCATGTTGTGGGCGTCAAGGTATCTTTGAGCGAAGTCAGCCAGGGCCTTTAGGGACTGGTTCTTTTTTCTCCCTGAGTCGGGCGGCCAGGTCCTTTGAACATGCGTTGAGGACTTGTTCTTTGATGACGAGGTCACACAGGTTCTGGTACTCTTTGTTTAAACCAGCCAGCTCTATCCATTTCTCCAGGTAGCTCCTGATTCTCTCAATGTTCTTTCACGCACACATTAAAAGCCATTGTGACTATGCGTCCTCTTTGTGGGACGAATGCAGTGAACTTCATTTTAAAAAACTAAACTCGCTGTATCGTCGTTCAGTTAAGTTAATTATTCCTAACCCTATTTCCACGGCTGAGAAAATAAAATCCCTTGGCCTGCTTACACTGAAGGAACAACTCAAATTTAACAAATGCGTCCTCATGCACAAAATATTTCATTATCAAGCCCCGGAATATCTGCGCATGATATTTAACTTCAGCCCTCGGCATCACCTACATACGAGGAATGACTTGCTTCACTTACCCCGCCCACGGATAGATCTCTACAAGTCAAGCCTTCTATTTTCTGGTAGTTCTGTCTGGAACTCATTGCCATTAAACATTAAATCATTTTGCGATAAAATCCATTTTAAACGTGCCTTGCACACTCACTTCCAATCAGCGTGACTTCACAGTTTGCCATATAAAAATAATTCTGCTGATAACACGTAAACGTCAAATTTTTTCTCTTTCTCCTTAAATTTGCTACCTGCTCATCTATTGTGTTGTCGGTGTCACTATACGCTATTGATGCTGCTGATTCTATGACACTGTCTTAGATGAGTATAATATTAATGCTGTGCACGCGTTTCGTTCTCTTGCTTTTTGCATCGGAGGCAGTTACAAATTCTCCATTGCGTTTTTTTCCCGTAGTTTTTCTTCCTCTTCTTCTTCTTCTTCTTCTTATTATTATTATTGTTAGTATTTGCATGCTCTGTTTATTTTCCTGTTATGTTGTTTGTTTACAGGACAGCTTGTAAGACAGGCATTGAGTTGCCTAATAGCTTTATCCTGAATAAATAAAGATTCATCATCATCAATGAATAGGCCGGGTGTTTCTCCTTCTTCAGGCTTGCAGTTCCGAAATCGTCACCTGTAACCCTCTTCAGTGAAGTCGTACTGTCTCAGCATGGCGGCTTTCAACTGCGTATAATCTTCGGCTTCTTCTCTTGGCAAGCGGGTGTAAAATTCAAGCGCTTTGCCAGTTAGAAGTGCACTCAGCCTGATAGCCCAAGTCTCTTGTCTCCAGTTGTTGCTGATTGCGAAGCGCTTGAATCGCTCCAGATAAGCGTCCATCTTATCTGAATTTTCAACGAAAGGTGGAAGTTTTGGCGCACGGGCTGTTTGCTCTCTGCTGGCTAAGGCTGTTGCTTCAGTAGCTCTCTGGCTCTGTGCCTCTATCTCCATCTGCTTTAAATGAATTTCATGTTGTCGCTGCCTCTCCGCCTCTCTTCGCTGTTTCTCTGCTTCTTCTGCTTGGATTTCGAGTTTCCTGTTTTCACGTTCTTTGGCTCTTTCTTCTCTCTCCAGTCTCTTTTCTTCTTCAAGTCTCTTTTCTCTTTCTCTCTCGAGTCTCTCCTTCTCTTCTCTCTCTCGTTTCTTTTTTTCTTTCCCCTCTCTCTCCTTTACGAACTCGAGGAGTTGAGCTCCTTTGAGTCCACATTCCTTTCCAATTTTCAGGAATGTCTCTATTTCCGATGTCGCCATCTCTGCTTTTCACTGCTAGCTGTTTTCTCCGGCTACCCTTTCCACTGAGCAAACTGAAGAAGTCCCGTCGGAGGTGCAAAATGTTACGTGGTGGAGTCGAAGTCGTAGTATGATAAACACACCAGACGCAACCACGTAAAGTTCTTTTTAAATAAACTTTGTTCAGCTGCAACCCGTCACACGTACGAGGTCACCAGACAGCGCGATTTCACTTGAACGTTTTTAATCTATTCTCAGCGAAACTACGCATTCCAAAAATCAACCGCTTTTTTCCTTGCGACTTCGCTAGAAACTTCCGGACTAATCTTAGCGTATCATAATAAAACCAATTCCGCTATCCGCGAACGATAACGAATATCACTGAAAAGGTACGTGATTCTCAATCATGATAGCTCAAATAAATATCGGATCGTTTCCTACGATTAACACATGCATGCTCTCACAGAACAACACGACCACAATCGTAACATACACACGAAGACGTATTTTATTACTATTTTTACATTCTTATCTCATTCAGGCCGACGCACGTATTTCCTAAATTTTTGAGGCGTCATCTAAGGATTATGCACCAGCTGCAGGAGATGGATCGACCATGATAATTTAAGGGCAGTGCTAGATTAGCTTGGCGCTGACAGGTGCCAAGCTAATCTGGCACTATCCTTGAATTATCATGGTCGACCCATCTCCTGCTGTAGTGCGTCAGGGCTGAATGGGTTATCTCGGCTGTATGTTGTGGATTATTGCATAAAATATCTTGTTAATGTGACATTGTGAGAATATGTTGCGTTTTCGTTTTTAACAAAATAATGCAAGTATCCGGATCGTGTCCTTTGGGCCTGCAACGGTTTTTCAGAAGGAAAGTATGCAAAGCAAATTCATGTGTATGAACTCATTCGAGACAGACTGCATCCATATACTTGGCTAAAGCCGCGTATCCGTATTTATTTCGTCTCGAACGAGTTAATGTGCTTGTTTTATCAGGGCATGTGTCAGAGAAGGGAACACTTTACGGAATGGGTACTTGGTTTTACACTGTACACTGGAAGATGAAAGTTGTTAAGACGACCTACTGCAAACAGTAACGGGTTAATAGATTGCAATATTGCAGTATGTTTTACAATAATGCCCGAGAAAAATTATGAAGTTTAAATATCGCAAAATGAAAGACTTTATTGTTCTTCTTTTCCTTTGCACGCAGAAGAGTTCCTTCAGTTACGCTCAAAGGGCAATAGAAAGCCAATGGATTGTGAAAAGAGGGGTAGCAGTGTCTTTGTTGAGGCAAGACAACATCGATAACCTCTTGTATCGGCGTATTCTAGTATTGAAAACCCTCCATTGAGCAGATCGCTTTAAGCGGCAATACGTCGTACTCATTCTGCCATTCACTTCAAAAATAACTATGGCTGCAAACCGGCTGGCAAATGATACTACCTATTTCGGTTTCAAGTGGGGTGGGGTGGGGGGTGGGGGTGAGGGGGCGGGTTAGAGTCTGAAGACTTCATTTCAATCCAGGAGACAGGTCGACCATGATTGTTCAAGGGTGGTGCCAGAATAGCTTGGCGCCCATATATCTAATTAAGGTTGTGTCGAGGTTGATTGAGTTAATATAACTCTACTCACAAGAGACACGCACTACAGCAGGAGATGGGTCGACCATGATAATTCAAGGGTAGTGCAAGATTTGCTTGGCGCCTGTCGGCGCCAAGCTAATCTGGCACTACCCTTGAATTATCATGGTCGATCCATCTCCTGCAACAGGTGCATAGTCGTTAGATGACGCCTCCCAAATTTGGGAAATACGTGCGTCGGGCTGAATGAGTTAATGAGTTGAAATAACTCTACTGACAAGAGACACGCTTTAACCCTTCACTGCCGAGAAAAGATGAACGCCGTCCAGCTGCAATAGACAAAGATCCTCTGGGGCCCCCGCAGTTACAGGGACTCATGAGGATCCTTGCCTCTTGCTGACAAAACTTGGAATCCACGTTTCTGAGACTGCTGGAGCTCTTTGGCGTGAATTAGCGAAGACTGCACACAGTCCGCGTCAACCGGCGGCGAAGGGCTGAAGAAGGTTTCATCGTGCTACCAGCTAAGAGTCAACGACAGTAACGATGACGACGACGAAGATGATAAAGATGATGATGATGAAGCTGATGTTGACTGTTATACACGCAGGATGTGCAGCTAGACACGCCTCTTCACATCGCTGTGGCGCACTATAAGCATGAAGCCATGGCGGCACTGGTCTCCCTGCCCCAAGTGGACATCGACATACCCGACAGTAATGACCTTTCTCCCATCCAGCTGGCTAGTCTGCGTGGCAACACAAAGTAATGCCTTCTTTCCTTTCCTTTCTTTCTCTTATCCCTCCCCCAATTCCCCTTTGCCCATGCAGCTGTCCGTATTGTTTACAATAGTGTGTGATTGTATTGTTTGCGGGAGTGTGTAATCAGTGCAATCACACATTACTGGAAACAGACAATCACAAACACTACTGAAAACAGTACAATCTCACATTACTGTAAAAAAGTACAATCAACCACTACATACTACGGTAGTGTGTGATTGTGCTTTTTGCAGAAGTGTGTTATTTTACGGTTTACAGTAGTTTGTGATTGTACTGTTTGCAGTAGTGTGTGATTGCACAATTTACAGAAGTGTGAGATTATATTGTTTACATCAGTGTGTGATTGTACCGTGTACAGTAGTGTGTGAGCATGCCTGCAGACATCGTGGACAACCCCTATAGAATCTTCGTTCGCGAAGTCAAGCCAAGAGTGTGTGATTGTAATGCTATTGAAGTGTGTGATTGTAATGTTTATAGAAGTGTGTTATTGTTACACTGATTACATTAGTGTGCGATTGTACTATTGACAGCAGTGATTGATTGTACTGCTTACAGCAGCGTTAGATTGTACTGATTACATTGGTGTGCGATTGCACCGTTTACAGCAGTGAATAATTGTACTGTTTACAATAGCGTGTGATTGGACTGTCTACAGAAGTTTGTAATTGTAATGTTTAAAAATTAAAATATATTGAGCAACACTTTGCTTGATATAGCGCCGATAACAGGCAGATGTGATTACGAGACACATGCATGGCAGACGACTGCATATCGCTGTCGACTCAGTCATCGCGTAGATTTCGTTTGACTATGAAGACATGAGGTATAACCGTGCGTCTTACTGAGTAAATTCTACTTGTGCATAGATCACGCATATTTGCGGAAAATGCCAGCAGGTTTGTTTAGTTAGTTCTTTTCCCAGGTTGTCGAGGCGCCAGCTGACATCTAGTCAATTTCACTAGTCAGTGCAGTGAATGGCGTCTGTTCTCCGCTCGTGTGTGTGTATAGCATATAAATTTCTAGCGTCCGTACACACTAAGAAATATTTCTTAGCTACTACACATGTGGAACTTGTTAATGTTGCAGTATTAATATATTTCGCATTTCAGTTTGAAAAAATGCAAGTATTATCAAGATCAGTTGAGTTTTCTTTATGCGCAAGGGATTTTGGGAAGGACAGTATATCAAGCAATTTCCTGAATATTAACTTGCTTGTTATAAAATATATCAATACATGTGTCAAAGAAGGACACACTTTTTGGAGTGGTTACATACATTTATGTACCCACTCCATAAAGTTTTCCCATCTTTGACACATGCATTGGTATATTGTATAACACGCAAATTAATATCCATAAATTGCTTGATATTCTTTCCTTCCCCAAAACCCTTGCGAGCCAAGAAGATTCGATCTTGATGATATTTGCATTTTCAAAACGGAAACGTGAAATATGCTCACACTGCAACATTAACAAGCTCCTTATGTATAGTAGTAATGCCATACTTGTTAGTGTGTATGAAAGCTCGAAATGTATGTCCTATACACATGCACGAACGGAGAAAAGACGCCATGAAACGTGCGAGTCGCTGAACTGACAATTGAAATTGACAGATGTCAGCGGGCGATATCGACAAACCTAAGAAAGAACTAAATAAACAAACCTGCTGGCATTTCCCGCATTTATGCGTGATCTGATTACAAGTAGAATTTACTCAGTAACACGCACGGTTATACAATGCACTGATGTTTTCGTAGTCAGACGAAATCTACTCACTGAGTGGACAGCGATATGCAGTCGTCTGCCATTCATGTGTTTTGTCTGAACACTGCAATCAGCTGCAAAATGAATGACGGGAGGCATAGTTTTGTTTTGGACTGGGTACATAAATTATATTGAGCAACAGTTTTGTTTGATATAGTGCGGACAAACAGACATGTGTGACTCGAATCAAAATGTCCTCGTCTTACCACGCGGGCATTTTGATTTGGGTCTCGTAATCACATCTGCCTGTTACCGGCACTATATCAAGCAAAATGTTGCTTAATATAATATAATAACTTGCCACGATAACATGCGACTTGCAGCGGAACAAAGATGCTAAGTTAAAGTTTTGTTTTGTGTCCCGACTGTCAGGGCGCTGGACCTGCTTCTGGCCCGGGACAGGAGTGGCGTAGAGCGCCTGAGGGAAGGCCACTCGTCCGCCCTCTTTATCGCCGCTCAGAACGACCACGTGGAGTGTATCCGGCTGCTGGTTATTAACGTGAGTGAACACGTGTCTCGGGTCCGACTAGGGAGATTATTTCGGAGACGAAAGTCTCAGGCTAAAGCCCTCGACTTTCATCTCCGAAATAAACTGCCTGATCGGACCCTTGAAGTGACAAGAATCACTGGCAAAGCCTAACTCGTAATACAACTAATATTGTCTTATGTTATCTTATGTTATCTCTATTTTACTCGCTTGCCATTCGCCTTGTTGGTCTTGGTGTCAGCAGAGCATGGCGCATCTCAGTAAACATTCTCTTTTATCATATTTCTCTTTGTTCCTGTGTCTGTAGGGAGGTGCTGATGTCAGCAGGGTTGCCGGGGGACACCGAATGACGGCCCTCCACATCGCGTGTGGTATGGCCAATCTGTCGGCTGTAGAGGCGCTGCTGGAGCTAGGTCAGTGATATTGGGGGCAGCCTGTTCGTAGGGCACTCAGCAAGAAACACAGAAACACACACAGAAACACGCACAGAAACACACACACACACACACACACAGAAAGAAACACACACACACACACACACACACACACACACACACACACACACACACACACACACACACACGCACGCACACTGTAAACCGCTGGAACTAGGTTAGTGATATCGGGGGCAGCCTGTTGTCAGGGCACTCAGCAAGAAACACACACACACACACACACACACACACACACACACACACACACACACACACACACACACACACACACACCATCCCCCCACTCCCACACACACACACACACACACACACACACACACACACACACACACACACACACCACTCCCCCCCCACTCCCACACACACACTGTAAACGTTCACCACCAGCGGGGTTAATGTGGAATGGACTTGTCACCAGGTGCTGACGTCAATGTTTCGGACCGTGATGGCAACACTGCCCTGCACGTGGCCATTGGAGGCGCGATTGCAGATAATGGAAAGGTCAGTGGATTTAATCAGTCGATGTCTTTAAGAAAATAGACCCACGAAATCAGAAGTGTTAAATGTACACATGTGCCAGTGTCTTAGATCAGTCACCGTGTTTACTACCCTCGATCCACTAACATAATCATGCTCAAAAATGTGATATCAAACTTTGTGAATTAGGACTCTTTGCAAAGAAGTTAACAAAACTAATTCTGTTGTACAAAACATTGTTATAACGGTGGTGGTTGTGTGTTGCGTGTTCGAATCACATCAGGGTCACCACTGTAACGTATGTAGACTCTCAACCAGTCGCACGCACTGACTCACAACGCAACGGGTGCATTCACAAGCACTGACTCAGTCGGACGCATTCGTGCAGTATACGCAAAACACTATATCTTTTCACTATGGCCGTTTACTAATTAAACTTAACAAAAACATCAACTCAAAAATACTCTTCACTAAATACACACTTCTCCAATCTGACACTTCACACTCACTCCCGCACACAATATAGCAAAAGCCAGGCCAGGTACAAGTCCTCATTATCCAACCTGTTCACTGCTGTTATCACTCTGTCTCGTTTGCACGTTCCCCGATGTTACGATTGTGGTTGTGTTATCATGTGAGAGCGTACATGTGTTATTCGTAGGTAACGATATGTTGTTTATTTGAGCTATCACGGTTATGATTTCGTGCCTTTTTAGTAAGATTTTCTTTTGTTCGTGAGTAGAGCCGATTTCGTTTTGTTAAGTTTAGTCCGGAACGTTGTAGACAGGTCGCACTGTCTGGTGGCCTCGTAAGTGTCACGTCGGTTAGTTGACATCTGACATCGCTACATTTTCGCTACTTTTCCTGTGCGCGTGTAGTGAGCAGCTTTTATTTTGTTTGGTGAATGTTCTCGTACCTTTTTGAGCTATCATAGATAGGGATACCATACTTTTATGTGTCTTATACGTTAGAATTTAGAGCTGAAGTGAGCAGCCGTGTTTTTGTAGCCTGATATATTGTTTCTGGAAAATTCATGTTAATGAGTTTCGGCTGCGCGTTTCGTTCTGGTTGTTTGAGTTCATGATTTCCGTAGAAGATTCTAGATTTTGACAGTGTATATAAGGAGGGCGCTGGGAAAGCCCGTTAGTACATTGTCTTGCTTTGTCAGTTGTAGAGATACGCAGTTTATTGCGAGAGACGCTGTGTATGAGAAACTTTGAGTCGTAGTGAGGACATAGCAAAAGAGACTTTGTATTCAGTAGTTTGTGCATTTGAGAGTGCATTACTGTGTGAATATCGCATCGCTGAATTAAATATTGTTGGAACTGTTACTCCAGTATTGTCTACATCCTTAAGCCACGTGTGACGGATTGCAGCTGAACGAGGTTTACTTTAAAGAACTCTACGTGTGTGTGTCTAGTGTGTTTATCATACTTCGACTACAACTCCACCACGTAACACCCGACTTCACGTCTAGGCGTGCAGTTTTTCTCGTCACGCGTTTCTTGAAGCAGTCCCACGTTTCCCGAACTGTGGACGTCCTCTCGACTCGCTCCACTAGCGCAGCCTCTGTTGACTTCGATGTCTTGGCACCAAGTCTCTCGCGTTCCTCCAGCGGCAGCCTCTGTTGACCTTAACGTCTCTGCGTTACGTCGCTCCGCTCCGCACAAGAACTCTGTACAATAAAGTCCTAATATCAAAACACTTGCAAAACACACACACATATTGGATGATATGAGGCACATTACGTAACCTGGCTGATACAAATAAATCTACACGTTCATTCACACACTCGTACTTCATAAAACAAACTAAATTCACAACACACCATAACTCAATCTCTATATTGAAACAGACTATAACATGACGCACGCGCTATACCTTGGTTCGTACATAGGAAAAGACTATACGTAACACAACCACGTACTACCTTCATAAACGACTTAGGCATACCCACCTCACATTCCTTAGTTATCCATCTCGGTAAATAACTACATAGGAAAATCGCCGGTTATCTCAAGTTCTAAACCGACATAACTGAACCATATCAACGCTACACAACCGAACTAAATCTTACTAACGCATACTACCTCTAATTTAGTAGCTGTCGATAATACAATAAAAACATACCTGAAATCTAGGTCTCAAGAGTCTTGGAATACGGCTATCATATCCACATAAATCCGACCTCAATGACAGAATAGCCGGTACTGGTTAGACTGAGCTGCGGCCCAAAACTCCCTGCAAACCGGTATCCTCACAATTGCACGCAACCTCGAGCATACACGGAATATTCGTTACACAAAATACCGCTGACACGACCGTACAACGCAAAAACCCTGTGTGAACTCTATGCGTGGACATAAGGCTTCATCACAATGGTGAAGATAACAAGAACGACGGAGACGACACAGAAGTTATCCATGTATTAAACAGTGTCTGTTTTGCAGAGTGACAAGGCAGAGGTGGAGGTAGCGTGCCGTGTGCAGATCGGCAATATGCTAATTAGTCGGGGTGCCTACGTGGACGCAGAGAATCTCAAGGGCAGACACCCGTTCCAGTATGGCCGCACGCGGGTGCGGGAGGGCATCACCACTTTCATGAAAAACAAGTGAGTGAAGTCGATACAGTTGTTGATGTTAAAGTTATTTTCCCCAGGATCAAGCATCTCAGCACAGTCAGAAAACTGTCTGCAACAGATACTGCTGACAGTATGTGTATGGGTCCGCTGCGGTAGCGGCGACACGTCTGCCTTGTATCAATGTTTTAGTGGTTTTTTTCATAATGTACACGTCAACCGTGAGTGAGTGACAGAGCTGTCAATATGAATTGTCGGACAAGAAATGCAGTGGTGTGCCTGCTGGTGGCCAGTTTGGTCTCCAGCAGGGGATTGACGGAAGTTTCTTTTCGTCCTTTGACAACTCCGATCCGGTACAACATGGCGGATCTGCTCGATATTCGTTCATCCCCGATGGCTGTGCGACCTTCTCTAGACCTGCCATCCGAGATGAAGATCAGGAAGCGGGGCAGTAAGGGCGGGGTTAGAGCAAGGAACAAAAGACGTGCTTTCAAACCGTTTCTGCCTTCTGCCATCATTGGTAACGTACACGGTACACGGTCATTGCAAAACAAACTCGATGAACTCTATGCGAATGTACAACATACTGAACAATTTCGAACGTGCAGCATGATGTGTTTTACTGAGACCTGGCTACATAGCAACACAACAGATGATAGTGTTGCAATTGATGGATTTTATTCATTCAGATATGACAGACATAAAGATTCAGGGGGAAAAAAAAGGGGGGGGGGGGTGGACTTTGTGTGTACGTAAACCAGAAGTGGTGTAATCCGAACAACATGTCGCCTGACGTACACATTCTGTTCGCCAGAAGTTGAAATCATGACAGTGAGCGCATGCCCGTATTACCTTCCGCGGGAATTTTCACAAGTTTTGGTAACAAATGTGTACGTACCACCATCAGCTAACGAGAAAGATGCCGCCGAGATCATCGCTAACCATCTGCATGATCTTGACACTCGCGCGCCTGATGCGTTCAAGTGTGTCACGGGTGACGTCAATCACTGCAATTTAAAGAATGTTCTGCCAGGGTTTCACCAACAAGTGACGTGTACAACACGAGGAGACCGAACTCTTGACGTGTTTTGGTGTAATGTCAGAGATTCGTACGTCGCTGTTCCGATGCCGCGTCTAGGACGATCTGATCATAACTTGGTTAAACTCGTGCAACGGCATACACCACGTGTACAACGCGAGCCGCCGGTTACCAGGACAGTACACGTGGTCCACAGCAGCTAAGGATGCCCTGAAAGGTTGCTTTGACTGCACCGAGTGGAATGTTTTTACGGACACTACAAGCGACGTTGCCGAGCTGGCTGACACAGTTTGCAGTTACATAAATTTCTGCGTAGACAGTGTTGTGCCTAAAAAATCTGTTAAAATCTATTCCAACAACAAACATTGGGTCACGAAGCACATCAAAGAGGTCTGTGACAGAAAGAAGAAAGCTTTTGAGCACACGAACAAAGAACAGTTACGGAAAGTACAAAAAGAACTGAAAAATGAGCTTAGGAAGGGGAAGGAAGCATATCTTGGGGTCGTTTAAAGTAGTGTATAATCGTGCGTGTGTCTGAGTGTAGAGGGTGTGCTGTTGTGCATGCGCAGTGAGTCCAGTGTTTTCCTGAAGAACAGCGCTATACAAGAACTATGTATTATTATTATTATTATTATTATTATTATTATTATTATTATTATTATTATTATTATTATATCGAGAAAAAGATAGAAAAACAGTTTGAGTCTGGTAACATGAAACGGGTGTGGGAGGGTATGAGTCTGATGGGTGGGAACAAGAAGCAAATAACTGTTCCGGTATAGAGGAAAACTACGGACTATGCCAACGACTTAAATCGGTTCTATGCAAGATTCGATTGTCATGATTTTGTGCATGAGAGGGAACAGGTCAAGGAAATGCTAGTTAGTGGACCTAAACACATGCAAAGTGAAGTGATTGTGGTGACTGAGGAGGAGGTGTTTAGCGTACTTAAACATACCAACCCAAACAAAGCGTCTGGGCCAGATGGTGCTAGATCAAATGTGTTAAAATTATGCGCTGAACAACTGTACCGAATTCTTTGCTATATTTTTAACATGTCACTTACCCAGTGTGTCGTTCCCAATTCGTGGAAGACCTCTTGTATTATCCCCGTGCCAAAAAAGCACACTGTATCTGTGATGAATGATTTAAGACCAGTTGCCCTTACCTCGTGTGTCATGAAGGTTTTTGAGAGGGCTGTTCTTTCACATTTTCAAATACAGGTTTCTGATTTTATGGACCCCTTTCAGTTTGCTTACAGAAGGCACGGAGGTGTTGATGATGCCATTTTGCATGTTGTAAAGAACATCTACTCTCATTTAGAAAAAAACCAGGAGCCTCCATTCGACTGATGTTCTATGATTTTTCGTCTGCTTTTAATACCATTCAGCCACACATACTCGCTTCCAAACTACTTCACATGAACATAAATGCCTCTACCATTCTTTGGGTTTTGGAATATTTCACTACCCGCCCACAGTATGTCAGAATTAGTTTGGATCTAATCTCAGATGTACTTTTTACCAACACCGGTCCACCACAGGGGACTGTCCTGTCGCCTTTTTGTTTTCTTTGTACACAGCGGACTGTAGAGACACTCATGATTACTGTGTCATAGACAAATACGCCGACGACACGGCACTTACAGGTCAGATTACAGATGAGGACGACAGACGCTATCGACAGGAGATCGGCGACTTTGTAGAGTGGTGCTATAGAAACTATCTTGAATTACATGTTGGCAAAACAAAAGAGATGGTCATAGATTTCAGGAAAAACAAACATCATCCCGATCCTGTTGTCATCAAGGGAACAGAAGTTGATCGTGTAGAGTCCTACAAGTATTTAGGAGTTCTTTTTGACAACGCGCTCAACTGGAAACAAAACACTAATGCTATAGTGAAAAAAACGCATACCCGTCTTTACTGTTTGCGAAAGCTCAGATCATTTAATGTAAGCACTCAGCTTTTACAGATGTTTTACTGCTCTAGTATTGTTAGCGTTCTAACTTTTGGACTGACGTGCTGGGGTGGAAATTTATGTAAAAGAGATCAAGATCGTCTTAACAAAGTAAACCGGAAAGGGGGCGGGGTGATTGGTAGGGCCCAGGATAATTTGGACGCACTGTACAACAGACGGATTACGAACAAACTGGCTGACATTCTTGATGACAAAACACATCCATTTCGATATGAATTTGACAGCAGATGTATCGAACGGAGTGGCAAACTTCGAGTACCCGAAAGTACATCACGTTATGCCAACTCTTTTGTCCCTCAGGCTGTTACCCTCTTCAACATTAATATCAGTAGATAGTGTCTGTCAACATTCTTTAGTTCTTTAGTTCTAGCCCTTTCAGTAGTTCACTGCAACATTGCTGACACGAGAAGCACGGGGAGAATCCACCGTAATTGTTTCTGATGCCAAGAGTGTTACAAAGGTAACAAACAATACGTCTGTTACAGTTCATCTCTTTAATTGAGAGTTATGGGTTATTTAATTATTTTAATGAGTGAATGATGATGCCATGTGTTGTATGGGCAGACAGCAAATTTTCCCTTGAGGAATTAATAAAGTATTATTGTATTTATTGTATTGTATTGTGTAATATCTTAGAGCTTTATGATGTAAGTGCAATGCCAAATGTCGAAATTTATCGTTTGGAAGGTGTATTGTTTTTGTACCCGAGTCGTGGATTTATCGTCTAAATCGGCCTTATTTTGAATCAATATGCATATTTATGAGCCTACGTCACAAGGCAGAACCCGGCCGACTATCAGTGTATCGCAATACGGCTGCGGCAGGTCACGAGGTCATCGGTGTGGTGTACACACGTGTCAGTGTACATGTGTACTGATGTTTTCCGGCATCCCTTTGACGTAATTTTTCACAAGAAAATAGAATAAACCTTCCATACTCGCTATGCTGTCAAAATCACAATGCGGGTTCCGCTAACCTGCTAGTATTTACTATAACGATCGTGCTGCGTCGCGGAGGGCGTGGCTTATTTGACTCGCAAAGCCGGCGAGCCTGCGTCCACAGTGCCTAGTTTGTCATTTGATCATTTACTCCTTGGAAACATGCAACGCGTTCCATCATTGAAACAGAACATTGGTATTTATACCCACTTTCTGCACTGCAGTCAATTTCACATCTCACACATCGAAGTCTATGTAAATGAAAGCATCATTGGAAACGACAAATGCACCATCGCAGCAGAAACACTACCTCTCTGAATCGAGTGAATGAGAGCCCGCACATACAAAAACATGCTACGACCAGTGACGTGCAACGGCTTTGACACACACCGTAGTTTTCAGATCTTTTTCAGCATAAAATGTGATAACTAGGTCGTAACTATATGATAAAACAGGTTTAACATCTTGCGAAATCAGTAAGAGATAAATTCTACTGAAGATCATGAATTCTGAAAATCACTATCGCTCGCGGAACTATAGGAAGATCGACAAAGAACGTAGATTACTCACTGATTCAGCAGGAAAGGGACACATTCTAGGTGTGCCGTCAAGCCAAGCTCCTGCTTTACGCGTTGCCATATTCCCTTGTCCGATTTAGTTCTATTTAGGGGCATCTTCTCTCTTCTTCATTCTTCTCTTCAATTCTAAGTCTGTCATTGTCGGCGCGAGTCGATGCTACTTTCTTTCAGTTTTTCTTCGCTCTTTCATCCGCCATCCTGTCTCTGATTGGTTATAAGTTATAATTATGCAGATGACCTAAGTTCGTATAGAATAGTTATGACGTCAGCTACCATCGCCTATCAGAAGCAATCTTTTCGCGGTGTGCCGTCACAAGATTTCGGTGGGCCTCTTTTCACTTTGAACGGACGAAAGAAAGCATTTGGTGGGACTTTAGGGTGGTCACTGTCTAAGTGGGTATGTATACGGAATCCCAGTAAAAGCTTTTTGCGAACTGAAGCCTTAAAAAAGATCAGGCGTGGGGTTTAAAGGTCTCTTCTACACCAAGGAACATTTCGCAAAATCTCACGGATAAATGGGTTGCAAACGGGTGCATGGCCATTAAGGCAAGTCGCAAGGTCCCTCTGCCAATGAAGCATAAACACGAATCCCATACGAATACGATCCGAACCCGGTTCAGTGATGCAATTTTCCTTAAAATATTGCGTCGTTTTCTTTCGAAGAAGGATGCGAATTCGTGTACCGCATCGGGCATATGGAAACACACAAACATGAAAAGGACTTGTACGAACTTTTCTGTTTCGGACCCGCTTCATATTCGGATAGAGTTCTTATCGAATTCGTGTTTATGTGTCGCACGCTTTAAGGCGGCATGGTGGGTCCAGGAACTGAACCGAACTGAAGTAAATACTTGTTGCCCGTGTTTGTTCTTGCAGCAGGGAGATTGTGAAGACGAAGAAAGGAACACAGCTGGACTCCCTGATTCTGCAGTCACAAAACCAGTGTACGGACCTGAAGCAAACCCTGAAGGGCATCGCCCTGCCCTGTGGCGTCTGTGGAGCCCCAAAATCTGACGTCACACTCAAGCCCTGCATGCACAAGTGTGTGTGTAACTTGTGCAAGGAAAAGATCGAGAAATGTCCGCTGTGCGACGAACCGGTGACTGGATCGGTCCTTATTGGAGAAGGTGTGTACATTGATCGATCGATCGATCGATCGAACGAACAAACGAACGAACGAACGAACAAACGAACGAACGAACGAACGAACGAACGAACGAACGAACGAACGAACGAACGACTGAGCGGGCGGGCGGTCGGGCGGACGGCCGGACGAAAGAACGAACCAACGAACGAACACGATTTTCCAAGGATTGAGATATTAGGCGCTCAGGCCTTTCTTACAATCTGTCCTTGCTATGCTACTTTAAAAAAAGGAACAAAAACCAAACAACAAAAACTAACTAACACTCACACACACACACACACACACACACACACACACACACACACACACGCACACACGCACACGCACACAGACACATATACACTATGTACTCGTGCACATGCGCACTTTTGTACATACACATAAGTGGGTAGGATATTTTGTGTACTATCAAAAACAAGTTGGAAACCAGAAGAAAAAAACCCCAAACAATTTGGAGGCTAGATGGAAAGCAGAAAAAACTAGCGAAAAGTGAGAACATGAAGCGTATCATGTCTGGAAACTAAGAAGAAGAAAGGATTAGCATTTCGTTATCTTAGAAAGGTAATCATGTACCCTACTTTTAAACAGAAAGAGGGATGTGGTTTGTTTAATAGTGGGAGGAAGTGAGTTCCATAAAAGAGCACCTGAATAAGACAGGCTAGATTTGAACAGGTCTATACGGGGCCTTTATATAGGATAGACTGTTCCTGGAGGTGCTGTATTTCTTTTCAGTTGGCGATACAAGCCTAGAAAAGTAAGGTTGAGCTTTCTCGTTAAGAATTGTGTGCATCAGTACACATTTGTTTAGTGCGAGGTGCTTAACCAGAGGGAGAAGTTGGCATCAGTAGATAAAGACGGATCAGGGAGGATAAGCTTAACAGCGCGCTTGTATAGTGAGTTTATCTCCTTGAAGTGATTTTCACTGCAGCCGTGTCATATTGTTGAGGCATAATCAATGTGTGGTTTATTGTAGGCATTACAAAATAGTTTGCGCGTCTTAAGGCCAATGATCGTTTTAAGTTTGGAAAGTAGAAACAACTTTTTGGACAAATGTTTTCTCATATGGAATAGGTGGTTTTGCCAGCTTAGATCATCATCTATTATTACTCCAAGCAGGCGGTGTTGACTGACCTGCTCAACCGGGATGGAGTCAAAAAAAAGGTTGACTGATGGAGGTTGGAGCTGATGTTTCTGGCGGGTTGTGATAAGCATGCCTTTTGTTTTTGTGGGATTTACAAGCATGCAATTTTCATTACACCACCGAGAGACTTCATGAAGACTCTCTGGAAGATTATTTGCAATTTCAGGCACAGTTTTACCAGCGGAATGCAATGTTGAGTCGTCGGCAAACATGTCACACTCAGCCTCAGTACAGGTTACATGTAACGGTAGATCGTTAATGAAGATACAGAACAGTAGTCGGCCTAAAATAGACCCCTGGGGTACTCCATACTCGACAAATTGTTCAGAAGAACATTTTCCATTGACGTAGACTGTTTGCGTTCTTTTTGTAAGATAGGAGTTCAGAAACGAAAGAGCTGACGGCTGGAGAACTGAGGGGGGGGGGGGTGGGGGGGGGGGGGGGAGAGAGAGAGAGAGAGAACAATCAACAATCAACAATGAACCTTCATTTTCCAACGGTAGAAGTTATTGGTAACAGGACCAGTTTTCAAAATTGCCGTTGCTACATCTACTACATAAATGACATAGACATGTCTCTTGGCTTGACTTCGCGAACGAAGATTTTATAGGAGTTGCCCACGACGTCTGCAGGCTTGTTCGTGGCTGCGGAGGCCAATCCGAGACAGGCAGGTTCGACCGCAGTGGCTGCAGGGGAAGGTCTGGCCAGGGTTCTGAGCTGCGGCATCTCTGTTTTTTCTCCTGAGCCGCTTGTCCTTAAGGCTAGCTCTGCGAGAGTCCTCAAAGGAGACAGCTGCCTTGTAAATGGTGGAGCGCCAGGTGTCACGGTCCGCAGCAAGCGAAGACCACTGGTGGTGGTCGATTTGGCAGGCACTAAGTGACTTCTTGAGACAGTCTTTGTATCTCTTCTTTGGTGCCCCTCTGTCACGGTGTCCAGTAGCAAGCTCGCCGAACAGGGTGATCTTTGGTAGGCGATGATCCTCCATCCTGGAGACATGCCCCGCCCAGCGGAGCTGTGTCCGCAGCAGCAAAGCCTCGATGCTCACAGTTTCAGCCTGTTCAAGGACCTCGACGTTGGTGACATAGTCACTCCAGTGAATGCCCAGGATGGTACGCAGGCAGCGCTGGTGGAAGCGTTCGAGGAGTCGTAGTTGGCTGCGGTAGAGGGCCCAGGACTCGGAACCATACAGCAGGGTGGTGAGGACCACAGCTCTGTACACGCTGATCTTGGTGCCTGTTTTCAGCTGTTGATTGTGCCACACCCGCTTGAAAAGTCGCCCGAAAGCACTGTTCGCTTTTGCCAGCCTGCTGTCAAGCTCCTTGTCCAGCTTGGCGTCCGACGTGATAATGCAGCCAAGGTAAGTAAACTGGTGCACTGACTTTAGTTCAGACTCGCCAATGGTGATGTGAGGAGGGCGATACACTGTCTTGGGTGCCGGCTGATGGAGGACCTCTGTCTTTTTCAGACTGACCTCGAGTCCAAAGAGCTGGGCAGCATCTGCGAAGCAAGACGTGATGCGCTGCAGGGCTCTCTCTGTGTGTGCAACGAGGGCAGCATCATCAGCAAAAAGTAGCTCACGAATCAGTTGGTCTAGGGTTTTCGTGTGGGCCTGCAGTCGTCTGAGGTTGA
>BTPG01000001.1:247868392-247948426 GCA_036245525.1 Semisulcospira habei
TGAAACAGACATTCTCTGACATTATTTGTATATGAATTAGTGCTAAAAGGTGTGCACAGATAAAGTTGTGTCATTTCACGTTCAAATAAAATATTTTGCAAAAAGGTGCGGGCAGCGTTCTTGTGTTTGGAGGGTGCTAAAATTAGTCAAAGAGAGAGTAAAGACAGGATCAGCTTTGCGAAAATGTTGACAAAACTGGAATGTCACGGTACAATTATTTCAGTCTTGCCATGATTTGTGTGAAATCAGGTTGACTTTACCTAGTTACATGCTATACTAAGTACACCTGCATGCTCTTCTGAAAGCGCGTCGATGTGTGTGTATGCGTGTGCGTGCGTGCATGCGCGAACTCCAAACATCTCAAGTGGCATAGATATCAATCAGCCCTACGGCCACACGAGGATCTATGCCTCTTGGAGAAGTACGCATTTGTGAGAGAGCGAGCGAGCGAGCGAGCGAGAGAGAGAGAATTACGTCATATTTAGAGTATGTCTGCGTGGTGACGGAATTGCTTCTTTTACGTCATCGCCACTGTCTGACTTTCTCGGGAAGTCAAGGTTTTTTACTGTTGTACTTTTTTTCTGAAAAGAATTATTTTTTTTACTGAAGAAGTTAAAAGGGTACAAAGCTAGCTAACAAACTCGTCCAATGTCTTTCTCCAAACTAGCTATGTTGGGTCACCTGAGTGCTCTTCTGTAAGCACGACGATGTGTGTGTGTGTGTGTGTGTGTGTGTGTGTGTGTGTGTGTGTGTGTGTGTGCGTGTGTGTGTGCGTGTTAGTGCATGCATGCGCGCCCTCCAAACATCTCCAAGAGACATAGATCCTCAGGCGCTCTCCGGGCGCATGAGGATCTATGCCTCTTGGAGATACGCACATGTCGGTGAGAGCCGAGAGAGAGAGAGAGAGAGAGAGAGAGAGAGAGAGAGAGAGAGAGAGAGAGAGAGAGAGAGAGAGAGAGAGAGAGAGCGGCGCGCTAGATAGAATTACGTCATATTTAGAGTATAATGTCATTGTCTGTGTGGTGACGGTGTCGCCTCGTTTCCGTCACCGCCACCGTATGACTTTATCTAGAAGTCAATTATTATTATTTTTTTTTTACTGTTTTAATTCTTTTCTGATTTTTTTTTTACGAAAGAAGTTGAAAGGATATAAAGCTAGCTAACGAACTCATCCAATGCCTTTATCCAAAGTAGCTATATCCGAAATTTAAAGTAAATATGACAAAAAGTACGGACTCCAATCTGGGTTAACCGACTTCCTATAAACGGTTGTTTATGTCTTAAATGAGACATTCAATTACAATATTCTCGGAGGCTCTCTTAGCCACCCCTTTAAGAAAGTGTTACGCCAAGTTTCAAGTTAGTGTGTACAGAAATTTTGGAGATTCTCTTGTTTACATACATACATACATACATACATACATACATACATGCATGCATGCATGCAGGCAGGCAGGCAGGCAGGCAGGCAGGCAGGCAGGCAGGCACGCACGCACGCACGCACGCACGCACGCACGCACACACACACACACATACATACATACATACATACATACGCACACGCGGCGCTTCGCGCCAAATGTACGTTCAGCAGCGAGGTTAGCGTAAGTTGAGATGACATAATTTCTATTTTGTTACTTGAATTGTGAGAGGTTTACGCCTGTCCGCCTTTGACATCATGGACATGCTATTAAATTCGCCCCTTCGCGACCCGTCCTAAAAAGTCCCTTCTATAAATAGAAGGGACTTAATGGCGTCACGTCTAGCTACGCAAACCTTGATAGAGAATGTCTTTTTGTCGACAAAGCGCCGTATGTGTGTGTGTGTGTGTGTGTGTGTGTGTGTGTGTGTGTGTGTGTGTGTGTGTGTGTGTGTGTGTGTGTATACACAAAACCCCTGAAATAGGTGACTTTCTTTACCATCCTTATGGAAAATGGTTGTGTGTAAAATCCTGGGTGACCAAGTCAGGCACCCATTTTGTCTGAGGGTTGTTTCTGCATTATCTTTCATCCAAAAGTCAGAAAAAAATATCAAAATAGGATATCCCCATTTGACGAACTTTACTTCATGTTGTGTTTCTGCGACGCACTGGGCCTGTGTGTTCACACGGAAGCGAGTGTTTTGAGATCAACTTGATGATCGCTGATTGGTCAGCTGCGCAGTGACACTGATGAACTGAGTTGTTTCCCTTTCCCTTTCTACCGTCTTTCGTCCCCACTGGCCATTTTTTTTTCCGTTTGCAGAGGTACAGCTTTATGCAATATTTCTTAGTTAAGAGCACACCCAAATGTACTTGTTCAGTGCAGTTATTTAACTGAGAGATGCTCCCAATCCCATACAATTGCACAGTCAGCCAATACTGACCCGTTTGGCCCAGAAAACTGAGGCGTCTGCTTCGGCCGCGGGTCGGTCGGTGTCTTCTGCTCAGTCTTGTAGTAAAAGACAATAGAACCCCACGATTTTAACAAAAGCTTTCTTCTTCAATGAAAGGAATTCGTTCAATAACACCATTACAAGGTCAATCTGTCACGCGATTTTGTTGCTTTTTTTTCTGACATGTGTGATTGTGATCGAAAAGTAACTTGACACATGCATGAACTATGACTTTAAAAAAAAAATGGCACCAGATTTCAATCCTCGTACGCAAAACTGCCTCGCGATTCGAAGAACAGACTTCCACGAACAGGCTTTTCGGATTGTGCAACTGAAGTGTCGCTTTTTACTGTATTACCAGTTATTGCTCGTAGGGGGCTTTGGGTACTGCAGTAATTATGTATATATCTGATTCAAAATGTCAATGGTTTACATGGTTGTATTTGACATGTTTGCAGCAACACCGTTTTGGTCACACTCAGCGCTTTCTGCACACACCCAGCGCCGGATGGCAGCAGGATGCCCAAACCCATCGGGATCTATGGAAGTGGGCAAGCACGCCCCTTCCTGGCACATGACCAAGGCCCATGGCAAAATTAGTCAGGTGCAGCATCATAGCCCCCCAACCTCTGCCACAGAGGGTGCGTCTGGTAGGAGGGTGCATAGACGGCAGCGGAATGCCCCGAATTACAAACTGGTAAGTGATTCTATGATCATCTTCATTTTATTGGCTCGAGTGCGAAGCAAAAGTGAGTTTATGTTCTGGGCCACTGGTCGTCCGTCCGTCGTCCATGGTAAATTTTAACTCATTCTACCCCAACACCAAAATCCTTAAATTTTGCCCCTGTCCTCTCAAGACTGCATTGCAGTGCAGGACACAGATCGACCATGATAGTTCAAGGGTGATGCCAGAATAGCTTGGCGCCCGTAGGCGCCAAGCTGTTCTGGCAACACCCTTGAACTATCATGGTGGATCCTTATCGTGCTGTGGTGTGTCTGGGGTAGAATGAGTTAATGTGGAATTTTCTCCGAGACTATTCAAGCCACATTATTCAAGCTTAGCCCAAGGATACTTTGTGGCAAGACCTTTTTAAACATACCAATTTGAGTGACCTCTCTCAAAGGGTCACGCGGGGTTAACAGATGTGTGAAAACTGCTTACATTTTCAGAACACGTGGATTTTGCTGCTGCAGAAGCCAGCCCTCGTCACCGAGGTCACACATATACACGGGATTACTCTTTTTATTCTTGTGCAAGGTCCCTTAAACCAAACTTGGGCTGTTTCTGTCCTAATGCAGCTTTTTTTTCTTTCTTTCTCCAGTTGGCAAATGGAGCCTGGGATGGACCTGAGACTGAGAGTGCAAGCGCATCGCAATACAAGGACAGTGATGACGAGGAGTTTGTTCCTGGATCGAGCTCACCGGATTCAGACGGTGTGTCGGCATCAATCGCTGGGATCTCTGACTCAGACAGTATTGTATTGACTATGTTAGATTTCATCAACGTGGCAGGTTCAGGGTGGGCAGGTGTCAGTGAAGCTAGTACCAGCAAGGTGCAGTGTGCGTTAGGGGGTGAATTAGGGGGTGGCAATGAGAATGTGGATAGGCAGAAGGAACATGATGTTGGGGGTGGGGAAAGAGCACTTGCAGAAGAAACAGGTGTGCACGTGTCGCACAGAGGGAAAGGAAAGTACAAATGGGACAAGAAACATGCATGCAAATTGTGTAGCAAGCTTGTCTTGAAAATGAGCACGCACTTACAAGATGTCCATGTAGATGAGGCAGACGTTGCTAAAATTTTGTTGATGAAAAAAGGGACAAAGCAGAGACGTCAAGCATGGATCAGAATACAAGATGAGGGTGATTACACGCATAACGTTGCTGTTCTTGAAAACAAATCAGGATGTTTGATTCCTAAGTATCACACCAAAACTAGTAAGGTAGACGACCTTCTCGCCTGTAGCCATTGCAAAGGGCTCTATCAAAAAAAGCTGATCTCTGTACACTCAAAACGTTGCTGTCAGAAACCAAGAGGGTTTCAGATCGCTAAGAGAGGTGAGGCGGCACGCCGTGGTCGGCTAATGCTTCCAATACCCTTAGACATTGAATTTTCCTTCTATCATAAGGTATTAGCCAGGCAAAGAGATGATGAGATAAGCCGTCTCATCAGAACTGACCCCTTGCTTCTTGAGTATGGAAAGAGATTATTTGACCGCAGGGACATTGAAGAACACACGGCTGGACAAATCAGCTCCAGGATGCGGGAGTTAGGGAGACTATTTAAGATTATGAGAGTGAGGTCAGAAATGAAAATCACAAGTTTAAATGCTGTGATCAATTCAGTTACCTTTGATCATGTTGTGCAATGGGTAGATATTCACATCTGCACGGGACATAGACGACCCCGCCCTCCACGAGTCCCCTGCTGCCTTGCAGGTTAAGTTTAGGATAACCAAAGGCTAGGGTGCTGACACGGTACCTGATTGGGTGTATGAACTTCCTTGATGACATCACCACCCAGGCGAAGGAGTCCCATCAGGGTCTCTTCGGCCACGTGTCCAGGACCAAGGCAAGCCACACGTTATGTGGAGTTTCGGTTGTGATTAACAGCCTGGAGAGGGATGGGCTTCGCCAGGTTCTTTTGCCCAAGACACACCACATGCAATGACAACCTTACCTCAATCCATACCGGATCGGTCATCGCCCGGAACAAGGACCGCGCCTTCTGTCTTGCGTCAGGGCAGAGGTGTTAAGTGTGTTACTGGTGCACCATCAAAACTGCGTGCCAAAAACAACATCAGCATTGGCACCTGGAACGTTAGAAACATTAAGACCGCCTGAAAAGGTAGAGGAACTGACACACGAAATGAACAGATACCACTGGACCATCCTAGGACTGTGCGAAGTACGATGGAAGAACCTTAGGGAAACATCAACCCAGCAAAACCACAAACTGTATTACAGTGGCAAAGAAGACAAACATGAACAGGGTGTCGGATTTCTCGTCCACAAAGACATCGTGAACACTGTCATGAGTTGTCGGCCAGTCTCCAGTAGGCTTAACACCATACGCTTGAGGGCAACTCCATTCAATATCACCATTGTACAAGTTTATGCCCCAACAACAGACTATGGCGATGAGGAAATAGAAGACTTCTATGACCAACTGCAAGAAGTTCTGGACCAGACCCCCAAGAAAGACATTCTTGTGGTGCAGGGAGACTGGAATGCCAAAATAGGAGAGGATGCTGCTAGAAACTGGAAAGGCACATGCGGACGCTACTGCAATGCAGAGACCAACGACAGAGGCTTAAGGCTCCTGGAATTTGCCAGTTCAAATGATCTAAAGCTGATGAACATGTTTGGCCCACACAAAGCATCCAGAAGGTGGACATGGCACAGCCCGAACGGAGAGCACCATAACCAAATTGACTACATCATGGTGAAGAGACGCTTCCAAACCAGTGTGAACATTGCCAAGACAAGAAGTTTTCCAGGAGCAGACATTGGAAGTGACCATGACTTAGTGATGATGACCTTCCGACTCCGCCTAAAGAAGGTCAACAAGCAGGGTCCCACCAGAATCAAGTTTGACCTCGAGAAACTGAAAGACCCAGAGGTAGCGGAAGCCTTCCAGGCAAAGATGGGAGGTAAATTCGCGCCACTGCTACTTCTAGGTGCAGAAGACACGGATATGGACACACTGATCGACACATTTAACACTGCTGTAACCCAAACAGCCAGTGAGATCCTTGCCAAACACCGACAAGCAAAGAAACCTTGGGTTACAGCTGACATCTTTGTTCTATGTGACAAGCGTCGTGAATTAAAGAAAAAGAAATCAGAGGTAGAAGGAGCTAAACAATACAAGGAAATTAACCAGGATATCAAGAATAGCATGAAAAAGGCAAAGAATAAGTGGGTTGAAGATCAGTGTAAACACGTAGAAGAAAACCTGAACAAAAATAAAAGCAAAAAAACATACCAGCTGGTGAAAGACCTGACCAGTGTAAAACAAGGACGCTACTCGATCATTCAAGATAGTGAAGGGAACTGTCTTACCGAAGACCAAGACATACTGAAGATATGGACAGAGTACTGCTCAGATTTGTACAACCACCGAGCTGCAGAGGACCCAGGCATACTTGTCAACCCACCCGTGACCAACAATGGCAACTATCTCATCCTCCGAGAAGAAGTAGAGGCTGCAGTGAAGTCGCTGAAAAAAAGGGAAGGCAGCAGGAGCAGACAACATCCCTGCAGAGCTAGTCCAAGAAGGGGGAGAAGACACAATAAGCGCCTTACTAACAATCCGCAATAAGATCTGGCAGTCAGGGGATTGGCCCACACCATGGACCCAATCACTTATAATAACTCTCCCCCCAAAAGGCAACTTACATCAATGCCAGAATTATCGCACGATCAGTCTTATATCCCACCCAAGCAAAGTCATGTTAAAGATCCTACTGAACAGGCTGAAGCCACAGGCAGAGGAAATCATAGCTGAGGAACAGGCAGACTTCAGACCAGGGCGCAGCACAACTGAGCAGATCTTCAACCTGAGAGTTCTATGTGAGAGGTACCTCCAGCACCAACAAGATCTGCCCCCACCCGGGTCTGCCCTGGGGGACTTGGGTGGGGTTAGGTACTTTTTAGTTCCCAGGGTCACCCTGGTCAGCCCCACAGGGTGAGTTTTTCTCTCTCGATTCTGGGGCATGTGTTTCTGTCTACCCGAGGTCCATTCACCTGTATTTGCCTTTTTAAAACTCTCCCTACTGTCTGCACTGCCTGTAGCTCTTGATATTGGATGTGTGTTGCTAAATGGTCTTAGCTTTATTTAGGCCCCATGTGTTAGGTTTATTTAATGTATTGGACCGGCTGGCGACATACATTCAATGTTCTGTTTAGTTTTTTTTTCACAAGCAGTGCAGGCACGTCCTGAGGAAGCCTTGTTGCTGTCGGGACGTTAAGCAATGTACAATCAATCAATCAATCAACCAACAAGATCTCTATCATGCCTTTGTGGATTTTAAGAAAGCGTTTGACAGGGTGTGGCATGCAGCCCTTTGGTCCACCATGAAGCTATACAACATCAATGCCAACCTGATCAAAGTCATAGCAAACCTTTACAACAAGGCCACTAGCGCAGTCTGCTTCAACGGCAAAATAGGAAACTGGTTTAGGACTACAGTTGGAGTCAGACAAGGCTGCTTGCTCTCACCTACGCTTTTCAACATCTTCCTGGAAAGAATCATGATGGACGCTCTGAAAGATCATAAAGGAACTGTCAGTATTGGAGGCAGAACAAACACGAACTTGCGCTTTGCGGATGACATTGATGGCCTTGCAGGAACAGAGAAGGAGCTAGCTCAGCTGGTGGAAAAGCTGGATAGTACAGCCATTGCGTATGGGATAGAAATCAGTGCAGAGAAGACCAAACTGGTGACCAATAACGCCAGTGGCATTGGCACTGAAATCATGGTTGGAGGCCAAAAACTGGAAACAGTTAAGAAATTCAAATACTTAGGAGCCATCGTGACAGATGAGGGATCAAAACCAAAAATACTGTCCAGGATTGCGCAGACAACAACAGCACTGACAAGATTGAAGACCATATGGAAGGACAGAAACATCACACTCTGCTCCAAGATCAGACTGATGCGCTCCTTAGTCATCTCAGTGTTTTTGTATGCATGCGAGTCATGGACCCTCACAGCAGACCTTGAAAGGAGGATACAAGCCACTGAAATGAGATGTTTTCGAAGGCTGCTTGGCATTTCATACAGAGATCACACCACGAACGTGGAAGTGGGAAGCATAATCAAGCAAGCCATCGGGCCTTATGAAGACCTATTAACCACTGTGAAAAAACGCAAACTGAAGTGGTATGGGCATGTCACGCGTTCAGCAGGGCTTGCCAAAACAATCCTGCAAGGCACTGTGCAGGGAGGACGAAGGAGAGGAAGACAGAGGAAAAGATGGGAGGACAATATCTCAGAGTGGACAGGACTGAAGCTGGGGGATACGCTAAGAATGGCAGAGAACAGAGAGGAATGGAGGGAGCTGGTTGCCAAGTCATCAGTGGTGCCCCAACGGTCGGCAAGACTACGGGATATAGATAGATAGATAGATCATGTTGTACTGGCTGTAAAAGAGCTAGCAGATTTTGATGAGGACACACATCAATTCAAAAAAGGCAATCTCGCAATGCGCATAGGCCATGCTTTGAAAAAATGTTCACAGATCAAACAGTCACAGGCATCTAAACAGCTTGGGCAGGGTTCAGATGACAGGTGGCGACAGGAACTCTCTGAGGCGCAGCGGTTTGACTCTGTCTTCAACGGGGACCTGTATGATTGTGTGTCCGCTACAGCAGCCCAGTCGGTCGGGAAAATGACCATGAACAAACCCAAGCTGATTCCATCATGTGAAGATGTGAGGAAGGTCCAACAGCTTCTTGAGACAAGAATGGTTTAGGAATATTATCCGACAGTGGTTAAAGCAACTCTTTTCGCTGTATCACTTTTTAACCAAAAACGAGGGGGAGAAGTTCAGAGAATGAAGGTGTTAGACTTCCAGAATGCTAAGATTGGAGTATGTGCAACAGGAGGCCTTGATGCACTGAGTGGCTGGAACAGTGGATATGTGATACGCCCCCCTTCGGGGGGGCTTCCATATGCATTGCTTTCAGTCACTTTCTTAGTGCGCCCTCTCTTTCCTATCTCTTTTTTTTTTGTTTTTGTGCTTTGGCCACAGTAGATCTATGATCACTGGTCGATCATGCACATTTCTCTCCCCTGACAGTGCTATAACCTACTTTACTTTGTAACCTTCCTAAAATATTAGCACTGGCAGTCTCCCCTTTTCTTTTCATTTATCACTACAATATCGACTGCAACCCCTTCCCCCCTTTTGGTAGGTTCTCTTTTAGGGTGCATGGAAATTTGACTCTAGGTGGTGGCATGGAATGTATGCCCCTGCAGACACCACAGTAAAATGTGGTTGTCATTGCAGGTAGGCGGAATTTCCTGCCTCTTCCAGTATTGCCGATGGTGTGCTGACGAGGTCGCCAAGACCGAAACAGCTGTCCACACCGGCTAAATATCTGGACCTCCCCCTTGGGGGGACCTAGATTTAAATTTCCATGCACAGTGGATATGTGATACGCCCCCCTTGGGGTGTGGGGGGGGGGGGGGTTTCCATATGCATTGCTTTCAGTCACTTTCTTAGCGCGCCCTCTCTTTCCTATCTCTTTTGTGTGTGTGTGTGTGTGTGTGTGTGTGTGTGTGTGTGTGTGTGTGTGTGTGTGTGTGTGTGCTTTGGCCACAGTAGATCTTCACTGGTCGATCATGCACATTTCTCTCCCCTGACAGTGCTATAACCTACTTTACTTTGTAACCTTCCTAAAATATTAGCACTGGCAGTCTCCCCTTTTCTTTTCAAGAGTGTTATTATTTCAGTGTGTATAGCTTGCTTTTATCTGATGTACGCCTGGATCATTTTGAAAATGTTGAAACTTTTTTGTTACTATAAAGTACACTTTGCCTGCTGTGCATTGTTTCAAAAGTCACAGGAAGCGTAAACCTTAGTTGAGTTGGTATACCTCGCCCTCTACCTAGGTTAAACGCACCAGCGGCGCCATTGTTGCTATTTTCGCACCAGACCAGTCGCTCGGACCGGTCATGTGCACCAGAACTGCGCGCGCAGGTTGGTTGGCTTCTGCACTTGTTGTGTGGTCTCGTACGTTCACGCGGAAGATTGTGATGGCAGTCGAAAAAAAGGTTCGTTTGCGTTTTAACTTTTAGCCGCGCCTTTTACCTCCCCTAACACGCCAGTTTTGTGTTGAGATGACGGGGGCTTGTGTCATGCCCCACACCACCGAATCAAGTCCATTGTACATGCAGTGCGCTCATTTCTCGAACTTCAACTATGACGGTGCTTTCTGCCGCAAACGACGCATATGTCGCAAAATCACCTCCATTGAAGATTAAAAAAAGCAATTTTTCAACTCTGCCAAATCGCGTAATGTTTCGTGGTGCTAGCATAAGGATGGATCCATTATTGCCGGATTGCATATATGGGAAAGGGTTTATTCTTTATTCATGTTATTTTGCAGCAATCAAACGACGGTCACGTGATTCTTTCTCCGATGGTTGCCCATTACAGGTGCAGAAAGCACACGCTCTAAACCGATCGGGTGCACCAGACCGGTCCGAGCGACCGGTCTGGTGCCAAAATAGCAACATTGGCACCGCTGGTGCGTTTAACCTAGGCACTGGACGAGGTATACCAATTCGGCTAAACTTTATTGTCGCACTTGCTAGAACTCGGTATTATATTTCTCTCTTCATTTTATCAATAGAGGCACATAAGTCGCGGAAACCCTTTACGTGCCGAAGGCAAGAACTAGTTTTCCTCATCACAAAGTTGCCAGAAAAAGGTATGACTGCTCTTGATTGTTTGATTTGAAGTGTTTACAAACAATTACTGTGTTTTTAAATGCGTGCACCTTTGATGTGATTAATAAAGGCTGAAGTTTCAAGTGATTTCTTATGTTGTCAGTTAATTCATTAACGTCAGTGTTCTGTTCTGTCATTTTAACTCATTCTACCCCAAGACCAGAATCCCCAAATGTTGAAGTCGTCTTCTGAAGACTGCGTTGCAGTGCAGGACACAGATCCACCATGATAGTTCAAGGGTGATCTTTATTTTGCTGTGGTGTGTCTGGGTAGAATAAGTTAAGTGTTAGTTTCTTCGTCTGGGTCTTCTTCTATCTTTCATATTTTTCCACACTTTTTGACCCGCATCATACTGAGGCTAAAAGCTTCACATTTGTTCACTGCTATAATTATATGCAAGCTACATTACAGTACTTACAGATGAGGACATAGACCAATGGCTTTAGTTCAAGGGTGGTGCCACAATAGCTTAGCGCCAAGCTATTCTGGCACTACCCTTGGACTATTTCAGTCACACTTGTTGCACACACTGGTGTATTCCGAATGATAAGGGTTAATATTCAAAATGCTCTGTTGCTGTTTGAAACTCCAGAGTACATAAAAAAAAGTCCTTTAATTTCCAGAATGCATTATGTTGATACTCACATAAATGCCATGATAAACTGTTTTGCTTCAGAAGGACCAAACGCAGCAATGTTTAAAAGATTTCCTCTGTAAAAATCATAATCGAAAGGTTACGGGCCAGTGTTTATTGAATTTTGCACCATACAATGTTAAAAATGTTAAAGCATACATACACATTAAGTTGAAAAAAAAAATGGGAAAAAGAAGTATTCCATGAACTTGACCTTATTACAGACGCCTAATGTTGTGAAGACACCCATTTTCACTGTAATGCCAGTTTTTGTGTGAGAGGCACCCACTTTATTGGTAGAAACCCATTTTTTTCCATCTAGTGGCTCTGTTTCTAGAAAATGTCTATTTTATTTTAAGTTATAGAGCTTAGTTATAAGGTGAATTCTAAACATTCGCATCAATTCCAGAGCCCTAGAATAAATAGAAATATGGGAACCCATTTTCACATAAAATGGTAGGTAACCCACTCTGAGGCTTTTGTGTCGATGTGTGTGTGTGTGTGTGTGTGTGTGTGTGTGTGTGTGTGTGTGTGTGTGTGTGTGTGTGTGTGTGTATGACAGCAACTAGAGCCCGCGTTTGAGGACGGACAAGCTTGAAATTGTATGATATTGTCCTTAAAAAAATAATCTCGAGACTTTCTTTTTTAATTGTTTGATTAAGATGCTCATTGGCGAGAAAATGGCAGTTTCACTAAAAAGCGGTTAATCTACTCTAGAGTCCGTAAATTTCTTATTTTTACAAGATATTTTGCATACAGCTAGATAAAAGGGATATATTGAATGAGTTCGTTAACTGCTCTAGATCTTTTGTAGTGATTATTAAATATTTTAAAAAAAATTACGTTTTTAGGGATTAATTTCACGAATTATTTGGGATTAATCTTAAAACCATTGAATCTTTTGGACGAAAAAACAACAACAATCTTCTCATTAATAATCGCATGTTTTTTTCATATACGGTATTTACATAAGCCTACAGTTTGTCTCGGCTGTCGGGTACGATTACGTCAATTGTGTCCTGTATGCCCTGGGTGTTTTAACCAGACAATTTTCTGCACCACTCTTTCGGAGTCATTTGTAAAACATCTAACATAACTTTAATTTTTCTTTTACGAAAAAAAAGCAATCTTCTCATTAGTACCCTCTTGGTTTTTCATAACCATTGTTTGCATAAGCCTGCTGTTTGTCCCGGCTGTGGGGTAGGATTAGGTTAAATTGTGACCTGTAAGTCCTAGGTGTGAAAATCAGCAAGAAAATTGCAAAATCTGATCTTCTAATACGTCAAATGTTAGTACTGCGATAAGTGACGTATAACACCGAGTCGTCACTATGAACACGGCGTCGTGGGACTAATGATGCTGTATCGATATTCGAAACTAAAACCGAAAGTAATGTTATTGTCGAATGACTTTGTTTAATAAAGTACTTCCGTACTTCCGGTCATGAAACGCAACAAGGATGGTTGTGTGTGTGTCACTGTCTGACAACTTATGTCTACTATCCATTCGATGTTAGCCCTATGCAAGCCATCTAAACATGGTGTCAGAAGTAAAAGCTTCAGTATTCTTCTAGCTAACGTTTGTGCTTTATATTGACTGTATAATGGCGAAGTGGCCTGAACAATTTGACTTTGCGCGACCAGACATGTGGCCAGAATGGCGTGACAGGTTTCTTCGTTTTCGAACGGCGACAAAGCTGCACAAAGATGACCAAGATGTGCAAATATCCGCATTAATTTATGCGATGGGGAAAGACGCAGACCGCATATACAACTCTCTTCAGTTCGAGGAACCTCAAGGAGGACAGCCAAATCCAAGAAATGTGTTTAATTCTGTGCTGGATAAATTCAACGAACATTTTATTCCGCGGCGCAATGTGATTCATGAAAGGGCTAAATTCTATGCTCGTCAACAGCAGGCTGGAGAGACGGTAGAACAATATGTGCGTACCTTACATGACATGGCTAGTACGTGTGATATTGGCACAAAAGAAGAGGAAAGCATCAGGGACAGACTAGTAATAGGACCACTAGACACTGAAGTAAGTCAAAAGTTGCAGTTAGAAACAACGCTCAGTCTCAAGCAAGCAGTGGATGCAGCACGTCATTATGAACTGGTTAAAACACAGATCAAAGATCAGAGAACACACAGTGTTGACGCTCTTCATCACACTAGAGGACATACTTCGAAACGCGGGCGAGGTGGACGAGGAAAGATGAACTCTGGATTCAATGGTGCACGTGGAGGTGCAGCCCAGAACACGCAGCATAAGAATTGCGATGCATGTGGGAAAAGTCATCCACCAGGAAGATGCCCTGCAAAAGGAAAACAGTGTAGGAAATGTGCTAAAAGAGGACATTATGCAGTAGTCTGTAGATCACGTCCCACTGTGAACGAAGTAGTGCATGAAAATGATTCCAGTGAAACCTTCAGTCTTGGTTGTATTCAAGATACCAGTTCTGAGCCTCCCTGGAAAGTATGTTTAGACTTTTGTGGCACTCAAACGCTTTTTAAGCTGGATACCGGAGCAGATGTCTCAGTAATCACAAGAAAGCAATACAACAAACTGAAAGTAAGACCACAATTAAGGAAAACAAACGTGACCTTAAAAGGACCAGGAGGAGTGATCAAGAACGAAGGGGAATTTATGGCACAAGTGAATCGAAATGATGAACTATACAACTTTCGTTGTTTTGTTATCAATTCAGACACAGACAATCTACTAGGTAGAGACGCAGTTGCACAACTGACTCTTTTACAGCGCCTAGATGAAGTACAAATTCCAAGTACAAAGGATCCTCTCTTCGGTGAATTAGATGAAAAGCATGTGAAATGTGATCCAGTGCACATAACTTTGGCTGAAGGCCATACTCCTTACTCAGTGCATGCAGCACGGCGTGTGCCCATTCCGCTTCTACAGAAAGTGAAAGATGAACTTAAGAGACTTGAAGAAGCAAACATCATCGAAGAAATTCATGAACCAACAGACTGGACAGCACCTATTGTCCCAATACAGAAACAGTGTGGCGGCATCAGGTTGTGTACAGACTATAAGCAATTGAACAAGGCTGTTAAAAGGGAGAGATACATGCTACCCACAATTGAGGACATTCTACACAAGATGAATGGAGCTAATGTGTTTAGCAAGTTAGATGCCTCATCTGGATTTTTTCAATTGCCATTGGACAAGGAGTTTAGTAAACTGACAGCTTTTATTACGCCTTTTGGACGTTACGTTTACCGTAGACTGCCTCAGGGTATTACTTCAGCCCCAGAAATCTTTCAGAGAACTGTGGAGGGCTTCCTCTCAGACCATCCAAACACAGCATGCTTCTACGACGACATAATCGTCTTCAGTGAAAATGAGAAGGCACACAAGGAACACTTAGAATCAGCAATGCAGAAACTACGTGATGTTGGACTAAAACTGAACCGAGGAAAGTGTGAATTCTACAAAAAGCAGATAAAATTCCTCGGGTTTGTCATCAGCGGAGACGGTGTGCATATCGACCAAGACAAGGCTGCCGCTATCATCAATATGGCAGAGCCAACAGATGTAGCAGAATTGCGACGCTTCATGGGGATGGTGAATTTCCTTGGTCGTCACCTTCCAAACCTGTCTTGCTGGAGAAAAAGACAGCGTGGTCGTGGGGACCACCTCAGAAACAGGCAGTTGGAAAAATAAAGGAACTCTTGACCAGTGCACCAACATTGGTATTCTTCGATCTAGCTAAGCCTACAGTGGTCAGTGCAGACGCCAGCTCATATGGGCTAGGTGGCGTACTCCTTCAGGAGCAAGAGGACGGTACTTTAAGACCAGTGGCATATTGCAGCCGAACCTTGACACCAGCAGAAAAGAAATATGCGCAGATTGAAAAAGAGACACTCGCAGCTGTTTGGAGTTGTGAAAGTTTTGAGCGCTATCTCGTCGGCTTACCAACATTCACTCTACAAACTGATCATAAACCTCTTGTCCCTCTGTTGAATACCAAAGATTTGCAAGATTCTCCTCTGAGATGTCAACGTTTACTCATGCGACTTCTTCGCTTCAACATCCAAGCAGTCTACATGCCAGGCACGCAGATGGCAGTTGCAGACGCATTGTCCAGAAGTCCTAGTAATGAAGAAAGACACAGTCAAACAGAAGAAGAAGTTACACTTCATGTGAACACAGTGAAAGCATCATGGTCTACGTCAGACAAATATCTGGAAAAGGTGAGACAGGAAACAGAAAAGGACATTTCTCTCTCCATAGCTCTAGATTACACAAGAAAAGGATGGCCAGAATATAAAGAAGATGTGAAGCTCGGAGCAAGAAATGTGTATGCTGTTAGAGCAGAACTCAGTGAGTACAATGGACTTCTTATTAAAGGAGACAGGATAGTGATTCCGCAGTCGCTACAGAAAGAAGTGATGGATAAAATTCATGAAGGACATTTGGGAATTAACAAGTGCCGAGAGCGAGCAAAACAAACTGTGTGATGGCCGCACATCAGCAAAGAAATCAAAGAAAGAATCAGTCGCTGCCAGTTTTGTACTGAAAAACAACCCTCGCAAAGGAAAGAGCCAATGATACCATCAGATCTGCCAGATGGTCCGTTTCGACGCATGGCAGTGGACATTTGTGAATTCCAGAACTCCTACTTCCTGATATGCTTTGATTATTACAGCAGATACATTGAAATTGCACACTTACCAAACATAACCAGCAAACAAGTCATAGCAAAGCTGAAGAACATTTTTGCACGTCATGGAGTGCCAGAGACTTTGATATCGGACAATGGAACTCAGTTCACGTCTAATGAATTTGCTGAATTTTCGAGAGTGTGGAACTTTCAACATGTGACGACAAGCCCGCATTACCCGCAGGCTAACGGTGCAGCAGCGAGAGCTGTAAGAACAGCAAAGACAATTTTGCAACAGGACGACGTATTTGCTGCTTTGCTGGCGTATCGCTCTACGCCAATTCCGGAGTTGGGTGCCAGCCCAGCAGAGTTGGCCTATGGAAGAAAAATCAGAACGACCCTCCCAACTCTATCTAGGACACTGCAGCCATGCTCTCATCCTGCACGAGACTCTCTTCCTGAAAGAGACGATGCTTTTAAACATAGGCAGAAGAATAACTTTGACCGTCATCACGGAGTCCAACCACTTCCAACGCTTCATCCAGGCGATCCAGTTTTTGTGAAATTGGATGGAGAGAAGGGATGGAAGCTGCCAGCAGAAGTGGTGGAACAAAGTGGCGAGCGTTCGTACTTGCTCAGAACACAGCATGGTGGTGAAATTCGCCGCAACCGACGCCACCTTAAACCATGCCCAGAGACTGCCCAGCAGCTGTCATCCAAGGTGCAGATGCAGTCAACACCTCGTCGACCTGAGAGGGTGATCGACCAGCCTCCATCGCCAGCTGTGAGCCCAGCTACACCAGCTTCCCCTGGCCGACCTCCAAACGAAGGGCGACCTCCAGACGAAGGGCAACCCCCAGACGAAGGGCGACGGACGCGCTTTGGCCGATGCATTACCAGGCCATCTCGATATCGCGACTAACTTTCGATCTCGATTTTGCTACTATCCCTCGATTATGTAACTGTACTCTAGTTTTGGAGAGAAAAAAAAGGGGGAGATGTATCGATATTCGAAACTAAAATCGAAAGTAATGTTATTGTCGAATGACTTTGTTTAATAAAATACTTCTGGTACTTCCGGTCATGAAACGCAACAAGGATGGTTGTGTGTGTGTCACTGTCTGACAACTTATGTCTACTATCCATTCGATGTTAGCCCTATGCAAGCCATCTAAACAGATGCCATGACGTGAAGCTTCAAGTGACGTAATTTAATTTCGCTGCTGTTACTCTTCTTCAGAATAGCTATGCTACGCCTAATCACAGAGCTTACGAATGGCGGGAATGTGTTCGTCTTTGTTTCTGTGTGCCAGTGTGTGTGTGTGTGTGTGTGTGTGTGTGTGTGTGTGTGTGTGTGTGTGTGTGTGTGTGTGTGTGTGGATCAGAGGGTGGGTTATAGTAGAAGGAGATGGATTCCTGTCGCTACACGAGCCCACAGAGCATTCTAATGGTGGTGAAGCTCCGTGCGTCTGTCTTTATTTGTGTGCACCGACTTGTGTGTTAATCAGAGGTTGGCTTAGAGAGGAAGGGAATGGATCAGCATAATAAGCCTAAAAAATATGAACAACTCTGAATGTTCATAAAAGATAAACGCATCACTCCAAACAAACATTACGGTAGACTTTGGGATAAAACCCTCATCTTGTTTCTTGATACATTGATCAGGAATATGGAGAACCTGATATCTGTATTTGGTTTGGTTTCGTTTAACCTGTTTTACCTGCCGAGGACAGTTGAACACGACCCAACTGCAAGATGTATAGGTCCTCAAGGGCCCCCGCAGTTGTGGGGGCTCATGAGGATCTATGCCTCTTGCTGAAACCACTTCTGTATCCACGTTTCTTTGACGGTTGGGAATCATTGAAGTTGGTTTTACAATGATTTCCCCAACACAAAAGGCATCACTAGGTTTCGCCTTGTTACAACACCAAGCCTCCTTTTAATTATTTATACCATCCCAGCAAGCAAAAGGCTATCGGGTCAAAGTCGGCCGCAGTGGGCCCGGGTGCACGGGCCCACTGCGGCCGACTTCGGACCGATGTCCGTTGCGTACTGGGATGTTGGTGTTGAAGTTGATCAGACAGTTGAAAAATAAACATTTTTATTTTTCCTTTAATTTTCCGATTCTGTTGTTGAGATGTTTCAGTGTACAATCTGACTGTAACAAAGTCGTTTCTGAATCTCCTCATAAACCGAGTTTATTTGTTGTAATGCAATGCCACCGATAATAAAGACTTATTTTCATTACTGGTATTTCTTATATTGTGTAGGTTTTCAGTTAACCTTAGTTTAAACAGGTGACGACCGCTGGCCTGGGGAGGTCGATTGTTTAATGTTCAGACTGTATTCTGCTGGCACGTGTTGGCTGATATCAAACTATGACTATATACACAGATATTTCACTGAAACTGATGACAGGAAACTTTGGTGATAGTAAGTTAACTCATTGTGTCCCGGGTACGAAATACTCACATTTTGGAGTTGTCCTCTGAGGACGGCATTACAATTTAGGAGACACGTCGACCATGATAGTTCAAGGGTGGTGCCAGAATAGCTTGGCGCCTATTGGCGCCAAACTGTTCGGGCACCACCCTTGAACTATCATGTTCGAACCATATCTTGCTGGGGTCTGTCGGAACTTAATGAGTTAACTTCATTCGCTGCCAGTGCTCACGAATTGCGAATTTGAAACGACTGCACACTGACTTTCGCACGAGGAACACAGATGTAAATAGGGCAAAATTAGGGCATAAATAACATAGGAGTAACAAGATACATACATCCTCATGAGAACCCGCCACTCACCAGCACTCGCGCACATATATCTCATTATTTCCCAAATTTGGGAGGCGTCATCTAATGACTGTGCACCAGTTTCAGGAGATGGGTCGACCATGATAATTCAAGGGTAGTGCTAGATTAGCTTGGCGCCGACAGGCGCCAAGCTAATCTGGCACTATCCTTGAATTATCAAGGTCGACCCATCTCCTGCTGTAGTGCGTCTGGGCTGAATGGGAGATACAGGCAATACAGGTTGCTGGTCGAAGGCCTTGACTAAAGCAAAATCGATACCTCAAAACGGCACGACAAAGAGAATGCAGCCAGACCCCCACACAAGGACATAACAGCAGCTACAGTCCTCATGCAGGGAGGCAGTTCAGTGTTTAAGTTCATATACCGAGTCAACGTTACACACTATCAGGTATGTACATAACACCTTAACTTATTCAAGGCCTTCCGCATCAACACCAGCGAAAGTGTTGTGCCGTATTACCTGCTTTTAAAGCAGGCCCCGCTGAATGAGTTAAATTATAATATTCGCCGGGTGTAGGGGGCTCTGGATAGAGGTAGCACCTTTGCTGTTCGGCAGCTGCGTCCTACATAGGACGGACGGGCATCACTGGTCCTCATCCATCTCCTTAATCTCTCACGTGCTGGCTCCAAGCGCCACACCCTGGCAAACCACCTCAGCTGGTGGGCTAAACCACGTGAGGGGGTGGTGTTCACATTGCACCACTAGGCGGATGAGCTGTTTCTGACAGCGGGCCAACGGCTAGAGGACGGAGGAGATCAGGTTGGATCCAACGGCCAAATGTGGGGGAGTAAACCTTTCAAATCAGGAGTGGAGCCCCGAAGGCAGACAGCTGCCTGTATTCACGCACTGTTCTGGCAGCTCCTGCAGCCAAACTGGTGCCAAACGTACTGCTTTGCATTCCTTTGGATACATCAGCGAGGCCGAGAGGGGGATCTTGACGACTGGGCACCCCAGGATCTCCATAAACTTCGCCCAGGCTTGCGCCCTGGAGAGGTCACTCCAGTGACTGACCCAGCAAGCGCATATACCCATTGTCTTCCGAGACAGGATGCCAAAACAAACAAACAAAAATAATATTCGCCGTAATTAATTAATTTATAATTATAATTTTTCTTGTGGGGGGTGGGGTGGGGGTGGGGGTGAGGGTGTGAGGATGGTAATAATAATTGAATGTCCGTAAGTTGGAATCCTCCTCCCCCACCACCCCCGGGAGGTAACTGACCCGCCCCTGCAAAGCACTATCCTCGAATTATCATGGTCAATCCACATCCTGCAACTGAATGTGAGTTGCGGGGGCAGAGTATCTCTCAATATTTTGGGTGATACAAAAAAAAAAAAAAAAAAAAAAATCACAAAACAAATTTGTATGATGAAAAACCAAATCAGAAGCTGTTGTTATTGTTTGGAGAAAAGATTTTGAACAGAAGGTTTTGATTTGGACTACCGCATGCCTCCCCCCCCCTGCCCCCCCCCAAACACACACACCCTTTGTTGTTTGAATTTCGGGAGGGCTGTGGATAGCTTTGTCTCCCCCCCCTCCTTCCCCCTCCCCCCCCCCACCGCACACCTCCTCTCCCCTTTGATTGTTTGGAGGCTAAAAAATAACCAGTTCATAACAAGCATGTTGTCACCCCCCCCCCCCCAATAAAAACACACACACCACCACCACTCCCCAGTGAAACATATCTTTATACGCCACGCTTACGTTGTTGATTCGGTACAATGTGAACAGCCTTGAACTCAAACCCGTAGGACACGCTCAGGCAGAGACTTAGATTCTCATGAACCCGTGCGGTTTCAGTGGATCATGAAGATAGATGCCGCTTGCAGATGGGTAGGCCTGTCTGTTTTAGCGGATATTGCAAGCGAGGTGTCAACGCAGCAAACAATACAACATTGTCTTTCCAACTTTCACTACACAAATGATTCATTTTCGTGCGCTGGTTGGGTATTTCCTTTCAGTTTTCCCTCGTCACTGTCAACTGATTCTTTATCTTCCTTCTCACGTGCTTACTTTACATGCGCCAAATTTCTCAAGCGACCTACACGCTACAACCGTCAGCAGCCACTCTACTGTATCACATCGTGTTGATGTTGCCCAGGTTGGTGTATTTTCCTTTCGACATATATCACGAATCATGAAAATGAAGCAGTCACGGTTTTTCATAAATCACGGATTTCATGAGTTTCGTAGTCAGTGAAGGTCCTCGGGCCCACGACAGCCGCAGTGCCGTGCGCAGGCCTACTGCGGCCGTCGTGGGCCCGAAAACGTTTTGCTACTGGTGTTGCGATTGGGATTGTAACACGCGCTGTCATCATGGTTGCTATTTTCAGGCGACTAGGCAGGATGACAACTTGTGTCGGCACCAGGGTACTGCGGGGCCCGGACTGGGAGGGGGGCGACACGGACGGAGGGGAGGGCTACCTGGGCACTCTGACGGCGTTGCTAGGCAACCAGCAAGTGCGCGTGCGGTGGGACAACGGTACAGAGAGCACGTGCAGGGCGGGCACTGAGGGCAAATTTGACCTGAGGATCTTCGACACGGCGCCGGCAGGTCAGATCATGTGTTTAGACGCTCAGTACACTCGTCCTAATTAGAGCTGTGTACCGTGAAGACGGCCCTACCGCGATATACCGCGATATTTTTTGCCAGTACCGATATTTTCCAACGGTATACCGCCGTCCCCGATCCCATGTAATTTGATGACAATCTGGCCACTTGTACGTACAAGAATGCATGAAGAAGTTGAAACAAAATGAGAAAAGACAGACTCAAACACACCAGTGATCGTTTTTTTTTTTATAAACAAACTTTAATTATTCAGTGTTCACTTTGAATACAAAATCAGGTAAACAAATACTATGGGGGAAAAAAACCACTGAATCATTAAATGAAACCTACAGACGTAGACTTTCTGGATGGATAACAAAAAACAAACAAACAAACAAACAAAACAAACAACAACAAAAAACAGAAAAATGAAAATTACACTCCTACTAAGAGAAACTTTTTAATGTGTATTTTTTTTTATTTATTTTTTTTATTGAACTGTACGAAAACGATTAGGCATGGCAGCCATATCAGTAGGACAGTCTCCACTTTCTGAAAAGAACAGTGCATGACTTTACAAGTTCTTTTTCAGAAAGAGGAGCTTGTCCACATGCTCTGGGTTCAGGGTAGCCCTTTGGCTGGTCAGAATGTCCCCAGCTGTCGAAAACACCCTCTCAGAGGGCACACTCGTAGCCGGGATGGCGAGGTAAATCCTCGCCACCCTAGCCAACAGAGGGAAGCGGTACTCATTCTGTTTCCACCACAAGAGTGGGTTCTCCGCCATGCCAATCGATTTCTCCTCTCAATACTTCTCGACTTCTTCAGCTCTCTGCTGGTAGGTGGTCTTGCTCGGCTCGACATGTGTGACAAAGACATCTGCCAGGAGGGAGTCAAGCAGGCACGCTCCTTTGCTCTCGTACTTCCGTTCGTCCTCGGGCCTCTCTGTCTTTACAAAATGCTCTTCTTGGATCTCCTCAAGAACCTCAACATCATGGGCATGCTCATCAAGAGCTGGCGCACTGGGGGTGGCTGAAGTTCCAGGTTCTGCTGAAGTTCCAGTATCTGCTTTGACTGCTTCGACGGTCTTGGGTTTTGTGTGCAAGCTCACTGTGACGTCAGTGAGTTTGCGGAAGATGCCATCGCGTTGTTCTGGTGCCATGTAGGAGAAAGACTTGAAGCGCGGGTCCAAAGCTGAAATCGTCTGCAACATCTCTCTCTGTTCTGCATACCGGCCCTCCAGATCTGCTGCCATGATAGCCTTCATTTGCTGGACGGACATGGAGTTGTCTGGCTTTGGGCGAAGATGTCCTTTTTGGCCAAGCACACTATCAAGAAGAGGCATGATCACAGACGAAGTCGGCATCTCCTCCGTACACATGAAGGTCGTCATGTCCTTCAGAGGTTTCAGAAAAGCTTCAAGTTCATGTGCGGCGGCGGCCTCCTCGTCATTCAGACTCGTGATGTCACGCTCTTTGAGATAGCTCAGTTCTTTGGAGCGAATCACAGCTACGACAGCATCCTGCAGGTACAGAAATCGTGACAACATGTCAAAGGCGGAGTTCCACCTGGTACAAACATCAACCTTCAGCTTTTTTGCCTTCAGTTGAAGCAGTTCTGCCTTTGCATGGAGAAGGTTGGAAGCCAAATGACTCCTGTGAAAGAAGGTAGATATCCGCCTGATTCAACTCAATATAGCTGCGGTTCCATCCACCTTGAGCGCCTTCTGAACTGCAAGGTTGAGTGTGTGTGCAAAGCATCCCAAGTGCAGATGGCATTGCAGCAGCTTTCCAGCCTTGACCATGTTTGATGCGTTGTCCGACACAAGTGTGAGACCCAGCACACCCGGCAGTTTCCATTCTTTGATTGCTTCCGTGATGACCCTGGTGATGTTTTCAGCTGTAACAGATGAAATAAAAAAAATCAATCAATTCTAGTTATTTTAAATGTACTCAAAAGGAGAAAAAACTCACAATCGTTCCTAAATGTTGATTTTTTTTTTTACAGCTTTTATCACAACACACACACACACACACACACACACACACACACACACACACACACACACACACACACACA
Organism: Semisulcospira habei; assembly: GCA_036245525.1. Classification (NCBI taxonomy): domain Eukaryota; kingdom Metazoa; phylum Mollusca; class Gastropoda; family Semisulcospiridae; genus Semisulcospira; species Semisulcospira habei. Next base: position 247,891,927 of record BTPG01000001.1, read on the forward strand.
AACACACACATACACACACACCACACCACACACGGAGAGAGAGAGAGAGAGAGAGAGAGAGAGAGAGAGAGAGAGAGAGAGAGAGAGAGAGAGAGAGAGAGAGAGAGAGAGAGAGAGAGAGAGAGAGAGACCTGTATTACCTGTATGGCTCTCAGGCATTGGTCTTGTTTGTAGCACATAGTTCACCATCTGCCAATCAACCACCAACACAGCAGTAACAGTGACGTAGGAGTCTGTTGCTCTGGAGGTCCATCCATCTGTAGTCACAGTTACCTGCACCGGAATTCACGTCTATTATTTTGCATCCTCGTTGTGATTTATCAGTATATCACCTTTCAATTTCAGTGCTAGTACGCTCGTAATTTCTTTACAGGACTTACTTTGTTATAGACAGACTGGCAATTTAATTATAATCAAGACTTTTAAAGTGAAAATTTCAGACTTATTTGACTGACTCTGCAGACGACAGATATAGCAAGCCCACCTCCCCCCCCCCCCCCACACACCTTCATTGAACCGCTAATTGAGAAAAAATCTTTAACATGCACAACTTTATACGCATGCAGTATCATACTATAAGTTACTTGTTCGGCTTTCTGAAGGTCATCAATCACCTTGGCTTTCATGTTTTTGTACATCTCAGGGATATCCAGCTCTGAAAAGTGGTTACGAGAAGGAACCTGGTAACGGTCGTCGAGTGCTTCAATCAGGCTTCGGAAGTGCTTGCTCTCCAGTAAAGGGGTGGCTTAACTAGGCGAGACAAACCCGAACCTCGTCTCTGCGAGACACCCTCGAGACAGTCTCGGCGAGACACCCGAACCACCCCTTGCCCTTAATTAAGTTCGGCGAACCCTCCGAGACAACATCGGCGAGACCCCGAGACGTGTCTCTCGGCGTGTCTCGGGCCGGCCTTTTGTAGTCTTGCCGATCAAGCACAGCAAACCTGCTCGAGACACTTTGAAAAAGTGAACGCTCTTTTCTGCCGGAAGAAAGATTTTCAATCAACACGCAGACTCCCAACGGATGTCTTATCGCGGTTAAGCCCCGCTAGGAGGAAATGACCTTGGACCTGACAGGCACAAGCGCCGATCAACTTCCGTCTCGGCTGGTTCAGCGCGGCTAAAAATAGACCCGGTTAATTAAGAAACGAAAAGAGTTCGCCGTGACCGCCCGATCTTCTGTTTCGTCTCGGCTGGTCTCGGCTTGTCTCGGGGAGACCCAATTCGGAAAAAAAACGCATTTTGACCGAATGACGAACCTCGGGTCCTCGAGACATCGTCTCACTCAATTACGTTAGTTCGGGTTTAACGTCCACAGCACCGAGGTGATCATGGACGGCCCTGACGGGCGGGTTATGGGGGACAGGGAAATCTATGGCCTATGGAGTACAACCTGAACACTGATCAACTCAGGCGCACTCCAACTGTGCCACTTTGGTTTACCAGGACCTTTCAACGGACATGCTATTGAACAAATCCGTTTTTCCCTCTGGATTGTGAGTCCAGCTACCTGTGCCTGGACGGGATTCGAACCCACGACCCGGCGATTCCCTTCGCTCTCCTGCTCCGACGTTTAACCGCCTGAGCGAACTCGCTCAATTAAGGCAGCCCTTTACATTTGTAGTGTCGCTTCACCCCAGCCCATTCGACACCAAATTCTGTAGTGTCGCTGACGTGTGCAATATTTGTATACCGGTGAATGTGTATGTAAATGTTTGCTTCGTGTCAGGATGCCAAGTTCACACTCACAAACACAGTCACTCGCACTCAGTACTAGTTACCATAAAACACGTGAAACGAAGATCACATTTCGTACAGACTATATTGCAGTACAGGCTAATAATGGTAAAGTGACAACAAATGCCCCGGCATGAGGCCGTGTGAGAAAAATATATTCTCAGCCGCTGGTCACAATGTAATTAGGCGTTACTGCAGTAGCGCCGCACGGTACTAATATCTAAGTCGTGTCTCTAAAAAGAATGACAAAGTCCGAAACGCCCGTTATAAAGGATAACTATCTAAAATATGGCAGAGTCCAAAGTGTCCTTTGATAATGGGAAGCTTCGGAAAAACGACAGAGTTCGAGCCGCCCGTTATAAAGGAAGACTCCCGAAAAATGGCAGAGTTCTCACTGAAGGTGCAAGAGAGAACTCTACGAAAACGACAGAGTCCGTCACGCTCTCTGTAAAGGAAAGCCTCGAAAAATTGGCAGAGTCCGAAGCGCCCTTTGTAAAGGAAAACCTCGGAAAAACGGCCCCGCAGAGTCCGAGGCGCCCGGTACAAAGTAGAGCCGCTTCCAGAAAAATGGCAAAGTCCCAGGACTCCAAAAAACCGACAGAATCCGGGATTCCCGTTCAAGGGAGGGCTCAGAAAAAATGACAGAGTTCAAAATGCAGGCTTAGAGAGAACTCTGAAAAATCGGCAAAGTCGAGACAGCAACTGTCGAAGCAGTCGTGGATAACAACCGCTCAAATCCACCTATCTCCGCAGACCAGGAACACTGCGCTCCAACCCGAAGATTGTTAGTGCCGAGCGCAGTTGAGTTTTGCTAGCCAAAACTAACGAGTAGCAAAAAGTGGTTCGCCCGACCGAAATCATTACGTTTTACAAAATGGTGAAGCATTCTTCCATGACTTAGAACACCGCTTTCCCAGATAATACGCTTTTGTCAGTCCTGAAACCATTACCAACACTTAGAGCACTCCAAACACTATATTGTTATAGAACCCTCTTGCAGATGAAAAATCGTACTTTTACAAGACTACGTAATTAACAAACAAAATCCGACAAATCTCTTGTCAGGGGAAAATATTCCGCAGTAACCAGCTGTCTGGCACTGCAGCAGAGGTCTGGAAAGAGGGGAGAAAACGATACTAGGCGAAGTGCGGTCTCTGAGTACACCAGCTGGACTTTGTCTAAACATTCTGCTGTGCTACACAGCCTCGCCACTTACTACTGGCGGTAAATGTACACAATAAATTCCAAGCATGCAGGACGGAGACAAAAATAACTGAACTACGACAGCCTCAGTGAGCACACTGACTACAGAAAAATAATAAGATATACAAAACGTGTACAAGTCATATTTATCACACTAACCCCCGCCTCCTTAGCGATTGTCCTCAATCGGAAAAGACATACTATGAACACAGTGGTAAAAATGAATACATAAACACCCAAGGCATGCAATCATAAAAACACACGCACAAAAACCAATTCAGGTCCTGGTTCACAAGTCGCTGTGCGACAAAACCCAGTTCCTACCAACTTGAATTGTCATACGGCGACACAGTAAAAAAAAAAAAAAAAAAAAAAAAAAAAAAAAAAAAAAAAAAAAATCGCCGTTGCAACTAACAAGAGAAACCACCTGATTGACGTATTAAAACACTAGCCTAAAAAAAAACCCTGGTACCTCAACGGTATTGCAAACGACCACAGTTAATCATTATCTCACACTTGAAAGCAAACAACAAAACCAAAAATCAAAACCTAAACACCATCATGCACAAAAATCAACTAAAACTACGTTTACATTATCAAAACGTATGCCGTTACAAAGCACACAAAAATAATTGTAATAAACGCATTATTAAACCGACAAACCCATTTTAAAGTGACAGTCACTACAACACAATGGTCACAAAAGAATCTACCCAAGTAAAACAAAACACCTGGTAAAAGATTCTCGTCTAAGAACCTCAGGTGTGTCGTCTGACACAGGTTCACGAAAAAACCAATGTGGCCAACAAAATAAAACAACAAAAATCAAACTACAACACTACTAAGCAAGCTGGTATAAATTCGACTACATGATAATCAGTATAAGTAAATAAAAAAATAATCCCTTACACAAACAACCACGTCATGCACAACTAAAACTCGTCCAACTGCAAAAAGAAAAAAGAAAAAAAGAAAAATGTGTATAAAGAGCGCGGTTACCCGTAAATTGATCCAACCTTAGCCGCCGGCAAAAGTCCCTGAATGATCTTTAATTAACACAGTAGCCGCCGGCGAAAGTCCCTGAATGATCTTTAATTAACACAGTTCACTGAAAAAGTCATGTCACGCACGTTGATTTTTCTTGTGGCTACCAAACGTTTTTCAAATCTTGTCCGAAGGAATCACTCGCTTCATCCTACCAGTCTGTAACGCACGCAGACTTGCCCACAGTCGTACGCACAGACTCTCACGCAACAGACGCATACACCGCCACTGACTCAGACGGGCGCATTCATGCGGTAAAACTCAACACACGGGCTCCCTTTCTAAAGTGACTTTTATACAAGATAAATATACGAAAAAAAAAAAACCGCTCACAACTATCAAGCTATATGCACCACTCCTTTCCCCACACCCAGCATCCACATCACACACTATCTCGGCCAGGCTAGGCTTTAGTTTCACACTGTCTCCAACCTGTTTGATGTTATTGCCTGGTTACGTTGGTCCTTCTCACGTCTAGGCGTGAAAGTCCTTCGTTGTACGCTTCTTCCTGCCGTCCTGTCTCTTTGGCACGGACGTCCTCGTACTCGTACTGTAGCGCAGTTCTCGCTTTGACTCGGGTGTCTCGGTCCCGGTCAGACTCACTCTGAGTGAAGAGCTGGAGGGGTGATGACCTCACGTTAGGTCTGGTGACTCGACGTCTCGGCGTCCGTCGCTCCCTCTTTACAAGCACTCTGAATACGACAACAAAAGTCCCAACGTAACACTTGCTAAACACACAACATATTGGATCAATGAGAAACGTCACGTAACCTGGCTGATACAAATAACTCACACGTTCATTCACACACACACACGTGCTTCATAAACTGTCTACTTCCGTAACACCCCCATATCTCTGTCACTATCTTGAAACAGACTACAGCCTAACACTCTTGCTATACACTACTCTATACACTGGAAAAGACTATGCTTAACCAACCACGTACTATCTTCATAGCGGCTTAGACATACACACCTCACATTCCTTTAGTTATCTATCTCGGTAAACAACTGTATACAAAAACCACCGGTTACTTCACTGAATTCTATACCAACATAACTAAACCAAACCGGTCAACACTATACAACCACACTACTCTTAGCAACGCATACTGTCTTTAACTAAGGAACTATCAATACTACATATATAGAAACATACCTGAAATCTAGGCTTCAGAGTCTTGGAATACGGGCTAGGTATCTCAAACACATCTGACCAAGCTGACGATAAGCCCCGTACTGACGAAACTAGACCTCTGACAGACACAGCTTTTGCCTAGAACTCACTAAACAGAACTCACCAAAACTCCGTGCTAACCATGTCTTAAAGATTCCACGTGGACAGCAGACCCCACGGACTATCGGCACAAACAAACCGTTAACAAAAACCGTACCGTATTTATCTTACTGTGTGAGCACTATGTACGAGCATAGAGCTTCATCACACAGTCCTACACTGTTTTTTATTTTTATAATTTTTTTTCTAGCTTATCACATTTACACACAGTTACACTAACAATTTCCGTGGTCTTGGACGTCGCGACGAAGATCCTTGGTCCTGAAGCGTTGGTTGTCTTGCGGGGCGCTGGCCACCCTGCCTCCCCGGCTTATAGTCCGTCTGGGTCGCCGATTCGGTGGTGATGACCAACCACGGACCCGCCACCCAGGTCGTCTGTAATTCGTACCTGGTTCCAGCTGGAAGCACGGCCATCTCTACTTTGCGGATCGTGCTGCTATTTTTCGTCGGGTATTTGACCTGCGGCTGACAGCGGCGGACCTCTTTCCTCGCGGTGGAGAGGAAATGTGCTGCCCGCCGCCTCCTGCCGGTACTGCGATGGCGTTCCAGCAAAGGTTAGCCTCGGGTCCTGCTGTGTCTCCCATTCCAAAATAACCAGATCGATTATGGGCGGCCGATTCCACCTGCTTTGCTCCCGCCGTGTTGCCATGACGAACTCCCTAACGGCGGCCACTTCCGCTTCCATCTGCACGGCCACTACCCGCTCGTATTCGACCCTGGGCTCCTCCACACCACCAAACAGCCCTCCTTGCATTACTACCCTGATCATGAAAAGGCTGTTTTGCTCCATTCTCTTCTTTCTCACATGAGTCTGCTGAAGCGCCCGCTTCGAATTCTATTGCAAGGGTACCAGCTCTCTCCACAGACGACGTCCTCCCTTGCCGCACGTTCCACTCAAGCTCCGTGTCGTTCAGGGAGTCACGGAACGCCTACAGCGTTTACTGGTCCCAGAGTGTAGCATAGGCTCACAGGGCCCTAGTTTACGGTCCTTTCAAGTCCTGGGTGAGTTCAGTCAATGACTCTCCCCTTTTCTTGAGTCTAGTTTTCAGTTTTTCTCTGTGAATTTCCGTTTGATGATTTGGTTTGAATCTGGCTTTCAGAGCTTGGACGAGGGTCTGGTAGTCGCACAGCTGCTCTTCGTGCAGAGGTCGGCTAATCCGCTCACTGCCACGTCTCTTAGACTCGTCGCCGGCTCTGCTGCCATCTCTTCCTCATTCCACTGGTTCATTTTGGCAACCATCTCGAATTGTACCCGAAAGTCATGGAAACTTGACTTCCAGTTGTAGTCCGGGACTTTCTTGGCTTTCCTAGGGTGTTGTTCCCGTGCTCGGTTTACATCATTGGAGTTCGCAAGTGGCCATCAGTAACTTGTGCAGCTTCGGCCTGTACTCAGGCTCGTCCCTGCACCCCCGCCACCAGTGGAATTTGCCGGGAGATATCCTTCGTCTCCCACCACTGTACCAGTGGATCTTACCGACGACGTCCCGATACGTCTCGCACCACTGCCGAGGTCGCTGGTCCCTTTCCTGGGGCCAAAAGTTCCGCGCCTGGGTGACCTGTAAACCCGTAATGGAACTGGCGATGTGTTCCCCCCCCCCCCCCTGCCCCCCCCCCCCCCGATCGTACCAGTCGCTGTTCGGGTAAATGTAGAGGACCTTATTCTTCGGGATGAGCTCCTACATTTCGCGCCGATCTACCTACCTACCTACCTACCTACCTACCCACCTACCTACCCACCTACCTACCCACCTACCTACCCACCTACCCACCCACCGACCCACCCACCGACCGACCGACCGACCGACCGACCCGCCCGCCCGCCCGCCCGCCCGCCCGCCCGCCCGCCCGCCCGCCCGCCCGCCCGCCCGCCCGCCCGCCCGTCCGTCCGTCCGTCCGTCCGTCCGTCCGTCCGTCTGTCTGTCTGTCTGTCTGTCTGTCTGTCTATCTATCTATCTATCTATCTATCTATCTATCTATCTATCTATCTATCTATCTATCTATCTATCTATCTATCTATCTATCTATCTCCCGTAGTCTTGCCGGCCGTTGGAGCACCACTGATGACTTGGCAACCAGCTCCCTCCATTCCACTCTGTTCTCTACCATTCTTAGCGTATCGCCCAGCCTCAATCCTGTCCACTCTGAGATATTGTCCTCCCCGCATCTTTTCTTCTGTCTTCCTCTCCTTCGTCCTCCTTGCACAGTGCCCTGCAGGATTGTTTTGGCAAGCCCTGTTGAACGCGTGACATGCCCATACCACTTCAGTTTGCGTTTTTTTCACAATGGCTAATAAGTCTTCATAGTGCCCGATGGCTTGCCTGATTCTGGTTCCCACTGGTTCGCGCCGATTCTTTATTCCAAGGGCTTGAAACCGAGTTCCCCTCTTCCTCACTACTCTCATCACCAGCCCTGGGCATGCCAAACTTTCGGGGGTGATGGCCACTCAACCCCGTGATGACCTGTCCAGCGCAGATAGCTTCCTTCTTTCATGACCGGATGGGATGATGTCTCGGTCCAGTTCTTTAATATCTGCTCGTGTTAGCTGCCCGCTGGCACGTCTGCTCACACCGAAGGCTTTCGGTTTCGCCGCGTAGTCTACAGCGTCAGCGTCTAGATGTGCTCCGCCGGTAGTGTCCGTTGCTGCTTTTCACATCCGCTCCAGGATGGTACTCAGCTCGGCGATCTGCTTTTCCATCTCTTGTCGTCGTCTGCTATTTCGCTCCGCTAATTCTCGCTGTCTGTCGCATGGCGTGCTGGCGGTCACTCCTACGTGCGACCGCCCCACTCCACTGTTTTGGTATAATAGCGTCTGCCCCTCCATCACCCCGACTGCTGCGCTCATGCCTGAATGGGAAATACTGATCTTTTCCCTATCGGGGACTTATGACTCATAATCCTCTACGTCGGAATCCGCCGATGACATGATGCCAACTAACAACTGTCACTGAAGTTTGTCGGTGATGTAGCTTTTCTGTTGGGGTGTATGCTCCACCGAGGTCTATGCCAATTCAGAGTCCGCTGCTGCTTTTCCCATCCGCTCTAGGATGGTACTCGGCTCTTCGATCTGTTTCGCTGCTGCCGCTATCGACTTCCAACCGCCCTTTCTACTATACCATGGCCTGCGGTTTCAAAAAAAACAAAAAACAAACAAACAAACAAACAAACAAAAAAACAAAACAAACAAACAACAAAAAAAAAACAACATACTGTCGCCTTACTTCTGTCTCAACAGCTTAAAAAAAAAAAATCACTGACAAATTATTACGAGTATTTCCGTCTCGAGCCGAAGCTCCACAGAGTTCTAGCCCAAGACAGAGTCCGCAGCGCCCCCCACGTTTTAGGGACAAGCGAAACTCACTGGTCGTCCCTCAGCCGGTAACAACAAGCAAATACAAAAATAAAACGTACGTATTCAGTAAGTATACTGGGGACCGCTAAGTACTAGAGACCTATCACGCTACTCTTATCTGCCCGATCTGACAATACCGTGCACCAGCCTAATCCCACACAAAATTATGTAGTGTCGCTTTACCCCAGCCCATTCGACACCAAATTCTGTAGCGTCGCTGACGTGTGCAATATTTGTATACCGGTGAATGTGTATGTAAATGTTTGATTCGTGTCAGGATGCCAAGTTCACACACACAAACACAGGACGGTCACTCGCACTCAGTGCTAACTACCATAAAACACGTGAAACGAAGATCACATTTCGTACAGATTATATTGCAGTACAGGCTAATAATAGTAAAGTGACAACAAATGCCCCGGCATGAGGCCGTTTGAGAAAAATATATTCTCTGCTGGTCACAATGTAATCAGGCGTTACTACAGTAGCGCAGCACAGTACTAATATCTAAGTCGTGTCTCTAAAAAGAATGACAAAGTCCGAAACGCCCGTTACGGATAACTATCTAAAATATGGCAGAGTCCAAAGTGTCCTTTGATAATGGGAAGCTTCGGAAAAACGATAGAGTCCGAGCCGCCCGTTATAAAGGAAGACTCCCGAAAAATGGCAGAGTTCTCACTGAAGGTGCAAGAGAGAACTCTACGAAAACGACAGAGTCCGTCACGCTCTCTGTAAAGGAAAGCCTCGAAAAACTGGCAGAGTCCGAAGCGCCCTTTGTAAAGGAAAACCTCGGAAAAAACGGCAGAGTCCGAGGCGCCCGGTACAAAGTAGAGCCGCTTCCAGAAAAATGCTGAAACCCATCTGGAGTACCACAAACCTGAGCATCCACACCAAGCTTCGTATTTTTAAGAGTAACGTGCTGAGTGTCCTTCTCTATGGGTCAGAGTGCTGGAAATCCACTACTGCTACGGAACGCAAGCTGGAAGTCTTCCAGAACAAGTGCCTGCGACGGATCATGAAGGTCTTCTGGCCAAACATGATTACAAATGAGGAACTACGGAAGAGAGCAGGCGCAGACAGCATCGCTGAAACCATCGCCACACGGAGATGGAGATGGCTAGGCCACGTTTGCAGAATGTCACCCGACTTATTACCAAGGGTGGCACTGAGATGGACACCACAGGGGAAGAGAAACCGTGGGCGACCAAAGGAGACGTGGCGCCGAACCGTGGAGCGAGAGCTCAAGAACAGAGGCCTTACTCTGCAAACAGCACCCAAAATAGCAGCTGACAGACAAAAGTGGCGCTCCCTTGCCGTCGCCTCAAGCACCAGACGGCGCAGAGAGGACTGAATGAATGAATAATTCCAGAAAAATGGCAAAGTCCCAGGACTCCAAAAAACCGACAGAATCCGGGATTCCCGTTCAAGGGAGGGCTCAGAAAAAATGACAGAGTTCAAAATGCAGGTTTAGAGAGAACTCTGAAAAATCGGCAAAGTCGAGACAGCAACTGTCGAAGCAGTCGTGGATAACAACCGCTCAAATCCACCTATCTCCGCAGACCAGGAACACTGCGCTCCAAACCGAAGATTGTTAGTTCCGAGCGCAGTTGAGTTTTGCTAGCCAAAACTAACGAGTAGCAAAAAGTGGTTCGCCCGACCGAAATCATTACGTTTTACAAAATGGTGAAGCATTCTTCCATGACTTAGAACACCGCTTTCCTAGCTTAGTACGCTTTTGTCAGTCCTGAAACCATTACCAACACTTAGAGCACTTCAAACACTATATTGTTATAGAACCCTCTTGCAGATGAAAAATCGTACTTTTACAAGACTACGTAATTAACAAACAAAATCCAACAAATCTCTTGTCAGAGGAAAATATTCCGCAGTAACCAGCTGTCTGGCACTGCAGCAGAGGTCTGGAAAGAGGGGAGAAAACGACACTAGGCGAAGTGCGGTCACTGAGTACACCAGCTGGACTTTGTCTAAACATTCTGTTGCGCTACAAAGCCTCGCCACTTACTACTGGCGGTAAATGATGTACACAATAAATTCCGCCAAGCTTCCAGGAGACAAAAATACTGAATTGAACTACGATAGCCTTAGTGAGCACACCGACTACACAAAAAAAAAGGAGAAAAATAATAAGATATAAAAAAAAAAAACGTGTACAAGGCATTTTTACCACACACTAACCCTCTTGTGCATGCAGCCACCGGTACATTAACCCTCTTGTGCATGCAGCCACCGGTACATTAACCCTCTTGTGCATGCAGCCACCGGTACATTAACCCTCTTGTGCATGCAGCCACCGGTACATTAACACCGTTGCGATGAATTGCGCGTCTGAAACCCCTGCACTCTGAGTGTCATGTTTGTCGAACGAACTTGTACGGAAATAAATTTAGATTTCATGACATTTCATAACAAACTACACAAGCTCAATACAAATACTGCAGGAATCCGCCATGCAGGCGCCAAGTGTTCCTCGTGTGGAGAAGGAAACATCCTCGGCATACTGTGGCGCTGTCAGGAGTGTCCCAAATGTGACCTTTGCACTCCGTGTTACAGCGACGACAAGCACGATACACGTCATCAGTTTCTGCGTATTACCACGCCGGACATAGAAGGGTGAGGATATTATTCTTGATACATTTTGAGGCATCCTTCTGGTTTTTGTGTTACTCGGCTATATGTAATTTTGGTCGGCTGCCCAAAAGTCCATGCGATCAGCTTGCAACAACTGAGGTTTTTTTTTTTTTTTTTTTTTCATACAACCGAGTTGTTTTATATGACAAAAACGTATTGTGGTGAATTCCAGTTGCGTGGTGCCCAAGAGAAAGACGAGCGTGAAGGTGCGCGCTATCGGCCTGTTCCCGGGGGCTACAGTCATCCGCAGCAAGGACTGGAAGGGCGGGGACGACCAGGCCGGGGTCGGGGAGGGAGTGGTCAAAGGTTATGCCAGAATTGCACGTGACTCCGCGCGCAATTTCCTGCGTGTTGATTGGCCGAATGGCGTGTCCAGCAACTGTAGCCTTGGTTACCAGGGTCACGTTGACCTGGTGTTTGTGGAGGAAGCCGTGGGACCCTTTTACTACAGGGACCATCTCCCGCTTGTCGGTGAGTCAAACACCCCCCCCCCCCTCCCCTACTACAGAAACCATCCCACGTGAGAGTCAGTCGGCGAGTCAACCGACAAGCGTGAGGAGATGAGATGGTTTCTTCAGAAGAGAGGGGGAGGCCCGCTCTTATGAAGAAACCATCTCAGCTCTCGCTTGTCAACGAGACCCGCCCCCCCCCCCTTACCCTCTCTTCTGAAGAAACCATCTCATCTCCCGCTTGTTTGTGAGACCCCCCCTCCTGCCTTGTTTCTGAAGAAACCATCTCTTGCTTGTCTGTGTTAGAAAAACTCTCGCCCCCCCCCCCCCGCCCCCCCCCCCCCCCCCACACGTCCCCTCCCGCGTGTTACAAAGACCATCTCGCGCTTGTCGATGAGTCAACGACCGCCGCCCCCTCCCCGCCCCCCCCCCCACACACACAAGGAAAATAGAGATAAGTATACTGAAATAATTTATCATCAACAGTTCGTTCTAATACTTATATAGTTACAGGTGCCTCAATCTGAGTGAATGTGATGAGATTTATTTTTGTAGTGGACACTAAATATGTGATTTGGAGAAGGCTGTTTTGATTTTGAATTTGTTAGTTAGTTGGTATTATTAGGATTTTTCACTGAGCAGGCGACTAAGGACATCTCACTTCGGGTGATTTTAAATGGCTTTTACCACACAATACAAGGAGAAGAAAGAATGTGTTCTTTTATCACTTTAGAATCTGGACAGAAGCATACATTATGATACCATATGTTTCTGTTTAGTTGAATCTTATATGATTTGTATTTCGTTGTCCTCCTGTTATAGCTGATGAAGGCGGCAATAGCAATACCCAAAAAGGAGACGGAAAGCTGACTCAGCCCAGACTAAATCTGCAACGTCTGCCGAAACAAGCAGCAGAACCGAGCGCCAGCCAGTCGAGACCAAGAGCTAACAGAGTTAATGTGAGTAACGCAACAACGCTGCGCGTGTGTCACTGTGTGCGTGCACGCGCACGCGCGTGTGTGTGTGTGCGCGCGCGCGCATAGCTGTTTGTTCAATTCGTCGTTAATGATATTTACTTGAAGTGCTTCCCAATGCGCGATAGGTCATCGGGCGCCGTTGCGTACTGGGTTTTTTGCCCTTTTCAAATTCAAGTCACCGTGATTGTGAGCCGGCAAATCAATTTTTCTACTCTATGTGTATTAATACATCATCATGCCCGGATTGGGCCCCCCAACCCGGGTCTGCCCTGGGGGACTTGGGTGGGGTTAGGTATTTTTTAGTTCCCAGGGTCACCCTGGTCAGCCCACAGGGTGGGTTTTTCTCTCTATTCTGGGCATGTGTTCTGTCTACCCTTTGTCCATTCACTGTATTTGCCTTTTAAAACTCCCTACTGTCTGCACTGCTGTAGCTCTTGATATTGGATGTGTTGCTAATGTCTTAGCTTTATTTAGGCCCATGTGTTAGGTTTATTTATGTATTTGACCGGCTGGCGACATACATTCATGTTCTGTTAGTTTTTTTTTCACAAGCAGTGCAGGCACGTCCTGAGAAAGCCTTGTTGCTGTCGGGACGTTAAGCAATGTACAATCAATACAATCAAACCGGATGGGCCTACCCAGCCCTGCCTTGCCCTGCACTGCCCTGCCCTGCCTTCCCTGCCCTGCCTTGCCCTGCCCTGCCCTGCGCTGCCCTGCCCTGCCTGCTTTGCCTTACCATTACCTTATCTTATCAGTCGCCTGCAGAAAAACAAGCTCTCACAGGCCAACCCAAAGAAAAGGAAATTAAGGCGTCAGGAGCGTGCAGCGAAATATCGTGTCTGGAGGTGCTGGCAGCGGGGGACAAGGTGGCCATTACGGTGGGGGAGGAGCGGCTGAAGGAACTGCAAAAAGGATGTGGAGGCTGTACCGCTGAGATGGAGACGGTAAGTGTAGGGTAGGCGCTGCGCTGCTAAGATGGTAAAGATGTAGCACAAAGATGGTCAGGATAAGTGCTTTATGGTCAGAAGTGTTGTGCCGTCAGGATTGTTAGAGTAAGTGTTGAACCGAAAAGATGAGCGTTAGAGTTATAGTTATTTGGTTTTAACGCCGAGCAGGCGAATAAGGCCATCTCACGGCGGCCGAAAAGATGGTCCAGGTAAGTGTTGTACTACCAAGATGGTCCGGGTGAGTGTTGTATTGCCACTATGGTCATGGTAAGTGTTGTATTGCCAGGATGGTCAGGATAAGCGTTGTACCGCCAAGATGGTCAGGGTAAGCGTTGTATTGCCGGAATGGTCAGAATAAGCGTTGTGCCGCCAGGGTGGTCAGGATAAGCGTTGTACCACCAGGATGGTCAGGGTAAGCGCTGTGTTGCCAGGATAGTCAGGGTAAGTGTTGTATTGCCAGGATGGTCAGGGCTAGTGTTGTATTGCCAGGATGGTCAGGGCTAGTGTTGTATTGCCAGGATGGTCAGGGTTAGTGTTGTATTGGCAGGATGATGTTGTGTTTGTTGCTAGATATTTCGTTCGAAAAGAATGCCAGTTGCTAATGGTTATTAAATGTTTGCTTTTATCCATGCTCGTCAGATGTGCTGTCACAAAGCTCACTGGTTTTGATTTTGTAAATCGTCCATCTATTACACACGCACTTCCCAGTGCGCATACGCCATCGGGCCGAAGTCATGGGCGGGCCCACTGCAGCCGACTACGGTCCGATGGCCTTTACGTACTGGGGAGGCCGCATTTACAGGTAAATTTCTGCTTCCTTGTTTATTTTCTTAAAATCTTCTTAATAGTTTTGTTTTGTTTGGTGTGTGTGCTTTCTCACCATGAGCATACCTTGTCCAAGCAGATAAATTCCTACGTTTCAGCTTGTTTGTTGGCGTCCATGCTTACTTATTTTGTGTGTCCTATTGTGCTGCAGTGTATCGGCAGGACAGGGGAGGTCACCTCTGTGTGTGACCAGGGCGTGGTGAGCGTCAAGTTTGGCCACAAGACCAAAGTCAAGTACAGGTTCAATCCGGCCGCTCTCGTCAAGGTAACACTAACAAAAGAAATGTTTTCTGTGTTTTGTTCCCCTTATACTAACTTCATCGTTCGGGAGATGAATATAGTCTAGTGGTCTACAATGAAATGCTACGAGTAATTTAACTATTTAGTTATGTTCCTAATTTGCAGATGACGTGTGTCAAACGTAGGGTTTAGTTTTGTTCAGTTGTTTACAGAACTCCCCAAAACATATATTGTGCTTGAAAAGAAAATGAGAGACTGACAGTTGTAATAATTTAGGAAGATTACAAAGTAAAGTAGATAAAAGCACTGTCAGGGGAGAGAAGTGTGCATGACACGATGATCGACCAATGATCATAGATCTACTTGGTCAAAGCACAAAAAAAAAAAAGATAGGAAAGAGGGGGTGCGCAAAGAAAGTGACTGAAAGCAATGCATATGGAAGCCCCCTCCGAAGGGGGCGTATCACATATCCCACTGTTCCAGCCACTCGGAGGATGGGAATTTAAATCTAGGTCCCCCAGTGTATGCCCCTGCAGACACCACAGTAAAATGTGGCTGTCTTTGCAGGTAGTCAAAAGTTCCTGCCTTCCACCAGTATGCCGAATGGTGTTCTGACGAGGTCGCCAAGACCGAAACAGCTGTCCACACCGGCTAAATATCTGGACCCCCCTTGGGGGACCTAGATTTAAATTTCCATGCACCGAGTGGCTGGAACAGTGGGATATGTGATACGCTTCCCTTCGGGGGGAGGGGGGGGGGGCTTCCATATGCATTGCTTTCAGTCACTTTCTTAGCGCACCCCCTCTTTCCTATCTTTTTTTGTGCTTTGACCAAATAGATCTATGATCGCTGGTCGATCATGCACCCTTCTCTCCCCTGACAGTGCTTTTACCTACTTTACTTTGTAATCTTCATATATTATGCTTGCATGTGGCTATGCAGTATACTTTTTATTCTTACTTCCGGCGCAATACTTTGATTCTAACTTCCTGTCTCGTCCTTACTGTCACAGTATGTCATTGAACAAAACTTCACGTGGACAACCAAAACTATACAATGAAAACTGCAAAATGTGTACTTACGTCCTAAAACGTTCCATTATCAAGTCATTGAACACAGTTAAAAGCACAAGCGAGCGTTTAGAAACGAGTCAGTAAAATTAAAGCGGGCAGAGCTGAAGTAGAGAGTGGAGACCACTGTCACCTTCGGGCAGGTTCGCTCCATTCTTTCTGTCGTCTGCAACGGAGGTCTACCGTTTTTAGCAAAAGATTCACTCTTGTCAACTTCGTGTTTAATTAAATATTCGCAACATGACTGATATTGTAAAGAAAAGGCTTCAGAATACTCTGATAATATATTCGGCATATTTTTTCCCTTAATGGTCTCGCTGGAAAAGCCACGTCGATCGATGTGCAAAAAATGTCTCGAAGTTACAACATCACAGCATATTGAAGCATTTCTTTAAAATATCGTGTAAGAAGTAAACCGTCAGCGGGCGGAAACATCAAACTAAAACCACTGAAGCGTTGACAAATCACTTCTGTTTCACCTTCATGCACAGTCAGGTGAGGGGGGAGGGGGGGGGGGGAGGGAGTGGGAGGGGGAGGGGGGAGAAAAGCAAGAAGGCTGAATCAGACCTCTGAAAAATTAGCAGACAGCAGAAAACAATTCTCGTTTTGTCTAAAATTGATTTTTTTCCCTCGCAACAGTTAAAAAAAAATCATTAATGTTTTCCCCCAAAACAATTTCTAAAATTTATTTTCACCAAAAATATTGGGAGAAAGAGGGGGAGAGGGGCAGGGGATACTCTGGTTCTCTCCCTCCCCCACATTTTCTTGGTCCCCCGGCTTCAATGACACTGTCATACAAACTGTAGGGTTCTGTTTAGAGCTGTTCTTAATTGGACGAACTCTTGATCGGCAAACCTAGATCGGAGAAGATCGGCAATCTTTTGGTTTGTTTCTTAATTGAGTTTGAATGAACCTATGCGAACTTCAGCAAACCAGGTTTGCCATGATTCTCTTTCTTAACTGAAGTGCTTGATTCGGCGTACTTACTGTCTGCGAAGGTGTTCAAAATGGCTGCCGCTATGCCGCTCTGCGATTTGAACGATTCTTGTTTTTGTACTCCTTGCAGTAGCGATCACACAAACAGCGTTGCGCCTCCCACAAATCAATAAAAATAGGCCTTGTTCGCTGGAGTAAAATATCGCTGTCCGCCATAGTTGTTTGTATCGGTGACTATCTTCTTATCTCCAACGCAGAAGAGGGTATCGAGCGAACGTTTTCCGACAGGAAACGATGGTTTCCCGAGGTTCGTGAACTACTTCGAACTAGGTTCGCCGTATCTTTAGATCGTCCAATTAAGAACCAACCTGGTTCGCCCGAGATCGTGAACTCTAGATCGTCAGAGTTCGCGAACTAAGGTTCGTTTAATTAAGAACAGCCTTTACAGAACAGACCCGGAGTCAGTCTATAGTTTCCAGAAGTTTCTATTTCACTTTTAAAATAGTTTGATTGGTAGACTGGTATATATATATATATATATATATATATATATATATATATATATATATATATATATATATATATATATATATATATATATATATATATATATATATATATATATATATATATATATATCAGGCTTGGCGCTTGAGTTTCTGATATATATATATATATATATATATATATATATATATATATATATATATATATATATATATATATATATATATATATATATATATATATATATATATATATATATATACCAGTCTACCACTTGGCGCTTGAGTTTCTGCATCCAGCGATACGTCAATGAATGACTATGTTCCCGTTGTATATTGCCCCAGATCCCCGTGGTACAGGTGGGGGACACGGTGCGCATCAAGCCGTCACTGGAGCAAGTCAAGTTCCTCAACAACAGGGTGGGATGGCGGGACCAGATGGACGCGGTGAGGGATGACTGATGCTCTGTGAATCTCGATCACAAACCAGTACACACATAGTCACACGAGCACTGCGCCCGATGTCGGTCTTCGGGTCTTTTGCTTGCTGAGTTGTTGTTTAGAAATATACTGCTGCACAAAGCCCTCTACCCAGATTGAATTATATCATGTAAACTGTCCATCTCTTTCACAATGTTGCTGTCAGTTATTTGTATCCCTGTACAGTGGACCAGAGCTAACCTTTAATTTTGCAAAGTATCAAATGTACGACGACGGCGACAATGATGATGATGTTGATGACGGTGACGATAGTATTGCTGTCTCCAGACTGTGGATAGAGTGGGCCGTGTGGCGAAGATTGATGAAGATGGTGACCTACACGTGCGTTTCCAGAACTGTCAGTGGATCTACGCTCCGGCCTGCTGTACACCTGTAGCCCAGCCCCCAGACAACGTGCCTATGGGGGAGGGGGTAACAGGGAACACTGTGCCACTTTTGGGCAAGGCTTCTAGTAAGACTTACTTATAATAATAATAATAATAATAATAATAATAATAATAATAATAATAATAATAATCTTCAGCAGACTTGCATCATTGAATCATGTCTACATTTCGTGTAAACAGTGGAGGATAGTCATGCAAAACATATCAAGTAAATTGGGCGAATGGTTTCAATTTACGGCACAACTATCACTACTTTTTGATTACACCTCGTAATATTTCAATATAGAGTTTTTGTGTGTGTGCACATACCAATTTCTCGCTGCCGCCAGCTTGTCCGTCCAAGACACTGGATCTCTACAAGATGCTAAGGGACAGAATCAGGAGCGAGTCCGATTCCCAAGACAGCAGCATGCGCGCCCTCTTCGCCGCTATAGATATGGGCAACGACTGGGAAGTCAGAGACATGTGTCAGCGGGACACTGCCTTGGTGAGATTCTACTTTTGTTGGTGTTGCGTATTTTAATAAATAAATAAATAAATAAATAAATAAATAAATAAATAAATAAATAAATAAATAAATAAATACTTTTTTTGTTTTTTGTTTTGTTTTGTTCAGGATATATACGATGATAGTAGTAGCAGCGTAGTAGTTGTAATGGTAGCAGTAGTAGTGGTGGTGGTAGTAGTAGTAGGTCTACTGGAATTGGTAGTACAGTCGTAATGTAGTAGTAGTATTAGTAAGCGCTTTTAGCTTGTTTTCAACAGGGAGAGGTAAATATAAATAATATTAATAATAGTGATGATGATTATATTATATTATATTATATTATATTATATTATATTATATTATATTATATTATATTATATTATATTATATTATATTATATTATATTATATTATATTATTATTAGTAGTAGTGGTAGTAGTAGCAATAGTATACCATACCACTACGACAGATCCGGTGTTTTGGCGTGTCAACTTGCGTAAATGGAGTAACACGTCACAACATGATAGTCTCACGCCAGACGGGGTCAAATGACCCCCCCACCCCACCCCACCCCCTCTCGGGTCGATGTCGCGCGATAGAGAGATTATGGCGTGTTGTAATATGTCAGAATCAAAACCACTCCCGCGCGACATCGACGGGGTAGAAGGTAAGGCGTGCGCCACGTGAACACGTTGGCATAACGATCGTTCTCCGTTTGGTTTCTCCTGCACCAGATCGACCGGGAGTTCCAGGGCGTCACTCCACTTATCCACGCGTCTTTCGGAGGTCAACGTGCATGCGTGATAGCCTTGCTTGACCTTGGCGCTGACGTCAACAAGTGCGGGGACAAACCCACGAAAACACCCATGTCCGCTGTCCTGGAGGGGTATGTAGTCGCCCACTCAATGTATCTCCAAGCATTTGCGCGCAACGTTGTTCACAGGCCACACAGGGTAATTGCTTCCGTGCATTTAGTAACTTTTCCGCCAGAAATAGTTAAAAACATTTCCTCCCTTTTTGCCATTTTTTTAGGGTGTAAAACTTCAATTGTGTGCCTTTTTTGCATTTTGAGCAACAAAAGGCATGGCAGGTGGTGTGAAAAAGAGCAAAATCTGAGTAATTTTAGTCGACCTAGTGTGTTCATGGGAGCCTAATTGGGGCATGTGCACGGTTGTATGCAGGCTTGCAGACGACAGTTTTGTCATGGGGTACTTAGTGCATTTGTGTGTTGTGAAAAACGCTAACTCTTAATTTTTTTAAGAATTGCTGAAAATGTTTCTCCTGTGATGTGCTCCGCGTAGATTTTTTGTTTTGGCAGAAAATTTCTTCGTTCATAGTTTTATGCTGCAAGAGGCTAACAGACAACAGTGTGTGAAAAGGGGGCATAACCTAATTGCCCTGTGTGGCCACACTGAGATGGTACGAATCATGTGACGCTAGGCAGAATTACACAACGTGAAATTGTTTCATGATGGTAGTTCACACTGAGATGGTAAACAAATGTGACGCTAGGTAGAACTGCTAAACGTGAAATTGTTCTACGATGGTAAAATATTTCATAGTCGTACAGAAAAGGTGGGACGTTCAGAACACCTGTTTTCCAGCCAGAACCGAGTTCAACTAAGCATCATTATTGTGCGATATGCGCCTCATAACCGCACACGACAACAACGTTAATCCTTTCTCTGCCGAGAAAAAAACTGAACACGTGACCACCCAATTGCAAGAGGCATATAACAGATCATCATTAGGATCTATGCCTGTTGGTGGCATTAAGATCTATGCCTGTTGGTGGCATTAGGATCTATGCCTGTTGGTGGCATTAGGATCTATGCCTGTTGATGGCATTAGGATCTATGCCTGTTGGTGGCAGCACTCAGTGTGAATACTATTGATGAAGAATATATTGCCTTATTCTGCAGGAGAAATGAGGAGATTGCTGAGCTGTTACTGGAGCGCGGGGCGCACGCGAATTTTGAGTTTTTACACGGTCAGACCTCGGTTCACCGGGCCGCCTGTCTAAACAAAGGTGTATGCATCCGGGCTTTGGAAAAGTATGGCGCGGACATGAATGTCAAGGTAAAACAGCCAAGGGAGGGGGGGGGGGGAGGGGGAGAAAAGCAAAGGGTTAATAGATGACAATATCTCCTGCAGACGAGTTCCTTTTCTTTACGCCCCAAGGCAATGGAAAACCACTGGTACGTGTACAAACTCACATGGATTGTGAAAAGAAGGGTAGCACAGTATTTGTCGGGGCAAGACAACATTAATAGCCCGCCGTTGTATTGGCGTATGTGAGCAGTCAAGGCCAGCCACGGAGCAGATCGCTTTAATTAAGCGGTAATACATTGCACTCATTCTGTCACATTTAGGAGTTACAATGGTGCAGAACCCGCCGGCAGATGATGCTACTTATTTCGGTTTCAAATTGGGGGTTGGGGGGGGGGGGGGGCGTAGAGTCTAAAGACTTTATTTACAATCCAGGAGACAGGTCGACCATAATTGCTCAAGGGTGGTGCCAGGATAGCTTGGCGCCCATCACCCTTGAACTATCGTGATCGGTCTATATCTAGCTATGGTGTGTGGGAATTTAACCCATTCAGCCCTGACGCACTACAGCAGGAGATGGGCGACCATGATAATTCAAGGGTAGTGCCAGATTAGCTTGGCGCCTGTCGGCGCCAAGCTAATCTGGAACTACCCTTGAATTATCATGGTCGATCCATCTTCTGCAACAGGTGTATAGTCGTTAGATGACTCCTCCCAAAATTTGGGAAATACGTGCGCCGGGCTGAATGAGTTAATGAGTTAATATGACTCTACTCACAAGAGACACGCTTCACCCCTTTACTGCCGACCGCCGTGAGATGGCCTTAGTCGCCTGCTCGGCGTTAAACCCAAATAACTAAATAACTAACCCTTCACTGCCGAGAGAAGATGAACGCAGTCCAGCTGTGACAGACAAAGATCCTCTGGCGCCCCCGCAGTTACAGGGACTCATGAGGATCCTTGCCTCTTGCTGACACAACTGTGATTACATATTCCTGGGACGACTGGGGCTCTTGGGGTTGAATTAACTTCTTCTACCCCAGACACACCGCAGGAAGATAAGGATCGACCATGATAGTTCAAGGGTGATGCCAGAATAGCTTGGCGCCTATGGGCGCCAAGCTATTCTGGCATCACCCTTGAACTATCATGGTCGATCAGTGTCCTGCACTGCAATGCAGTCTTCAAAGGACAACGGCAAAATTTAAGGATTTCGGTGTTGGGGTAGAATGAGTTAACGAAGACTGCACAAACACAGTCCGCGTCAACTGGCGGTGAAGGGCTGAAGAAGGTTTCATCGTGCTACCAGCTAAACGCCAGTGACGGTGACGACGACGACGATGATAATGATGATGAAGCTGATACTGATTGCTATACACACAGGATAAGCACCTGAACACGCCTCTTGGCATCGCTGTGGCGCACTATAAGCATGAAGCCATGGCGGCACTGGTCTCCCTGCCCCAAGTGGACATCGACATACCCGACATGAACGACTTGTGCCCCATCCAGTTGGCTTGTCTGCGTGACAACACCAAGTAACGCGTTCGAGTTTCCTTTCCTTTCTGTCTCTTACACCCCCCCCCCCCACTTCTCCCAATTTCTCTTTGCCTATGCAGCACATGGTGTGTGATTGTGCTGTTTGCAGGAGTGTGTGACTGTACCATGTAGAAAAGTCATACCTGTACAATCACACACTGCTGTAAAATCGCACACTGCGGAAAATCGTACACACCCCAGTAAAACTGAGTTGATATATCTCGCCCTGTGCCTAGATTAAACGCACCAGTGGCACCATTGTTGCTATTTTCGCAGCAGACCAGTCGCTCGGACCAGTCATGTGCACCAGAACTGCGTACAAGTTTTGTGTAGACTTGGAGATGGCGGAGGCTTGTGTCACGCCCCACGCCCCTGAATCATTGTACCATTGTACTTGTAGTGTGATCATCTCTAGTACTTCAACTACGACGGTGCAACAATGGCGCCGCTGGTGCATTTAACCTAGGCACAGGGCGAGGTATACCAACTCAGCCCCAGTAAACATTAGAACCACACACTGCTGTAAACATTACAATCAAGAACACTACTGCAAATAGTACAATATCACACTACTGTAAACAGTACAATCACTCACAACATACTACAGATACTAATCCCTCCGGACTAGCATAGCATCTCTCTATCCCAAGACCGCACGTGCGTGGTCCCTGGCCACATCCTCTCCGAGGTGACGCCACAAACTGGGCAGCACTAGCCCCCAGGCTAAACATGGCGGATCTAGAGGAGAGAACCTCGAAAATATATCATTGTCCTGCTGCCTTGCAGGCCTGGCCGCTTGGCTGCGGAAAGGCTAGGGGAGGAAAACCCTGACATCAAAGCCCCCGTGTCTCCGGGGAGGGTTTTTGAGCCAGAGACTAGGACAAGGACATTCTGATATAAAACCTACGACCCGAGGACCTCGATGCCACCGTCCCAGCTTGCTAGGCCATGGCAGACGAACCAAGGGTTTAAAGGGTGGGCCCAGTACTGCGCACACTGTTCTCCACCAAAAAGCTCCACCGCGCAGGATTTAGGAAACGTCCACGGACCATGACACCGACCATTTCAAGTCCTGTAGCGATGGGCGGGGGGCGAAACGGCAGGTGAAAGATGTCATTGGAAGCCGCAGTCTCAAACCTGCATGCAGGCGGTTCAGGATATTTGTCGCCTGATGTTGACCTGGGGATGACAACATCACTCGGCACACCCTGAACGACCAAGCAGCCTTCTCTAGAGACCTGCTTGCTCCACACGGAGAGGGGCCTAGAAAAGGTGGCCTAACCAAAGCTCGTCCCCTCGCAACCCCAGTTGGCTAGCCGCGGTCAACGGGCATCTTTTCCTGCGGTCAGAAAACACGAAAGAACAACGGATCCACTCCCATGACGACCACGACCGGACTCAACGTAGCATGCTGGAACATCCGAACCATGCTCGACAGAGCAGACAGCGGACGCCCTGAACGTCGCTCCGCCCTCGTTGCCCATGAAATGCGGAGGTTAAACATCGACATCGTCGCGATCAGCAAAGCACACCTCCCGGACGAAGGCAGTCTCCAAGAACTTGGCACTGGCTACACCCTCTTCTGGTCAGGCAGGCCTGCATCAGAAAGACGGCTCTCAGGCGTGGGCTTCATGGTCAAGACCTCCATTGCGTCTAAGCTGGAAAACCTAACCAACGGGTCACTCCGACCGCATCATGTCAATGCGCCTCCCACTGAGACACCAGCAATACGTCACCCTTTTCAGTGTGTACTCCCCAATCCTCCTGGCAGAGCCTGCAGAAAAAGACAAGTTCTACACTGACTTGCGCAGCCTTCTACCCCCTGCAGACGACAAAGTCATCATCCTTGGCGACTTCAACGCCAGTGGCCAAGACTCTGACGCCTGGAAAGAAGTCTTTGTCAAGCATGGCGTTGTGAACTGCAATGACAAATGGCCGCCTACTGTTGGAGTTCTGCGCAGAACAGCAACTTGTCATCACCAACACTACTTTCGAGCAAAAGGACAGTCGAATGCATCCTCGCTCCAAGCACTGGCACCTTATCGACTATGCCCTAGTGCGTCAGAGGGACCGCAGTGACGTCCTCCTCACCAGAGTGATGCCCTGCGCAGAGTGCCACACTGACCACCGCCTTGTCCGCTGCAAACTCAGGCTCCGCCTCAAGCTGAAACACAAGAAAGCACCCCCCCAAAAAAAAAAAAAAAAAAAATAAAAAAAAAAATAAAAAAAAAAGCAGCTTGATGTTGCCAGCCTTCAGCGTGACGACGTGAAAGCTGCCTTTCAGACACATTTACAGCGCATGCTCAAAGACACAGCTGATTCAGCAGACTCCTCCCCTTAAACACTCTGGGAACAACTGAAAACTGCTATTGCAAAATCCTCTGCGGAAGTCTTGGGCTTTGCTAGAAAGAGGAACAAAGACTGCTTTGTCAAAAACAAGAGCCGCCCACCAGGCCCACCTAACCCAGTTTTCCTGCCCTGTGAAGAAGTTTGCCTTCCGCCTCATCTACAGCAGTCTGCAGCGCAAGCTTAGAGAGCTCCAGAACGAGTGGTGGTCCAGACGCACAGAGGACCCAGCTTTGCGCTGTCAACGGTGACTACAGGGGCTTCTACGAAGCACTGAAAGCAGTGTATGGCCCCAAGCACCTGGTACAAAGTCCCCTGCGAAGCGCTGATGGACAAGCACTCCTCACAGATAATACCTCCATCTTGAACCGCTGGTCGGAATACTTTCAGAACCTCTTCAGCGCTGAGCGCACTGTTCAAGAAGCAGCCATCCTCCAAATCCCACACCTCCCAGTAAAGGTTGAATTGGACGAACCGCCCACCACTGAAGAGACCCTCAGGTATCGTCTCGATGGCAGCCTGTTCAAACTCAGACGACTGCAGGCTCACACCAAAACCCTAGACCGACTGATCCGTGAGCTGCTCTTCGCTGATGACACTACCCTCGTTGCACAGAGAGAGAGAGAGAGAGAGAGAGAGAGAGAGAGAGAGAGAGAGAGAGAGAGAGAGAGAGAGAGAGAGAGAGAGAGAGAGAGAGAGAGAGAGAGAGAGAGAGAGAGAGAGAGAGAGAGAGAGAGAGAGAGAGAGAGAGAGAGAGAGAGAGAGAGAGAGAGAGACTTGCAGCGCATCACGTCCTGCTTTGCAGATGCTGCTCAGCTCTCTGGACTCGAGGTCAATCAGAAAAAGACAGAGGTCCTTCATCAGGCGGCACCCAAGGAAGAGCATCGCCCTCCCCACATCACCATCGGCGAGGCTGAACTGAAATCTGTACACCAGTTTACCTACCTTGGCTGCATCATCACGTCAGACGCCAAGCTGGAGAAGGAGCTGGCAAAAGTGAACAGTGCTTTCGGGCGACTATTCAAGCGGGTGTGGCACAATCAACAGCTAAAAAAAGGCACCAAGATCAGCGTGAACAGAGCTGTCGTCCTCATCACCCTGCTGAGTCCTGGGCCCTCTACCGCAGCCAACTACGACTCATCGCACGCTTCCACCAGCGCTGCCTGCGTACTATCCTCGGCGTTCACTGGAGTGACTATGTCATCATCGTCGAGGTCCTTGAATAGGCGGAAACTGTGAGCATCGAGGCTTTGCTGCTGCGGACACAGCTTCGCTGGGCGGGGCACGTCTCCAGGATGGAAGATCATTGCCTACCCAAGATCACCCTGTTCGGCGAGCTCGCCACTGGACACCGAGACAGAGGGGCACCAAAGAAGAGATACAAAGACGGTCTCAAGAAGTCACTTAGTGCCTGCCAAATCGACCACCGCCAGTGGTCTTCGCTTGCTGCGGACCGCGGCACCTGGCGCTCCATCATTTACAAGGCAGCCGTCTCCTTTGAGGACTCACGCAGAGCTAGCCTTAAGGACAAGCGGCTCAGGGAAAAAAAAAACCAGAGTTGTCGAAACTAAAAACCCTGGCCAGACCTTTCCCTGCAGCCACTGCGGTCGAACCTGCCTGTCCCGGATTGGCATAAATTCTTCGTTCACGAAGTCAAGCCAAGAACATACAACAGTAGTGTGCGATTGTACATTTTGCAGAAGCGTGTGATTGAATGTACGGTTTACAGTACCGTGTGATTGTACTGTTTACATTAGTGTGTGATTGTACCATTTACAGTAGTGTGTGATTGTGTGCTTACAATACCGGCCATTTCCTTTCTCTTGTGGCAAAAGCTGCCTTTTTGCAGTTTGTTGAAGTAAACTGTGTTTGTTTAATCATCGGGACCAACTGTGACAACCCTTCAGTTCTGCCTTAGCATTAGAGCATTTCCAGGGATGGACGAAAGCGTCTTGTTTTTCGACGATATCCTCGCATGCACCGAAACAGCCATCCTAATTAGATGGAGTCCGGCGGTCTTTTGTGTACATATGCGTGACTTGCCACGAGGCGCTAAACCGTCCGATTTGCAGCTGAACAAAGATGCTAAGTTAAAGTTTTGTTTTGTGTCCCGACTGTCAGGGCGCTGGACCTGCTTCTGACCCGGGACAGGAGTGGCGTAGAGCGCCTGGCGGAAGGCCACTCGTCCGCCCTCTTTATCGCCGCTCAGAACGACCACGTGGAGTGTATCCGGCTGCTTGTTATTAACGTGAGTGAACATGTGTCTCGGGTCCGACCAGGGAGTTTATTTCGGAGACGAAAAAGTCTCAGGCTACAGCCCTCGACTTTCATCTCCGAAATAAACTGCCTGATCGGACCCTTGAGGCGACAAGAACCACTGGCAAAGCCTAATTCGTAATACAACTAATATTATTAGTTGTATTATGAGTTAGGCTTTGCCAGTGGTTCTTGTCGCCTCGAGGGTCCGGTCAGGGGAGGGGGGGGGGGTCAATGTCGGAGTTAAGAGTCGAGGGCTTTAGCCTGAGACTCTTACCTCCCCGACATTGACACCCTTGACCGGGTCCCCGAGGCGACAAAAACCACTGGCACAGCCTAACTCGTAATTCAACGATTTTGTCTTCAACTTTAAAAAGGAATAACGTGAAGTATACCCTTGAAAAGGCTCCAAACTTTAAGTGTGGCGAAGAGATTCAAGGGACGTAATATTCCATAATTCCGACTGTCAGTAAACAACCTCGCGCGAACTGCATTCGAGTGGAATTTCCCTCGAAGGCATTTTTAAAAATTTTTTTTGTGACATTTTCAGTCATTCTTTTGTATAAAATTGGTAATATAGGCCGAACACAACGCAAGCATATAGTTATTGTGTTGCTTAACCCCCTCATTTTTTATTTATCCAGTTTTTTGTCTCTTCGCCGTCTCGAATACGGTCAGTAAGTGATAGGGCGTTCGCGTCGGTTGAAATTCCCTGTCGTTGATATTATCTAATTTATCCAATTATTCAGTTTGTTTGGTATAAAACTGATACCAGCGGTATTACAGAACACCTACATATAGTTCTGTTGTTGTGTAGCCTCCTAAAATATTTATTTATTAGCATATTTTTGTTTAGAAGTTTGACTGAATGAAGATTAGGGTGTGTGTGTACCGAGAAAGGTGTTGGCCAAAGATTCATTTGGGGGAGTTAAGTTTTGCTCAGCGTGCAACGTTTTCATCGTACTATTTAGTAAGGGAGTCTACTTATCAAATGTTACCTTGGTAATATGTGACAAGGGGACTCCAGTTGCCTTGAGAACGGACGACCGGGGAAAAACATATAGATCCAGGCCAATGAGAAAAAGCCGTGTAGAGACTGAACGAAGACAATATCTTATGTTATCTTATCTTATCTTACACGCTTGCCATTAGCCTTGTTGGTCTTGGTGTCAGGAGAGCATGGCGCCTCTCAGTAAACATATTCTCTTTTATCATGGTTCTCTTCGTTCCTGTGTATGTAGGGAGGTGCTGATGTCAACAGGGTTGGGGGGCACAGCATGGCGGCCATACACATCGCGTGTGTCAGGGCCAATCTGTCGGCTGTGGAGGCACTGCTGGAACTAGGTCAGTGAACACGGACGCAGCCTGTTCACAGGGCACTCAGCATGAGACGGAGGGACCTACCCCCCCCCCCTCCCCACCCCCTCCCGCTGCATGCAGCCACCGGTACACCGGTTTGCAGTCACTGTATGTGATTGGCTAGATTGTTTACGGTCACTCTGTGTGTGTGTGTGTTTGTGTGTGTGACACACGCACGCACGCACGCACACACACACACACACACACACAAACACACACACACACACACACACACACACACACACACACACACACACACACGCACACATACCAACACTGTAAACAGTCGCCGCCAGCACAAGGGGTTGATGTGGATTGGACTTGTCACCAGGTGCTGACGTCAATATTCCGGGAGTTGACGGCCATACTCCTCTGCACCTGGTCATTGGAGGTGCGATTAAAGATTATGGAAAGGTCAGTGAATTTAATCAGTCGGTGTCTTTAAAATTATGTTCCCTTCCTGTTGCCAGTCGAGGTCGGCTGACACGCTTTTTTGTCAGAGGGACTTTTTCTACACTTTCTGACTTTTCTACCGAGCCTGCCGCACGGCTGTTTGGCCCAGCGCTAGAAGTGGCCCTTTAGTTTGTTCCAGGCGAGCCGAGAAACTGGGTCACAAGTGGTGCTCGCGCGGTGAGACCAGCGAGTCTCTCAGCTGTCAGGCTAGCTGATAAGCGGGCTTCCTGCTAGGCGCAGTACAGCTGGGAAAATAACTACCTTTTGTTTTTCATGACTTTCATATTTACCGTTCAAGTGTGTGATGCAAAACTTTGTTTAAAAGCGGACATTCTGCCCAACACACTGACACCAAACACACTATAGTTATGACAAACCAGTAGCCAGCAGGATAAGGTGGAAATAAAGAGAAAAAAAAACAAACAAACAGATTTCACTGTCTGTGTTGAGTTTTGTCACAAAATAGATGAAGTTCCAACATCAATAACATAAATACGATACAAACTACATCAAAACGGACTTGCATGTGCTAGAAGTAACATGCCTAGAGTAAGTATGACTTACCAGATCAGAGATACCGTGGAAGGGGCCGGAGAGCGGAGGGTGATAATGAGGTGATAGTATTTTTACTAGATATTTTGCGTATAGCTAGATAAAAGGGAGATATTGAATGCGTTTCTTAACCAGCATTGTACCTCTAGAACGTTTTTAGTGATAATTAAAGATTGTTTGAAAAAATATATTTTCACGTTTTTGGGATTAATTTCACGAATTATATGGGTTAATTTTAAAACAACTGAATTTTTTTTTACGAAAAGGACAATCTCATAATCGCATGATTTTTTGTATAGGTATTTAAGACTACAGTTTGTCTCAGCTGTCGGACGATTAGGTCAATTGTGACCTGTATGCCCTAGGTGTGAAAATCAGTTTTCTGCACGACGTTTTCTGAGTCATTTTTAAAATAGCTATCATAACTTTAATTTTTCTTTACGAAAAAAGCTATCTTCTCATTAATACCCGCATGATTTTTCATAAACAGTGTTAGCATAAGCTTGCTATTTGTCCCGGCTCTGGGGTAGGATTAGTGTGGTGAAACTCTATGCTCATGCATAGGGTTCACACAGATGGTTTTGTATGGTAAGGTTTTGTCAGCGGTTTGTCTTGTGACAATTATTCCGTGTGGGCAGGAGGCCACGTGAAATCGTAGGGAAACGTTGTGCACGGGGATTTTAGCGAGAGCTCAGTCTATCAGAGGTCTAAATAGGCAGTGCGGGCTAGGCTGTCATTGTGGACGGATGTATGTCATACACACTAGCCGTAATCCAAGACTCTGAAACCTAGAATTCAGGTATGTTTTATATGCATTATCAACAGCTACGGAGTTAAGATGGTATGCGTTAGAAAAAGTTAATTCGGTTGTGTAGCGTTGATAGGTTTGGTTCAGTTATGTGGGTTTAGAATTCGTTGTGGAAACCGTTGTTTTTCCTATGTAGTTATTTACCGAGATGGATAACTAAGGAATGTGAGGTTTGTATGCCTATGTCGTTATGAAGTTAGTACGTGGTTAAGTATAGTCTTTTCCAGTGTATGGAAGAATGCATGGCGAGTGTTGGGTTATAGTCTGTTTCAATGTAGTGACTGAGTTATGGGGTGTTACGAAAGTAGTTCGGGTGATGAAGCACGCGTGTGTGTTAATGAAGTGTGAGTTATTTGTATCAGCCAGGTTACGTAATGTATCTCATATCATCCAATATGTGTGTGTTTAGCAAGTGTTATGATTAGGACTTTACTGTACAGAGTGCTTGTCGGGAGCGGAGCGACGGACGCCGAGACGTCAGTCAACAGAGGCTACCGCCGAGGGACCTACTGTGAGGTGATCTCTTCACTTGGGGAGTGAGCAACTGGTGACGAGACACCCGGGTCAGCAGGGACTGCGCTACGAAGCGAGTCAAGAGTACGTCTACCGTACGAGAAACGGGAAAACTCGGAAGCGTGCGACAAAAGACTTACACGCCTAGACGTGAAAGGACAGAACGTTACCAAGCGAGAACACCAGCAAACAGGTTGGATTGTGAGAGACAATTACCTAGCCTGGCGTTTACATTGTGTATGTGTATGCGGTGTTGATGTGCTTGTAGTGAGAAGGGGTGTTGAACATAATTTTGATAGTGTTTTCGTTGTTTTATTTACAGAAAGGCCCGCAAAAGAACGAGAGCTTTTTTTTTTTTTTTTTTTTTTTTTTTACCGCGTGAATGCGCCCGACTGTGTCAGTGGTGGTGTATGCGTCTGTTGTGCGAGAGTCTGTACTAGCGACTGGGGCAAGTTTGCGTGCGTTACGGTGGTGTCCCTGTTTTTTTTTTTCTAGCGGTAGGTTAGAGTGGCCGAAGGTGTTATCTAGCTTGTGTAGGGCATTTGCAATAAGGCTTGATTGCTATGTGGTTGTTTGTTTGTTTGTGTTTCCCTCTCCGATTCTAAGGGGTAAGATCCTTTGTGTCAGTAGTTTTCTGGATCTTACGAGGGGCTAGTTCTTGTTCATTTTGTATAGCTAGTAGTCTAAGTTCCTTGCTCTTCTATCTCTCGTTTTTATTTCTCGTTCCATCTGGACATCAAAGTAGGTCACTGTTTCTTGTGTGTAGGTTGTTGGTATTTCTGTGGGCCTACTTTTAACTTCTTGCCGTTGATTTGTTTTGTGTTTTTGTATTTTTACGTTTTTTTTTCTTCAAAATTTTGGAAGTGGTTACTGTAAATATGGAGTCGGACCAGGTAGAGATGGATATTAAACAAGGGAAGAGATTAGGACTTAACTCTTTCTACCCCAACACCGAAATCCTTAAATGTTGCCGTTGTCCTCTGAAGACTGCATTGCAGTGCAGGACATAGATCGACCGTGATAGTTCAAGGGTGATGCCAGTATAGCTTGGCGCCCATAGGCGCCAAGCTATTCTGGCATCACCCTTGAACTATCATGGTCGAACCTTATCTTGCTGTGGTGTGTCTGGGGTAGAATGAGTTAAGGAGGACAACCTTTTTGATTATGTTGAGAGATGTAAGGATAGAGAGGAAAGGGAAAGGGAGTGAGTATTTAAGAGAGAAAGACGATAAAGAACTAGAGTTTCAGAGAGAGAAAAAAAGACAAGCATAGGGAGTTACAGCTGCAGTTGGTTCGAGAAGCGTGTCTTAGGGCACCTCCAGATAGTGATTCAGTAGGTCGGGGCATACGTAACTTCCCTAGATTACCGATGTTTAAGGAGTCGGACTCCATTGACGCTTTTCTGTGTCGCAGGCGTTGAGTAGGCCTTCTGCCAACTGGTCCGTTTTGCTTTCGTCTCTTCTGGAAGGTCAGGCCTTGAGTCTTTTCCATAGCTTGAACGTTTCGGGGAACGTAGATTATAATACTTTGAAGAAGTGTCTATTGCAGAAGTTCCAGTGTAGTGCGGAGGGATTCAGGAAACGCTTGAGAGCTTGTCAGCCAGAGACAGGGGAATCGTTTGTGTCGTTTGGCAAGCGGTTGTCCCACTTGCTCGTACGTTGGGTCGAACTGTCCAAGATCGATCACACGTACGAGGCATTATTTGATCACTTGTTGGCGGAACAGTTCTTTGGTAGCGTTTCCAAGGATCTTGCTGTGTTCTTGAGGGAACGTAACCTCAAGAGCACCGAGGAGCTAGTTCAGAACGCGGAGGCTTTTCGGCTCGCGCATCCGACGAAAGAAATAGCGCGTAGGAGTGAGTCGCCGCCAGTCGGGGTGGGCGCCGCTAATACTACTAGGGGATATCGGGGTGTAAATACCTTGCGTGGGGCCCAACTGTTTAACGGTAGAGGTACTTTCCGTTTTCGACGTGGGGATAGGGGTAACAACAGTGGCGGTCGCGATCCGTACGCACGAGGAGAGAAATCTGGACGTGGGTACGGACGTGGTCGAATTGCTACTCCGGACAAGCAGTGTTTCGCGTGTCGTGAGTACGGGCATTTCAGTCGTGACCGTCCTAACAGTAGTTCAGGCGCTCAGTGTTTCACCTGTCAGGGGTACGGTCATTTGGCTCATCAATGTCCTAGCGCTACTGGAATGGTGAAGGGGGCGGAGCAGGCCACTCACATGGCCAGTGTGGCGGTGCCAGTCGGAGAGGAACCACAGCGGGGCGGAGTGTGTTCAGCTGACGAAGGTGGTTGCCTACCGCTGGTGGTCGGTGTTGTAAACGGATGTCTCGCTTCTGTTCTCCGTGACTCAGGTACAACGACCGCAGGGGTCAGACGTAACCTCTTTAGGGACGATCAGTTCACGGGGGAGACGCAGAAAATGATTTCGTTCGGAGAGAAGGTAGAATCTTTTCCTTTGGCCAAGATAGAGGTTGACACGGAGTTTAGGTGACCTGATTTCTTGTGTCATCGACGAGCCAGTAGTTGACTTAGTTCTCGGTAACATGAAGGGTGTGCAGCCAGTCATCGGTATGTTCCATGCGCTTAAGCGAGCTCATGTTCCTCGCGGTGCAGTCGCATCAGTCGCGACGAGAGCTCGGAGCAAGCGTGATCGTGATCAGGAGGACCGTTTTGTTGCCGTCAAGAGTAGGAGCGGTCCGCAGGGTTGGCCCACCAGTCGGGTTGGCCAGAGACAGAATAGTTCTGTTGCGGACAGAGGTGCCGCTCACCACCCAGTCTTTAGATCAGGCGGTCACTGCTGGTTCTCGCTATTGTGTGCCCGTCGCGGGGTCGTTTTCATTTCTAGAGATATTGATCGCGTTTGTTGTTCTGTTTTCACATTCGCAGTGTGACCAGAAAGTATGCGTTGAGGTTTAGGGCTGTTCTATTTTTGCTTTCTTTTGTTCTGTGAGGGTAGTGTAGCGTGATCAGTCAGAAAAAAAGAAACTCGGTCGTTTCTTTTTTTTTTCCCTGGGAAGGGGGAATTGTGATGAAACTCTATGGTACGGTTTTGTCAGCGGTTTGTCTTGTGACAATCGTTCCGTGGGAGCAGGAGGCCACGTGAAATCGTAGGGAAACGTTGTGCACGGGGATTTTAGCGAGAGTTCAGTCTATCAGAGGTCTAAAATAGGCAGTTCGGGCTAGGCT
This sequence comes from Semisulcospira habei, assembly GCA_036245525.1. Lineage (NCBI taxonomy): Eukaryota > Metazoa > Mollusca > Gastropoda > Semisulcospiridae > Semisulcospira > Semisulcospira habei. The sequence continues at coordinate 247,925,598 of BTPG01000001.1, forward strand.
GTCATTGTGGACGGACGTATGTCAGATACACTAGCCGTATTCCAAGACTTTAAAACCTAGAATTCAGGTATGTTTTATATGCATTATCAACAGCTACGGAGTTAAAGATAGTATGCGTTAGTAAGAGTTAATTCGGTTGTGTAGCGTTGATTGGTTTGGTTCAGTTATGTGGGTTTGGAATTTGTTGAGGTAACCGTTGTTTTTCCTATGTGGTTATTTACCGAGATGGATAACTAAGGAATGTGAGTTGTGTATGCCTATGTCGTTATGAAGGTAGTACGTGGCTAAGTATAGTCTTTTCCAGTGTATGAAAGAATGCATAGCGAGTCTTAGGTTATAGTCTGTTTCAATGTAGTGACGGAGTTATGGGGTGTTACGAAAGTAGTTCGGGTTATGAAGCACGTGTGTGTGTGAATGAACGTGTGAGAGTTATTTGTATCAGCCAGGTTACGTAATGTATCTCATATCATCCAATATGTGTGTGTTTAGCAAGTGTTATGATTAGGACTTTATTGTACAGAGTGCTTGTCGGGAGCGGAACGACGGACGCCGAGACGTCAGTTAACGGAGGCTACCGCCGAGGGACCTACTGTGAGGTGATCTCTTCACTCGGGGAGTGAGCGACTGGTGCCGAGACGCCCGGGTCAGCAGGGACTGCGCCCTACGAAGCGAGTCAAGAGGACGTCCACGGTACGAGAAATGGGACGACTCGGAAGCGTGCGACAAAACACTTACACGCCTAGACCTGAAAGGACTTAGCGTCACCAAGCGAGAATACCAGCAAACAGGTTGGATTGTGAAAGACAATTACCTAGCCTGGCGTTTACATTGTGTATGTGTATGCGGTGTTGATGTGGTTGTAGTGGGAAGGGGTGTTGAACATAATTTTGATAGTGTTTTCGTTGTTTTATTTATAGAAAGGCCCGTAGAAGAAAGAGCTAGTGTGTTGAGTTTTTACTGCGTGAATGCGCCCGACTGAGTCAGTGGCGATGTATGTGTCTGTTGTGCGAGAGTCTGTACGTGCGACTGGGGCAAGTCTGCGTGCATTACAATTAGGTCAAATTGTGACCTGTAAGCTCTAGGTATGAAAATCGGCAAGAAAATTGCAAAGCTGGTCCTCTGATACGTCAAATGTTAGTATTGCGATGAGTGACGTATAACATCGTGTCGTCGCTATGAACACGGCGTCATAGGGCTAATGATGCCATGTCGTGAAGCGTGAAGTGACCACAGAGCTTACGAATGGCGGGAATCGCCGTGTGCTCGTCTTTATTTATATGTGGCAGTGTGTGTGGATCAAAGGGTGGGTTAAAGTAGAAGATGGATTCCTGTCGCTACACCAGCCCACAAAGCGCACTAACGGCGAGAAGCGCTGTGTGTCCATCTTTATTTGTGTGCGCCTACCTGTGTGTTAAGAGGTTGGCTTAGAGAGGAGGGAAATGGATCAGCATTATAAGACCAAAAATATGAACAACTCTTAAGTGCTCCTAAAAGATAAACGCATCTGAGCTCCAAACAATACTTTAGGCTTTGGGATGAAATTCTCATCTTGTTTGTGGTTGATGATGTTGTTGTGGTGGTGGTGGTTATGGTTGTTTGGTTTCTTTTTTTAGTTGCGGTTGGTTGGTTGGTGAGATTTCTTTTCATCGCGGCACGCAGTCTTCTTAACCTTTATTGTCCTCTCTTACGTACTGAATCAGTGAGTGGGTCGGGGCGGTCCGTGGCGCAGTGGTTAAGGCGCCTGCCACCAATGCAAAAGGTGCGAGGTTCGATACCCGGTTCCGGCGTCGGACTTTTCTCCTCTGGTAAGTGTCACCGTTAATTCGGGCGGACCGTCGGGGATTCTTTCTCCGGGTACTCCGGTTCTTCCACCCCCCCCCCCCACACACTCCGGTACCGGTTTCAGGCCACTTTACAAATTTCAAAAACAAGCGATCAAAAATCTCTGTAACTTCAGTAGCTGAACTGGCCCTTCGTCTGTCTTGTACTGTTTGTCTGTTTGTCTTAAATGGCGTAAATCCGTGTCTGTTACGTGAGTGTGCGTGTTGGGTTTCAGTTCGCGGCGCTTTGAGTCGATTCGCCCCAAAATTGAGAAAAAGCGCCTATATAATAACGGTATTATTATTATTATTATTATTATTAATGTGTCGAGACTAGTCAAATAACCTCAGTTCGCACAAAATAGCTGCACCGCGTCATAGTCTTCCAACCAGAAACAGAGTGTCAAATGCCCCCGCAGTCAAAGGGGCTCATGAAAAAAATCTTTCACTGTGCGATCTCATCAGCATTGCATACTCACTCCCAGCCAGACATTTTATGTAAGTCTTTGAGTGTTGGTCCACCTCAATTGTGGGTGAGAATTCAGCCCCGACCCTGATGCCATAGTACTCCTCAGTAGAACCATAGAGTTTCATTAGCCCCTGCAGGCAAATGGGCTCCTGAAAAGCCATACCTCTTGATATCACGAAACGAACGCGATAGTGTTTGAGCCAAAACCACTAAGCCACCGCGAACACACACCGCGAAACGCAGAGCAATAAGTCTACAGACACGATAGTTAATACATTATCGCAGAAATTCACCGGCGTCAAACTCATTATTGGCTGCTGCTACAGCCACTTGGATTGTTGTTTACGGTAGACAGCAGCCAAACGAACACGCCATCACGTCAAACCATGAACGGAGTTTGTGTAATTTGATTTTCTAGCATGTCAAAAAACGCTCCCCCCCCCCCCCCCCCCCAAAAAAAAAAAAAAAAAAAAAAAAAAAAAAAACCAAAAAAAAAAACACAAACGCCTGAGACAACATTTTTGGAATGGCAGGATATCAATAAAAAGTACTGGGATGAGAAGAAACAATCGACAAACACATAAAGAAATTAAACAGTTCAACGAATGACATATTTTTTTTAGTATGAGTAAATCTTGTTACGTTCATGTTCGTGTTGGATTTCTTAGTGGGATTTCCTCGTGTGTATGATGAAATGCAGTTTTGGTCATTGTTTTACGCCCATAGGCGTTTTGTCTGGGTGCTGTACGCATGCACTATTCTCAGACTGAGGCAGTCATCTGCAGGTATGCCTACGACTGATGACACGCCCGGCTGAGGCAATTATTCAATCAGAAAGCGAGAGGTCGGTTTTGTGGATGGGGTAGACCGTCTGGTGTCGCCTGTTATTCGGATAGGGCCCCTGACTACTGATACAGCGGAGTTTGGTTATGAGTCATTGAACTTTACTGGCCGTCTTTGTAAAGTAACGGATGCATTTCACAAGAGTCTCATGTCTTTATGTCAGTTCCGGTTCCAGTTAGTTTAGCCTTTTGATGCCAGCGTGAATCTTATCTAGCTTTGTCAGTCACAGTGTAACCTTATTACTGCAATGAATAGGCTCATAGGTAGCGACGATCGGTTTGTCCGAAGAAATAAAACATCAAAAACAAAAACAAAATTCCCCTGGCATTGTTTCTTTACAAGTTTGTCTGAGTTAGCATATTTCAGATTACTGCCTGTCACCGCCACATGAGATCCCGCGATTCTGTGCGTTATTATTGACAAAAGGCACTTGTTGGATTTACCAGTCATGGTGTTGTCTTTCTACTAATGCGATACGCAAGGGACTTTGTGATCAAGCAGCTCAGCAAAATTCTCCTCCCATCCTTTTTGTTTGCGGAGGGAAAAAAGTAGATCGGCATACTTCTCTGACCGGGAACAGACTGTGACTGTGACCTGTCAGAAAAGACATATCACTGACGTGGTTGCATGTGAATAACACTGATGTGCGGACCCCGCTGTGTGTGCTCAGTTCTAAGTCACAGGTCTAGACATGTCGACTGTGATAGTTAAAAGGTGATGTATGAAGAGCTTGGCGTCTATGTGTTCCAAGCTATTCTTACACCGCCCTTAAAGTGTCATGGTCGATACACATCCTGTCATAGCATGTCTGGCCTTTATGGGTTAATAGGTGTTTTAGTGTTGTAGTCTCTTTCAGTTATTTCATCCCTTTTTACATTAAAAAAAAAAAACTTTCATGGTAGTAAAACTATAGTGTGTGTGTGTGTGTGTTGTGTGTGTGTGTGTGTGTGTGTGTGTGTGTGTGTGTGTGTGTGTGCGCGCGCTTGCTTAGCTTCAGTATAGTTTACTGACTTATTTCATAAAGTAAAGTGTTTGAATCAGATACATCGTGTTGTGCTGTGCTGTGCTGTGTGTGTGTGTGTGTGTGTGTGTGTGTGTGTGTGTGCGCGTGTGTGCGTGCGTGCGTGCGCAAGCGTGTGTCCAGTTCTGTAAATCTGACGTATGGGGGGAGGGCGCGGGGGGGGGGGGGGGGGGGGGGCGGCGGAGAATTTGCCCCACCGGATCCGCCCCTGTGCATGTATTAAACAGTGGTTGTTTGCAGAGTGACAAAGCAGAGGTGGAGGTAGCGTGCCGCGTGCAGATCGGCAATATGCTAATTAGCCGGGGTGCCTACGTGGATGCAGAGGATCACAAAGGGAGACACCCGTTTCTGTATGGCGTCACGCCGGTACGGGAGGGTATCATCACCTTCATGAAAAACAAGTGAGTAAACAGTTGTAAATGTTAAGGTATCATCTACACCAATGGACATTTCGCAAAATCGCACGGATACATAGGTTGCAAACGGTTGCATGGCCATTAAGACAAGTCGCAAAGTCCTTCTGCCACTGAAGCTACGTACATATCCGATACGAATACGATCCGAAACCGGTGTGGTGATTCAATTTTCCTTCAAAAACTGCGTCATTTTCGTTCAAACCCGGATGCGAATTTGTGTACCGCATCTGGCATATGGAAACGCACAAAAATGAAAAGGACTCCAACGAAATCAAGTTTACCGTTTCGGACCCGCTTCAGATTCGGATCGATTTCGTATAGGGTTCATGTTTATGGGTCGCACACTTTAGTTGCACGAAACAAAAACGGTCGCACGGTCCACTTAAAAGTGAAGCGGGCCATTGTCCCAGTAACCATTCTACCCCAGACACACCACCGGAAGATAAGGATCGACCATGATAGTTCAAGGGTGATGCCAGAATAGCTTGGCGCCTATAGGCGCCAAGCTATTCTGGCATCACCCTTGAACTATCATGGTCGATCTGTGTCCTGCACTGCAAAGCAGTCTTCAGAGGACAACGGCAAAATTTAAAGATTTCGGTGTTGGGGTAGAATGAGGTAAGCAAATTTCCATCCGACCCACGACGGCCGCAGTTTTCCGGCGCACTACTGTACTGATTGAACCTAGTACCTTGTTTGAATTGATTATTTTACAGCTCCAATAAAGTTATACTTTACAAAAAAATGCCATCCTAAAAATTTTGAAAAAATCAACGTTGAATAGCGCGCTTTACTATGCTCGCAGCCTACACTCGCGCCCTTCACGTGAAGCACACGTTGCATTCTTGCCGGACCCTTACTAAAGGGGCGGAGCCAAATAAAAAATGGGTCGGTCTATTGTCGAGGCCTGTTCATGGTGCACAGCTACTTTTAAATTGACATTGGACCATCGGGGTCGATCTGTACGCCGCGACTGCTGTACGGCATCTTTCAGCTGTGACATGATGGTTCCAGGAACTATATCGAACTGAAGTAAATATTTGTTCAGTGCCCGTGTATGTTCTTGCAGCAGGGAGATTGTGAAGACCAAGAACGGAACACAACTTGACTCCCTGACACTGCAGTCTCAAAATCAGTGTACGGACCTGAAGCAAGCCCTAAAGGGCGTCACCCTGCCCTGCGGCGTCTGCGGAGCCCCAAAATCTGCCGTCACACTCAAGCCCTGCATGCACAAATGTGTGTGTAGCGCGTGCAAGATCAAGATCGAGAAATGTCCGCTGTGCGACGAACCGGTGACTGACTCGGTCCTTTTACTGGAGAAGGTGTGTACACAGAGAGAGAGAGAGAGAGAGAGAGAGAGAGAGAGAGAGAGAGAGAGAGAGAGACAGAGACAGAGACAGACAGACAGAGAGAGAGAGACAGACAAACAGACACAGAGAGAGACAGACAAACAGACTCAGAGAGAGACAGACAAACAGACACAGAGAGAGACAGACAAACAGACACAGAGAGAGACAGACAAACAGACACAGAGAGAGACAGACAAACAGACACAGAGAGAGACAGACAAACAGACACAGAGAGAGAGAGAGAGAGACAGACAAACAGAGAGAGAGAGACAGACAAACAGACACACAGAGAGAGAGAGAGACAGACAAACAGACAGAGAGAGAGACAGACAGAGAATGCTTGCGTGCGTATTAAATTTGTACTTTTTCAGCGAATATATCATAACAATGCCACAAAACTAGCGTACGCGATTATCTACGATCATATAGCATAGCGCTAAGTCTTTTTAAGTCCCTTCTATTTTTAAATGGAACTTTTGGGACGGGTCGTGGTGAGTCGAATTTAAATGAATGTCCATGATTTCAGAGGCGGGCAGGGCTAAACCTCTCACAATTGTAGTAACAAGGTAGAAATTAAGTGATGTCTAATTACGCTAACCTCGCTGCTGAACGTACATTTGGTGCGAAGCGCCGTGTAAGCGTAGTGGTTGTATGTATATGTGTGTGTGTGCGTATGTATGTAAACAAGAGAATCTCCAATAGAGTCCGTCATTTTTGTTATATTTACTTGAAATTTAGGATATAGCTAGTTTGGATAAAATCATTGGATGAGATCGTAGCCAGCTTTGTAAATTTTTTTATTTTGTTTAGTAAACATTAATTGTTTTCAGAAAAAAATTAAAACAGTTAAAAAAAAAAAAAAAAAAAAAAAAAAAAAAAAAAAAAAAAAAAAAAAAAAAACTTGACTTTGAGAGAAAGTCAGACAGTGGCGGTGACGTAAAAGAGGCAACTCCGTCGCCACGCAAACATTGACATAATACTCTAAATATGACGTAATTATCTCTAGCGCGCGCCGAAGTCTCTCTCACTCTTTCACAGACATGCGCGCATCTCCAAGAGGCATAGATCCTCATGTGCCCGGAGAGCGCATGAGGATCTATGTCTCTTGGAGATATTAGAGAGCGCGCATGCATGCACTAACACACACACACACACACACACACACACACACACACACACACACACACACACACACACACACACACGTTTGGAGTGCACGCATGCACACATGCACACGCATCGACGCGCTTTCAAAAGACCATTCAGGTGTACTTAGTATAGCATGTAGCTAGGTAAAGTCAACCTGATTTCACACAAATATTATAGCAAGACTGAAATTGTACCGAGTTTTGTCACCATTTTCTCAAGTCTTGAAGCGAAAGCGAAACTCATATCACGTGTGCGTGCGTGCGCGCGCGCGCTCCAAACATCTTCGAGGCATAGATGTTCATGCGCTCTCCGGGCACATGAGGGCACATGAGGTTCTATGCCTCTTGGAGATGCGCGCATATATGTGAGAGAGAGAACGATGATGATGATGAAACTTTATTTATCAACGGTAAAATGTTTTGACAGAAACAAATCGTCATTTTACAAACTTGCCGTTGCTAACATCTACAACATAAAATAGGTTAAAAATAATAATAATAATAAAGAATTATATTTACACACATTATTTCATGCAACAATAACATTTAAAAAATAAAAACAAAATAATAATAAAATTAAAAAAAAATATTTACACAAAATAATAGTAACACTCAACAGTCATCTTATACCACACACACACACACACACACACACACACACACACACACACACACACACACACACACACACACACAAACATACACACACACACACACACACACAAACACTATACATAAATGCATGTATTACATGAAAGTATTAACCATCAGGGTTTGTTTAATTAAATGCCCAGTGATGTTATGTTTGGCTCATCAGGTAATCGAAAAGTTTCGTTTTAAAGATTCCAAGCGAGGCTATGTGCAGGAATAGTGTGTTCCATACAAACGGTCCTGAAAATGATAAACTAGTTTTACAGAGGTCAATTCTAGGCAGAGGTAGGGGTAAAGTATTGTTCTTTGAGGTCCGTTCGCGTTCTTGCTGTGGCATAAATTTGGTGCTTAGATACTGCGGTGTCATGTTATTTAATATCTTGTGCATGAGGATGCATTTGTTGAAATTAAGTTGTTGACGCAGGCCGAGAATGTTTAGATGTCTAAATTTGTCTGTGGTAGGAATGGGCCGCGTATCTATCATTTTGACAGCTCTTTTATATATAGAGTTTAACCTGTTCATATGAACATCACTACAACCGTTGTACACTGTGGAGTCATAATCAACGTGAGACTTGATATCGTCATGAAAAATAGTTTACGAGTATGTGTATCCGTTACTTGTCTAAGCTGGTACAACAGGAAAGTGTTTTTAGCAATGGTTTTACAGACTGTATTTATATGCGTCTCCCAGCATAGTTGTTCGTCAACGTGTATTCCCAAGAATTTACGCTCTGTGACTTGTTCTATCGGTTTAGCGTTCAGTTGTACATGTAACGGCTGTGGTCGGCGTTGGTGTTTTTGTCGTGTAGTAATTAAAATACTCTTTGTCTTTCCTAGATGAAGAACCATATACACCAGTCGGAAACCTCGCTGAGACTACTTTGTAAGCTAAGGTTAATGTCAGCTGTTTTTTTTAAAACCCGAAACGTGGAGGCTCGTATCGTCCGCAAACATGTTGCAGTTGACATCAGTGTTAGTAATATGCAAAGGCAAATCATTAATGAATATTATAAATAGAAGAGGTCCCAAGATCGACCCTTCGGGGACACCGTAGTTGTCCTTGTTTATAGTATTTTCCATGGGTATATACCTTTTGTTTTCTGTCTTTTAGGTATGATCTAAAGAATGCTATGGCAGTTTCACTTATATGGTATGCTGCTAGCTTCTTTAAAAAAATGTCATGGTCGACAAGATCAAATGCTTTTTGTAGGTCTAAGAAAACAGCTCCAGACATCAGGTTGTTATTTATTGATTCCAGCCAGCTGTCTACAGTGTGTGTCAGTGCTGACTGACATGAGTGTTTCGGTCTAAAGCCGGACTGATGAATATTTATGAAATTGCCCTTTTCTAGAAAATCGAGGAGTGTTTTTGTATGTGTTTTTCAAGGGGCTTTGACAGGGCCGACAAAAGTGAGATAGGACGGTAATTATTGACATCTACAAGATCTTTTGATTTAAGGATTGGAATTACCTTGGCCTCTTTGAAAATAGTTGGAAACGTGCTGTGTTTTATACAGAGGTTAAAGATATAAGTGAGTGCCTCTACCGTACATGGTAGTGACATTTTCAGAATTTTGTTGTCGATACCATCCATCCCGGTGGACTTTTTGTTCGACATGCTAGAAATAAATTTGCCGACTTCAGCGACGGTAATATCCTGAATTATGAATGTCTGCAGTATATTTTTGTCCTCACAGTATTTTTCCAGTACACTAGGAACTTGGTACTCTGCGTTACTACTTGCAGCTGACTGAGCAAGTGTTTCAGCTGTCGACAGGAAGAGAGAGAGAGAGAGAGAGAGAGAGAGAGAGAGAGAGAGAGAGAGAGAGAGAGAGAGAGAGAGAGAGAGAGAGAGAGAGAGAGAGAGAGAGAGAGAGAGAGAGAGAGAGAGAGAGAGAGAGAGAGAGAGAGAGAGAGAGAGAGAGAGAGAGAGAGAGAGAGAGAGAGCGAACGAACGAACGAACGAACGAACGAACGAACGAACGAACGAACGAAACTTTATTTTCCAAGGATTGAGATATTAGGCGCGCAGGCCTTTCTTACAATCTGTCCTTGCTAAGCTACTTAAGGAACACCAACCAAACAACAACAACTAACTAATAATAAACGTCACACACACGCATACACACACGCACACAGACACACATATACATGTACTCGTGCACATGCGCACTTTTGTACATACACACGTACGTGCGCACAAAATTATCTAACATATAAGTAGGTATGATATTTTTTGTACTATCAAAAACAAGTTAGAAAACTGAACAAACAATTTGGAGGCTAGATGAAAAAAAAAAAAATGAAGCGTATTATGTCGAAAAACAAAGAAGAAAAGATCAGCATAACGATGTCTTAGAAAGGTACTCATGTACTCTACTTTTAAACAGAGAGAGGGACGTAGTTTGTTGAATAGTGGGAGGAAGGGAATTCCATGAAAGAGCACCTGAATAAGACAGGCTAGATTTGAACAGGTCTATACGGGGCCTTTTTATAGAGAGACTGTTCCTGGAGGTGCTGTATTTTTTTTCAGTTTGCGAAAAAAGCCTAGATAAGTAAGATGGAGCTTTCCCGTTAAGAATTTTGTGCATCAGTACACATTTGTTTAGTGCGAGGTGCTTAACCAAAGGGAGAAGTCCGATGGCCTGCAGCTTGGCATCAGTGGATAAAGACGGATCAGGGAGGATAAGCTTAGCAGCGCGCTTGTATAATGAGTTTATCTTCTTGAAGTGATTTTCACTGCAGCCATCCCACATTGTTGAGGCATAATCAATGTGTGGTTTAATGTAGGCATTAAAAAATAGTTTGCGTGTCTTAAGGTCAATGATCGTTTTAAGTTTGGAAAGTAGAAACAACTTTTTGGACAAATGTTTTCTCATATAATATAGGTGGTTATGCCAGCTTAGATTATCATCTATTATTAATCCAAGCAGGTGGTGTTGACTGACCTGCTCAACTGAGATGGAATCCAAAGAAAGGTTGAGTGATGGAGGTTTGAGCTGATGTTTCTGGCGGTTTGTGATAAGCATGCTTTTTGTTTTTGTGGGATTTACAAGCATGCGATTTTCATTACACCACCGAGAGACTTCATGAAGACTCTCTTGAAGATTATTTGCAATTCCAGGCACAGTTTTACCAGCGGAATGTAATGTTGAGTCGTCGGCAAACATGTCACACTCAGTCTCACTACACGTTACATGTAACGGTAGATCGTTAACGAAGATACAAAACAGTAGTGGGCCTAAAATAGACCCCTGGGGCACTCCATACTCCACAAATTGTTCAGAAGAACATTTTCCATTGACATAGACTGTTTGTGTTCTTTTTGTAAGATAGGAGTTCAGAAACGAAAGAGCTGAGGGGCTCTTTTTGTTTAAGTAGGTGGCAAGCTTTTTCAGTAAGATGGTATGATCGATAAGATCAAACGCTTTTCTTAGATCCAAGAAGACAGCACCAGCCATTTTATTATCATTTATGCTGTTGACCCACGAATTCACTATTCGTGCGAGTGCAGTGTGGCATGAATGCTTGGGACGAAAACCTGACTGGTGATGATATAATAGGGACCTTTTTTCAAGAAATTCCAGAAGATGTTTGTGAACATGCTTTTTCAGAGGCTTCGAGAGAACTGATAGAAGGGAAATGGGGCGAAAGTTATTAATTTCAGAAGAATCGTTTGCTTTAGGAACAGGCACTATTTTTGATTTTTTGAAAGCTGCTGGGAAGACATTTTTTGTATACATAGGTTATAAATGTATGTAAGAGGTTCCACTATGTATGGTTGCGACAGGTCAAGGATATATCCATTGATACCATCACTGCCAGAAGACGTTTTCTTTTTTAGGATAGAAATGTATTTGCCTACCTCGTGTACAGCAATATCAGGGATGACGAAAATATCATCTGAGGACAATCTTTGCTTACAGAACTTAGTTAGCTTTTCTGGTGTGGAATATATCGACTGATCGCGATTGTGAGAACTGAGTAAGTCTTTGGGGGCTGATAGAAAGTGGTTATTAAACTCCTCAGCGGAGAGGTTTTCTGGAATGGTATTGCACTGTTTACGCTTGTTGTTGGTAAGCGTATTAAGTGCTGTCCAGATATAGGAAGGGTTTCTGACTTCTTCGACTGTTTTGGTTACAAACGATCTCTGCGCCTCTCTAATTAAGTACTTAACTTTATTTCGCAATCTTTTAAATTCATGAAAGTTCTTTTCTTTCTTAGCCTTATTTCTATCATCCATTGCTTGTTTGATTTCGTCGGTTATCCATGAGGGAGGCTGGCGGGATCGGACTCGCTTTCTTCTTACTGGCGCATGTTTGTTTAGCACCTCTAGGAACAGATCAAGTAAGAGAGAAACAGCCTTATCTGCGGTTGGTACAATTGTACACATCATGAAACGGGTTAAGGCTAAGATCGTGTAAAAAAGCATCTTTGTTTAGTTTTTTAAAAGACCTATAGGTAATGTACACATGCTGATCCCTCTTTTGTTTGGGCATCTTGCACGACCATGTACAGGTGATGGGAAAATGATCACTAACAGCTAGTGGGGGGACGCTGGTCTCTAGTACTGACTTACAGTTGTTGGTATAGATGTGATCAATGAGTGTAGCGGATGATTGGGTTATTCTAGTAGGAGCTTGGATTAGTTGCTTCAACCCAAAAAGAGTTGTTGTCGATTGCCACGTGGGATTTGTTTTCAGTAAGTCAATGTTAAAATCACCTAACAGCAGTACATCTTTGTCAGTATCATTCACTTTATCCATCATCTGCACAAAGTCATCATACCACTCGACAGTGGACGATGGATTTCTATATACATAACCCATTATAATTGGCGATGAGTTATTAATTTTTACTTCTAGCCATACACACTCAATCTCAGTTGACTCCAGATCATCACGTCTGCGTAGCATATGTGCAATCGAGTTATGAACATAAACAGCAATCCCTGTGTGTTTGAGGGTGTTTGGGTCACGACGAATTAAGGAAAAGTTTGGGATGCACAGATTTTCGTCGCTAATTCTTGAGTCCAGACGTGATTCCGTTAGCCCAAAAAGATGGAAGTGTGAAGGCTGGTTTAAAAATATTGAAATGTCAGGAACCTTATTGTAAAGGTGAAATACATTAAGGTGCCCGACCTTCAGCCCGTGGGCATGCATGTAATTGTTCGATGGTGTACACATTTTGATGACAAAAAATGTAAATATTATTATAAAGTTTTCAATATCCGAAACTCAGTGAAACAGTCCAGTCGCTGAAAGGAGTGATCTTGTGCGAAAATATGGAATAAATCAAATCCACTTATAATCACCACGACTGTCAAAAATAACTTGCATGATAGTTTGTAGAGAGAGAGAGAGAGAGAGAGAGAGAGAGAGAGAGAGAGAGAGAGAGAGAGAGAGAGAGGGAGAGAGAGAGGGAGGGAGGGAGGGAGGGAGGGAGGGAGGGAGGGAGAGAGAGAGAGAGAGAGAGAGAGAGAGAGAGAGAGAGAGAGAGAGAGAGAGAGAGAGAGAGAGAGAGAGAGAGAGAGAGAGAGAGAGAGAGAGAGAGAGAGAGAGAGAATTACGTCATATTTAGAGTATGTCTGCGTGGTGACGGAGCTGCTTCTTTGCGTCACCGGCAATGTCTGACTTTCTCCAGATGTCAAGTTTTTTTTACTGTTTTATTTTTTTTTTCCTGAAAAGAATTATTTTTTTTTGCTGAAGACGTTGAAAGGGTACAAAGCTGGGTAACGAACTCATCCAATGTTTTTCTCCAAACTAACTATATCGGGTCACATGCATGTTCTTCTGAAAGGGCGACGATGTGTGTCTGTGTGAATGTGTGTGTGTGTATGTGTGTGTGTGTGTGTGTGTGTGTGTGTGTGTGTGTGCGCGCGCGTGCGTGTTAGTGTGTGCATGCGCGCACTCTCCAAACATCTGCAAGAGACATAGATTCGCATGCGCTCTCTCTATGCCTCTTGGAGATGAGCGCCTGTCTAGGAGAGAGAGAGAGAGAGAGAGAGAGAGAGAGAGAGAGAGAGAGAGAGAGAGAGAGAGAGAGAGAGAGAGAGAGAGAGAGAGAGAGAGAGAGAGAGAGAGAGAGAGAGAGAGAGAGAGAGAGAGAGACTTCGGCGCGCGCTAGAGAGAATTACGTCATATTTAGAGTATTATGTCAATGTTTCCGTGGTGACAAATTCGCCTCTTTTACGTCACCGCCACTCTCAGACTTTCTCTCTGAAAGTCAATTTTTTTTTCACTGATTTAATTCTTTTCTAAAAATAATTGTTACTAAAGAAATTTAAAGGATACAAAGCTGACTAACGAACGCATCCAATGTCGTTATCTAAAAACTAGCTATATTCTAAATTTCAAGTAAATATGTTAAAAATTACCGACTCTAATCTGGGTCAACTGACTACCTATAAACAGCTGTTTATGTCTTAAATGAGACATTCAATTACAATATGCTCGGTGGCTCTCTTAGCCACCCCTTTAAGAAAGTATTTTGCCAAGTTTGAAGCTTGTGTGTACAAAAATATTGGAGATTCTCTTGTTTACATACATACGCACACATACATTATATACACACATACATGGGCACACACGGGGCTTCGCGCCAAATGTACGTTCAGCAGAGAGGTTAGCGTAACTAGACATGAGGTAATTTTTATCTTGTTACTTCAATTGTTAGAGGTTTAGCCTGCCCGCCTTTGACATTATGGACATGCTGTTGTATTCGCCCCACCACGACCGGTCCTAAAAAATCCCTTCTATAAATAAAAAGGACTTTAAAAAATACGTCATGACAAATGACGTTTGACAAACCAATGACGCGTTTGCACTTCGCGCGTCTCTAATAGAGTTCACTATGACGCATTGGCACATCTGCGAGGCTTTTTCCAAAAGAGATATTTCAACATTAGAATCAAGCCAAAGACAAAAAGTAGAGACCCTTGACAGCGAAGACAGCTCTCATATAGAAGGGACATTGTGGGTTATGGTTCATCCCATCTTGTTTTTTTTCTTTCTTTCTTTTTCAGACCTCATAACCATAAAAATGTGGATGCCTTTTAATTGCCTTGACATCTGAGCCGTGCAGCAGTGTAAACAGATCCAAACAGACCACCTGTCAACACTGCAGCGATCCGAATTTATGTATGGGCCCGTTAGGAAATTTAACCATTTGACTGTCGATAGCGGTTTTTGCCGTCATGATTCCTGCAGCCACCGCTACTATAAACAGTAAAACCGCGCACTGCTGCACACCGTACGGATGGCTGAATGCACAAGATGTGGTGAAAACTGTGGCCTGTAGTATCAGATATTGATCGTGTTGTGCGCTGAAACAGAGGTACTAAGTATATATATATATATATATATATATATATATATATATATATATATATATATATATATATATATATATATATATATATATATATATATATATATATATATATATATATATAATGATCTAAGTTTAGCCCACTGTGTCCCAGGTACAAAATCCCCACATTTTGGAGTTGTCCTCTGAGGACTGCATTACAATTAACACAAGACAGATCGATCTTGATTTTTCAAGGGTGTGCCAGAATAGCTTGACACCTATGAGCGCCAATCTCTCCTGATACAACCCTTGAACTATCATGGACAATCTATATCATGTTGTGGTGCGTCGGGACTGAATGAGTTAAGAAATGAAATGAGATGTAAACAACGCTCATTCTTTGTGAAACTGCTGTCAAGTTAAAGGAAATATGATTGTATTTTGAGACCTCCGTGATTTGATGCTCTTTGTGCAATACGGCATCATTAGCCTTTTGGCTGTCGGTAGCGCTTATGTCCAGGTCATTCCTGCAACAAGGTCAGTCCGGCGACAAAAAGCAGTACCCACTGCGGCCGTCGTGTGCCCGAAGACGATTTGCTACTGGGGTTACACACTTTAAGGCCGATAACCGAATCTCCCATATTTCTGTACACACAAGCTTGAAACTTGGCGAAATACTTTCTTAAGTGGGTGGCTAAGAGAGCCTCCGAGCATATTGTAATGGAACGCCTCATTGAAGACATAAACAACCGTTTATTGTAAGTCGGTTGACCCAGATTAGAGTTTGTAATTTTGGTCATATTTGCTTGAACTTTTGCATATAGCTAGTTTGGAGAAAGACTTTGGATGAGTTCGTTAGCCAGCTTTGTATCATATCAACTTCTTTAGTAAAAATTAATTCTTTTCATAAAAGAATTACAACACTAAAAAACCTTTACTTCTAGAGAAAGTCAGAAAGTGGAGGTGACGCAAAAGAGGCAACTCCGTCACCGCGCAGACACTGACATAATACTCTAAATATGACGTCATTCTCTCTCTCGCGGGCGGCTCGCTCTGTCTCTCACACACAAACATGCGCGCATCTCCAGGAGGAACAGATCCTCATGCGCCCGCCAGGCGCATGAGGATCTATGCCTCTTGGAGATGTTTGGAGCGCGCGCGCATGCACGCACTAACACGCACATACACATCGACGCGCTTTCAGAAGAGCAGGCAGGTGACCCATGAACTTAGTATATCATGTAGCTAGGTAAAGTCAACCTGCTTTTACACAAATTATAGCAAGACTGAAATTGTTTCTAGTTTTGTCGCCATTTTCTCAAGCCTATTAAGGGAAAGAAAAACTCGTATCACGTAAAATATAAAATTACGTAAAAACTAAAACAAACGTCATGACAAATGACGTTTGACAAATCAATGACGCGTATGTCCTTCCCTTATAGAACTCACTGACGCATTGGCAGATCTGCGAGACTTTTTCAATAGGAAATAATCCAACATCAGAATCAGGTCAAAGACAAAAGGTAAAGACCATTGACAGCGAGGACAGCTCTTTTACAGAAGGGACTTTGTGGGTTATGGTTCATCTCATCTTGTTTGAAAAATACTGTACTCCTTGAGAAGGCTCTCTTTGGGGAGTAAAAGGGAAATGATAAGCGGCGGAGATAAACTTTAAACATCACATGCTCAAAATGGAGATGGTGTGGGAGTCTAGCGACGACACGACCCACTCACAAGAAACGGGTCTGCTAACGTTGCAATGAGCGCCATCAGATCTACGGTAAACTTGGACTTTCCGACAGCGTGAGGATCCAAAATATCTTATACGTCACCGCCATATCATCCGGTACGTTTGTGCGTCACCAGTTTTAAATAAATGGAATCGGAGCCTCAGTTCCAAAGACCCACCACTCACCCCCCAAAACAAACAAACAAACAAACAAAAAAAAAAAACACCAAAAAGCCAAAAACAAAAACAAAAAAACCCCACAAAAAACCCCCCAAAACCAAAACAACAACACACATACAACAACACATAAACAACAATAACCCAAAACAACAACAAACAAACAAACAAAAAACAACCCACAAACAAACAAAATAAAAAAACAACTGATGCTCCGGCGGGGATACCCCTCTCCTCCCTCCCCCCCCCCACCCGCCGCCTCTCCCCCCCCCCCCGGGTCCCCCACCCAGCCTGCAAAGGTTAAGTGGGCTGGCGCGTGGGCTCCATATGGGCAGCCCAGACTGAGCCTAGCAGTTTTGAAGTTGGGGGCCACGTGGGCGCCTGGTGGGCCGGCCCATACACTCAAATGTTAGTCACAGTTTACAGTCATGTAGTACGCATGGGGAGCTCGCGGAAAAGGATGCACCAAGCGTTTTTGTCTACCGTATTGAAAATACGGTAGACTTTGAAATGGGGCTGGTCCGAGCGCATTCTGAAGCATGCACGTGACGTTTTTGGCGTGCGGGGCAAAAATTTTGGTAAAGAAGTAACAAGATAAAAAAATGACATAACGTCTAGATACGCAAACCTTGCTAGAGAACGTCTTTTTGCCGCCAAAGCGCCGCGCGCGCGCGCGCGCGTGTGTGTGTGTGTGTGTGTGTGTGTGTGTGTGTGTGTGTGTGTGTGCGCGTGTATGACAGCGACTAGGACCCGCGTTTCAGGACGGACAAGCTTGAAATTGTATGATATTGTCCCTAAAACAATAATCTCGAGACTTTTTAAAAAAGATTTTGATGAAGGTGCTCATTGGCGAGAAAATGGCCGTTTCGCAAAAACCGGTTGATCCACTCTAGAGTCCGTAAGTTTTCTTATTTTTACTGTATATTTTGCTTATAGCTAGATAAAAGGGAGATATTAAATGAGTTCGTAACCAGCATTGTACCTCTAGAACGTTTTGAGTGATTATTACATATTTAAAAAAATATATATTTTCACGTTTTTTGGGATTACTTTCACGAATTATTTGAGATTAATCTTAAAACTAAGGTGGCAAGCTCATCTTCAGTGCCAGCCAGCCCATCGATGTCATCTGCAAAGCTGAGATTGGTGATGTCGCGCCCTCCAATGCTGACTGTGCCGCAGTGATGCTCCAGGGCGTCATACATGATGCGCTCTAAGTAGATGTTGAAAGGCGTGGGTGACAAGAGACATCCTTGACGCACACCAACTGTTATCTGAAACCATTCCTCACCACCGTCAAAAAGAGAAAGATGAAGTGGTATGGCCATGTCACTCGAGCCAACAACCTCTCCACAACAATCTTGCAGGCCAGCGTTAGGGGTGGCAGGAAACGAGGCAGACAGAGATAAAAGTGGGCGGACAACATCACAGAATCACAGAGTGGACTGGGAAAAGTTTTGCAGAGACGCATAGCCTGGCACGTGACCGAGATATGTGGAGGGACAAACGTTCAGCAGTTCAGCGACTCGACGACCACACTAGGTCAGGGGACTGATGATGTTGATGATGAATCTTAAAACGATCAAATCTTTTTTTGTTACGAAAAAAACCCCCAATCATCTCATTAATAATCGCATTATTTTTCATATACGGTATTTACATAAGCCTACAGTTTGTGTCGGCTGTAGGGTACGATTAGGTCAATTGTGACCTGTATGCCCTAGGTGTGAAAATCAGACAATTGTCTGCACCACTCTTTCGGACGCATTTGTAAAACAGCTAACATAACTTTAATTTTTATTTTACGAAAAAAAACTATCTTTTCATTAATACCCTCTTGATTTTTCATAAACAGTGTTTGCATAAGCCTGCTGTTTGTCCCGGCTCTGGGGTAAGATTAGGTCAAATTATGACCTGTAAGCCCTATAGTCTAGCAGATTACGCAATTTCTGCAGAGATAAGTACTTCGTCAAGAGTAAAAATGGTTTGCAGGTACAAAACGAAAGTACTAATGTCATACGGTTTATGCATAGCAACAATATTTTGTCCTTAGGATGGAGACATTTTTGTAGAAGCGTTCTTCGAAAGCTATTTTTCGATGTGAGGGAACTAGTCCTCGTACACGGCCCGGATAAGGTGCAAGAAATTTTTTGTTTGCATAAGATTGATAATTTCAAGCATACAAGTTACACGTTTATTCCAGTGAGTAAATTAAAATCATGAGCAAGTAAACATGCATACATTTTTACGATAAAATAAATTTAAAAAGTAATATTTTTAATGCCGTAAGCATACTCGCGTCGCTAGTTTCAAAATGGCGGTCAGCGAAATGCCTTCGAAAGAAGTAAATCAGACGCACACGGTTGATGCAGCTTTACTTTGCTCCTGAAGTAAAACAGAGATTATTTTGGATTTGAACTTTGAAGTACATCTTATCAACGTCATATATGTTATTTTTCCTGGTCTTGAAAACAGCCTTTCCCATAGAACTCGGTCTTTTGTGGGAGGAAAGCATATCGAAAAGTAAAGTCCCTTCGTGCATGTTGTGCATTGTCCGGATACAACATGCATGTTGTTCGTCTGTTTTCCAGCCTAACGGCTCTATGTGTAGGTCTGCTCTTTTTTTTATTAGTGGAGATGGGATTTTTAACTGGTCAAGCACACTCTTATCTGACTGGTCTTAAGCACAAGCCAGGCAGAGTAAAATCCATCTCTGAACCGTTTCCATCTAAATCACCATGTTCAGCTAAACACCTAAATATAAAAATTATAGTTTTTTTGCAACCCATTCAACCAATCCGCACTCAAGTACTCACAAAAACTCTTATGATCAAGCTTTATCGGGACTGCGTGAGATACAATATAGATGGTAGCCCTCTCCATTATATTACATGTTTTATTTATTATTGATTCATTTATGTATTCACTTACATATTTATTATTATTTATCCTTTTAATTATGGATGAAAGGAATTCCTTGATGCACATGATCACTAGTTAATAACGGTAACGGTATAACTAGTGGTATGGTGGTGGCCACCAAGGAGAGGATTTTTTTTTCAATATGCATACATCTGTGCATGTTCATAATCTATCCTTTACTTAAAAGAAAAACAGAAGATAGTGGTAGAAAACCCTTTAAAATAGAAACAAATAACGACGTTTCGGATCAAAGGTCCTTCCTCAGGTGACATGGAAACAAACGTAGAACAGAAAAGAACACGACATAAAGAAAAGACGTCATCCTGTATAGAGAGAATTTAGAATGACGTATAAAAAAATAATTAAAAAAAAACCCCACACACACATAATGATGCAAATACACATGCACAAAACACGTACCACAAAACTTACGTCTATATACATACACGTCACTGCATACATTCGCATTCACTCGTGCCTGCTGCAGCTCACGCGCGCGCGCGCGCACACACACACACACACACACACACACACACACACACACACACACACACACACACACACACACACACACACACACACACACACACACACACACACTCAAAGGTAGCTTAGTTCATCGACTCCATCCTCCAGCCATTGGTCCGTGCTCTTCCCACATTTTTATGTAAAAGATACTAACCACGCCCTTCACCTTTTGGATCGCTTCACCTTCCCTGACGCAGCAACACACAAGATTTTATTCACTATGGACATAGAGGCTCTTTACACCAACATCCCCAATGAAGACGGGCTAATAGCATTGAAACATTTCATCTGCAAACATCATCTGAAGATCGACACCACAACCATCCTCCGCTTAGCCGAACTGGTGCTGTCCATGAACTCCTTTCAATTTATGGGTCAGCACTACAAACAGAAAAAAGGAGTCGCCATGGGCACTAAAATGGGGCCCTCCTATGCCTGTCTGTTTGTGGGCTACGTGGAGGAGAAGATTCTCACTCAATACACTGGACCTCTGCCAGATCTCTTCAAGCGCTACATCGACGACTGCTTGGGTGTCACCTCAAGAAGCATGACTGACACACTTCAATTCATCAATTTCATCTCATCGTTTCATCCGTCTCTCCGATTCACGTATGAGATTTCCGAGGAGTCTGTGCCCTTCCTCGACATCCGAATATCCACCAAAGCCGACTCTGACAAACTCCATACTACCGTCCATTACAAACCCACCGACGCCCACACTTACCTGCAGTTTTCATCAAGCCATCCTGCCGCCACCAAAAACGGTATCCCATTCTCCCAATTTCTGCGACTCCGTCGGATCTGCAGCAGCGACGACGACTTCACCAACCAGACCCAAACCATGGCCACTTTCTTCTCACACCAGGGATACCCCCAAGACATCGTCAACACCGCTCGTTCTAAAGCTGAGGCCACAAGCAGAAGTGAAGCTTTGAGGGAGAAAACTCACAGTGCTGCAGAGGACCGGCCGGTCCTGTGTATCACGTATCATCCTCACAACATCCCCATCAAAAACATTCTCCTCAGGAACTTCCACATCATTCAGAATGACACAGTATTGAAAGACATATTTCCTGAGCCTCCGCTGGTCGCTTACAAACGTGACACTAACCTACGCGATCATCTTGTTCACAGTTCACTTCGCGCATCTAACACCTTACCACCTGGCACACACCCTTGTCAGCAACCACACTGCAAAGCATGTCCGTACATCAACACATCCCCCGTCATCACCGGACCCCTGTCATCTTTTCATGTCCACCGATCATTCACATGCCAGTCATCGGATATTGTCTATGTCATCTCATGTTCTCACTGCCCAAAGATGTTGTATGTGGGGGAGACATACCGTACACTCCCTGAACGCTGCGAGGAGCATGTTCGTTCGATCCGCCTCGGATACAACAACCAGGTTGGACGTCATTTCAACCAACCTCCTCATAGCCTCACACATTTCAGCATACGCATCCTTTGGCAAAATACATCCCACTTCATCCGCCGCAAAATGACAGAATCCTTTTTCGCGGACAGGCTTGGCACTTACCATCCGCACGGTTTGAACATTCGCCCCTAGGGGTATGCTCGGCCTGATGGGTAGTTGGTGCCAGACTTGACCTCACTGTTGATACTGGATGCTACCTTTGAGTGTGTGTGTGTGTGTGTGTGTGTGTGTGTGTGTGTGTGTGTGTGTGTGTGTGTGTGTGTGCGCGCGCGCGTGAGCTGCAGCAGGCACGAGTGAATGCGAATGTATGCAGTGACGTGTATGTATATAGACGTAAGTTTTGTGGTACGTGTTTTGTGCATGTGTATTTGCATCATTATGTGTGTGTGGGTTTTTTTTTTTAATTATTTTTTTTATACGTCATTCTAAATTCTCTCTATACAGGATGACGTCTTTTCTTTATGTCGTGTTCTTTTCTGTTCTACGTTTGTTTCCATGTCACCTGAGGAAGGACCTTTGATCCGAAACGTCGTTATTTGTTTCTATTTTAAAGGGTTTTCTACCACTATCTTCTGTTTTTCTTTCACGTGAAACCCTAGCGGCAACAGTTTTACTACATATCCTTTACTTAGCATGCATATTTATAGGTCCCAGGTATCTCCGACATACTTCATTTATTAATTTATTATTTTATTTATTTATTTGTTTGTTTGTGATGTTTGTTTGCACATACACAACAGCATACAAGATGAGAACATACATGTACACATATATGGCAATAGGTGCATACCACCCGCTCCCCACCCCACATACAAAACCACAGAACATCCATTAAACGACATGCACGTCTGTACATGTTCATAATATATCCTTTACTTGGTATTCATATGTCCCACGAATCTTTGATTTACCTTATTTTATTATTTAAATTCATTATTTATTTTTATTTGTTTGTAAAGTAGGTTTTGTAAATATGCTGATGTTCTCATACACAAACATGGT
>BTPG01000001.1:247948926-247963926 GCA_036245525.1 Semisulcospira habei
TCCCAGCCAGCACACCAATATAGGTCCAATATTGGCCCAGTATTGGCTCAGATATTGGGCCGATATATGGGTGGCAATATTGGTCCAATATTGGAAGCGCAAAATGGCCCATTGTTGGCCCAATATCGGGTAAATGTTGGCTGCCAAGCTGGATCCATTGTTGGCCCAATATCGGGTAAATGTTGGCTGCCAAGCTGGATCCATTGTTGGCCCAATATCGGGTGAATGTTGGCTACCAATATAGTGCCAAGCTGGATCCATCCTAGAACCAGTATGGTGAATATTGGCTGCCAATATAGTGCCAAGATGGATCCATCCTAGGGCCAGGATGGTGAATATTGGCTGCCAATATAGTGCCATGCTTAATCCATTCTGGTGCCAACATGTAGCAAATATTCTGCCAACCTTTTTCCAACATGAATAGTAGTGTCCCAGATTTGGATATTGGTAATTTAATCCAGCTTTTTTTCTGAGGAAAAATTGATTGTACATTGATTGTACATTGCTTAACGTCCCGACAGCAACAAGGCTTTCTCAGGACGTGCCTGCACTGCTTGTGAAAAAAAAACCCAACTAAACAGAACATTGAATGTATGTCGCCAGCCGGTCAAATACATTAAATAAACCTAACACATGGGGCCTAAATAAAGCTAAGACCATTTAGCAACACACATCCAATATCAAGAGCTACAGGCAGTGCAGACAGTAGGGAGAGTTTTAAAAAGGCAAATACAGGTGAATGGACCTCGGGTAGACAGAAACACATGCCCCAGAATAGAGAGAAAAACGCACCCTGTGGGGCTGACCAGGGTGACCCTGGGAACTAAAAAGTACCTAACCCCACCCAAGTCCCCCAGGGCAGACCCGGGTGGGGGTTCTGAGGAAAAAGACCATCATGCAAACATATATTAATCTGATAGTTATCAAATCAAACGTTCATCAAAATATGTAACTCAAAACACAACTTAAAAAGAAAGACCTGAACTCAGATTCACAGTGATGCACAAGTTTAATCTGATTTTCAGTTTTATGAAAAGAAAACACTAACTATACCGAAATGAAGGACAATGATTATCTCATTTAACTCTTTCCATCCTGATACATTACTGCCTGAAATAATTTGACCATGATAGCTCAAGAATAGTGCCAGAACAGCTTGGTGCACAGCTCTGTCACCACCCTTGAACTAAAATGGTTGATCTACCCATAACATACCTTTCACAGGGCAATCTGAAGTTTAAAAAAAAAATCACCCTCAGGCAGGATTCAATGGATTAATTACATCCCCCCCCCCCCCCCCCCCCCCCCCCCCCACAAAAAAAGAAACCTGTCTGTAACAATACACAAAACGTAAAAAAAAAAAGAAAAAAAAAAAGCCCACAATTATTGAATTAAGAAAACAATTGTTCTGATACATGACATACAAAAACCATCTCTGAATGTATACACACAGATGTTCAGGTACTGGCAATAGGATCTGTAAACATAACAGATTTTGTACACAGCACATTTTTTACCTGCTCCCATAAATAACTTTCATACAGATTAACAGAATATACTGACATAATTCGATTGGAGACTAAATTTCCTCCTAAACATACAGGATTTGGCACAAACAACATTGGTTATGAAAAGAAAGAAGAGAATCTCATGAATTGTCCTTATTAACCCTTTTCATCCTAATACACACATGCTTGAAATTAATTTGACTATGATAATTCAAGGGTGGTGCCAGAATAGCTTGGCACCTGAGACACCAAGCTATTCTGGCACTACCCATAAACTAAAATGGTTAATCTGTCGCAAAATTTGTAATGTAGCCTTCAAGCAAATCTGACAAAATCAGCCTCTGGATTGAATGGGTTAAAAATAGTATCAAATAAAACCTTAAATGTAATGGGGAGGAGGGGGGGGGGGGGGGGAGTAAAAGTTCATGCATGCAGCCAGTTAGCATTTTAATAACTTGCAACTAAAAGCAGGTTTGCTCTACATTGCTTGAAAGCCCTAAACTAGCCAGTAGCTGCCATCACTTTTCAAACATAAACACTTCTGCAACAGATGGTTACAAAACATGTATCAGTATGTCTTATTAAAATGTTATGTGCAACAACAAAAAAACATGAGGCAAGCTTAAGTGATCAGGCAAACTATACTTGTAAAAATAAACAATATGTTTACAAGCATCTTGGCCCGACTGACTTAACAGTGTAGCAAACTGAATATTTGAATCAGAATGAAACTTAATATTGCAATCAAAATTAGTTTAATTTTCTTCTGTCATGGACAGTTTAGTTGAAATTAATGTCCAATGTTTGAAGTTGATGTTGCTTTGACCGGAAAAAAAGTTAATTAAAAATTCTAAGATGGTAGACAGAAATGACAGATCTATACCATATATAACCATTACACAACATATATTTTATAACGTTTCATAACAAAAGAAATTGTAGTTTTAACAAAATCACAAAACATGCACTACATTCTAGTTTCTACTTAATATGATAAATCTGATAACAACAGGTATGATTAACCCTTTGGCTGTCTGTATTGCACTATAAGTCGCAATGATTCCTGCAGGAATCATCACAATGTCAGGCAGTACTGATAGCCAGAGGGTTAAGCAGCTTGCAAAGAAACTAAAATAAAACTATACTAATCACTGTCAGTCTGTGTCCTGCAGGAATCATCACAATGCCAGGCAGTACTGATAGCCAGAGGGTTTAGCAGCTTGCAGAGAAACTAAAACTATACTAATCACTGTCAGTCTGTGTGAGTGTGTCCTGCAGGAATCATCACAATGCCAGGCAGTACTGATAGCCAGAGGGTTTAGCAGCTTGCAGAGAAACTAAAACTATACTAATCACTGTCAGTCTGTGTCCTGCAGGAATCATCACAATGTCAGGCAGTACTGATAGCCAGAGGGTTTAGCAGCTTGCAGAGAAACTAAAACTATACTAATTCACTGTCAGTCTGTGTGTGCTCGCTTTGCCGCCTCCCACCTCTGCTTATTCCCATCGCGATCAATTGATCCAGTAACTGAGTTAAAACGTGGCCTATGTCTGTTGCACTACCATGGCACCTTCTCACACCATCTGAAAATAAAATGCATGTCTGATTACTGAATCCTGTAGAGTTGACTTTAAGAGAGGTCACTGAAATTGGTGTTTATACTGTGGAAAGTACCCTTGGGCCAAGTCTGAACATTTACAGAAGACTGTGGCTTGCTTCGTCTCAGAGAAATACCAATTGATGCATGTTTCATGACGGGCAATGGCTAAAACTAAAAACCATCTGACAGATGACCCAAAACAATGACTCACTTCGGCCAGTTTTGCAATATCCATGCAGTCACTTGAATGGTTTGATCCCATTTTGGACTTCCGTTTTCTTTTAAAAGTCTTTTAAGTCCCTTCTATTTATAGAAAGGAGCTTTTAGGAAAGGTCGCAGTGGGGTGAATTTAATAGCATGTCCATGTCAAGGCAAGCAGGCTAAACCTCTAATTGAAGCAACAAGATAAAAATTACGTCATGTCTAGTTACACTAACTTCGCTGCTGAACGTACCTTTGGCGTGAAGCGCCGTATGTGCGAATGTATGCGTGCATATGTATGTAAACAAGAGTTCTTATCTTTGATATTTCTGTACACACAAGCTTGAATTTAAAACTTGGTCTTGGTGAAATACTTTCTTAAGTGGGTGGCGGCTAAGACAACCTCCGAGCATATTGTAATGAATGACACATTGAAGACATAAACAACCGTTTATAGGAAGTCGGTTGACCCAGATTAGAGACCGTAATTTTTGTCATAATTACTTGAACCTATAGCTAGTTTGGAGAAAGACATTGGATAAGTTCGTTAGCCAGCTTTTCATCCTTTCAACTTCTTTAGTAAAAATTAATTCTTTTCAGAAAGGCATTAAAACTAGGTAGGTCCATCCCTTCAGTAATGGCTGCCATCATACCAAATTTGAACCTAAACTTGCCGATTTTCAACAATGCATATCTGCCTTATTATGCATTTTTATCACCCCCCAAAATAATCCTCAAATACAATCAACCTTTAACATAATGTTTCTTGTGTTTGTTGTGCTGTGAGTAGCATATGTGATGTTTGGAAACGCTTTTCTGCAGCCTATCGCATACGCTCTCAGCGAGCGCCGGTGATTTTTTTTCCCGAGGTCAGGCAGAAGCCGGTAAACAGCAGTGCTCGGAAAATCGCGATCATTTTTGATCACAGTAACGCATCGCGCTACAGTTGGTGTTAACGGAAACGGGAATTCCCACAGAATATTTTGGTACCAAATTCGTTTGGAAACTCGTAAGCCTTAAAGTTACAAAATGCAGAAAATCGTAAATGTTTGGAGAAAATCCACTCTCCTGGTGACATATTACAATAAATTTCATTAAATTTGGTACCATTTGAAAGAGAAAATCATGCTCTTTCGCTTAGAATTCGGTTCGAAGCGCAAACAGAAGTTGATCAAAAATGCAGGGGCAAAATGTGAACCCCGTGACGTCATTGTGTATGCGTCCGACGGCTGCACACGCATGGCAGTCGAGGCGACCGGAAAATCGACTCTTGTTCTCGAAGATTTCAGCCAGTCTTTACGAAAGTACAATTGTAAATCAGTCTTTTGATATTAAATTGTTTTTCTGTTGATTTTTAAAGTATAATTTTGGCTGGAAGTATGTTATATTTAAGATGATTTTACTCGATGTGTACGGGACAAAACAAAGCAGTTGCCTCGCCTGATTACAATCGTAAACTGATTTTCTACTTCGTTTTAAGGGGATAATAATAATATTTTTAAGTGCATATATTTAGAACTATAGCTTTTCGTGATAACAAATTAGACGAACAAGATTTCAAGCTGCAAATATATTGTTTATTCTGTGGTTAAACATCATCACGTTCAGTAACTCGTGGTGGCGTAGCAGACGACGCATTGCCAGGTAGAGGTGGATTGATGGCACGGTTTTGTTTACATCCAAGATCTATGGGGTTAATATAAGTGGGCTTGTTTATCCTGTTGTGAGTTACTGAAACCTCATTGATATGCAAATAAGTATGTTACTTGTTAGTATAATTACTATAAATTGAGGCACTCTCTTTACACAGGACAGCTAGTTCCATCTTCTTCAAGAGAGAATGAGAATAGGACCTAAGAAAAGAGGAAAACCACAACAGATACCCAACATAACTGTTGACAATAGGCTGTTCCTTTAGCTCCACTTATTGAAAGAGGAGGGTCACACCTGGGCTGAGATTAGGTCCCTCTTCAATGATATCCTGAATCATCAAGAGCTACCAACACTGCTGGGCAGGGGTGCATGTGGGGAGGCCTATTTGCAGGAGTAGATTTAGCAGAAAGTTTGGCCAGAGAAGCGGAAGAAAAGATGGTTCCAAAACGTGGACGCCAGAACAAATCAGAAGTGACATCAAGTAGTTGACGTGGTAAAAAAAAAAAAAAAACTTGCACGTCAGCTACGAACTCTTTGTCAAAACAACTTGAAACTCTTGTCATGCGCGCGCACACGCCGGCACACACAATACACATGCACAAACACACACACTTTGAACAACTGTGAAGGATTTGTTCATAGTAATAAATACTCACTTTCAAATGATGCTTCATGTTCTGCTGTACAATTTGATATAAGAACCATGCTTTTAACTATAGTAGTTGCTGAGATACGGCCATTTTAGTTCAATGCGCATCTCTACCTCAATTCCTTTTGTCAAAATTTTGATTTTTCTCATTTTTTTGAGGTTATTTTGCAAAGTGACCATGCATTTGTGAAGCCTGGAAAAAAATTAGCTAAGACAACACACTACTTTGACCAGACAGACTAAATTACAGCACTGTGCATTTATAAATGTTGAAGTTATAGTTGGCTGAACTATGGGTTTCCTTCAATTTGCAGAATCTGCTGATTTCCTTAAAAATTCAAACTTATATATCTCGGAAAGTATTTGAGCTACAGACTTGCCATTCGGCATGTATACTCAGTTCGATGTATACTTTCTACTAAATTTGTTAGTTTGAGTTGTATTGTGTTACTTCTTTTTTTAAAAAATGGGGGTGGACCTACCTATTAAAACACTACAAAAAACTTTACTTCTAGAGAAAGTCAGACCGGCGGTGACGTAAAAGAGGCAACTCCGTCACTACGGAGATACTGACCTAATACTCTAAATATAATAATAATTAAATTTATAAAGTGCTAACTCCCTGCAGTGCAGGCTCCAACATCTGAATGAGCTCTAAAATATGATGGCATTCTCTCTTGCACGAGTGGCCCTCTCTCTCACACAAACATGCGCGCATCTCCAGGAGGAATAGATCCTCATGCGCACTCCAGGCGCCTCTTGGAGATGTTTGGAGCGCGCGTGCATGCACGCACACACACATCGACGCGCTTTAAGAAGAGGATGCAGGTGACCAGTGTACTTAGTATATCATGTAGTTAGGTAAAGTCAACCTGCTTTCACACAAATTATAGCAAGACTGAAATTGTACTATGGAGTTCTAGTTTTGACACAATTTTCTCAAGCCTATGAAGTGAAACTCATATCATGTTACGTAAAACTAAATGAATACGTAAAAACTAAAACTTGCGTCATGACAAATGATGTTTGACAAATCAATCACCTCGGCTGTTTGGCCCAGCGCTAGAAGTGGCCACTTAGTTTGTTCCAGGCGCAGTACAGCAGGGAAAATGACTACATTTTGTTTTTCATGAATTTCTTATTATGTACCGTTCAAGTGTGTGATGCAAAGCTTTGTTTGTTTAAAAGCGGACATTCTGCCCAACACACTGACACCAAACACACTATAGT
Source organism: Semisulcospira habei (assembly GCA_036245525.1). Classification (NCBI taxonomy): domain Eukaryota; kingdom Metazoa; phylum Mollusca; class Gastropoda; family Semisulcospiridae; genus Semisulcospira; species Semisulcospira habei. The sequence continues at coordinate 247,955,769 of BTPG01000001.1, forward strand.
TGTGACAAACCAGTAGCCAGCAGGATAAGGTGGAAATAAAGAGAAAAAAACAGATCTCACAAAGTTTTGCATCACACACTAGAACGGTAAATAAGAAAGTCATGAAAACAAAAGGTAGTCATTTTTCCTGCTGTACTGCGCCTTGCAGGAAGCCCGCTCATCAGCTAGCCTGACAGCTGAGAGACTCGCTGCCTCAGTGTGCGAGCACGACTTGTGACCCAGTTTCTCGGCTGGCCTGGAACAAACTAAGTGGCCAAACTGAAACAGCCGCGTGGCGTGTATGTCTTGACATACGCGTCACGCGGCTGTTTCAGTTTGGCCACTTAGTTTGTTCCAGGCCAGCCGAGAAACTGGGTCACAAGTCATGGTTGGTTGGTTAGTTCGGGTTTAACGTCCACAGCACCGAGGTGATCATGGACGGCCCTGACGGGCGGGTTATGGGGGACAGGGAAATCTATTGCCTATGGAGTACGACCTGAACACTGATCAACTCAGGCGCACTCCAACTGTGCCACTTTGATTTACCAGGACCTTTCAACGGACATGCTATTGAACAAATCCGTTTTTTTCCCCTGGATTGTGAGTCCAGCTACCGGGGCCAAGTCATGCTCGCGCACTGAGGCATTATAGAACTCACTGACGCATTGGCAGATCTGTGAGACTTTTTCAATAGATAATTCAACATCAGAATCAGATCAAAGACAAAAGCGAGGACAGCACTCATATAGAAGGGACTTTGTGGGTTATGTTTTATCCCATCTTGTTTTAATAATAAAACAGAGCATTAATTACTTAATTATAATTTACCAATCATTGCGTTGTGCAAGTTACACAGTCTGCTGAAGGCTTCATTCCCCTTTTATCAGTGAGGTTGTACAATATATCCAGACACTGACTTGTCCTCATCAAAAAGGGCATTGTCCTCCGTACACAATCTTTAAAGTCCAAGCCTCCAGTGGGATAAGTACAGAATCTGCAAACACACACAGAAAAAAATAAAACGGTTTTTACAAATAAAATTTGTCCAAAAGAATCACTATCAAAATTTACCTTTCTCTGTAGTTTTCCTGCATAGAGCAGAAAGCATAAAACGAAACACAAAACTGCATGTAAATTATAATAAAATATTAGTTTCTTAAACCTCCAGCTACATAACTAAATTCATCAACTCAAGCAGCACACCACAAAACAAGAAAATGCAAACAATATTCAGATTTCAAATGTATAATTACCATGTTGTTCCTGGTCGCCGCGCGTTGTCTAGGACTGTGTTGAGGTTCTCCAGTTCTGCACGATCTTGTAGTGGGAATTCCTGATTTTTCTCCTCTTCGACCAGTACGACTCATCTTTAAAATCCATATTTTCTCAAGGAGAAGTTTAAAATCGTACTATACACGTACGTATACCTTATCAGCAAGTGCACGTGGCGTCAGCGAAAGAAATATAGAAGAAAGAAAGCTGGAACTTGGTCTGGCAATGGAATTTGTAGCCTTGATTTGCAGTCAAATTTGGCGGAAATAATCGCAGCAGGTGCTAATACCGGCATGCAATGCAGTGTCTGACAAAACATAGAATGTGGCGAATAAATGTTATATAAAAAAAATTATTTAACAAAAAAAAAAGTCACGGCGTGCCCAAACTATGGTAAAAGATTGCCGTTGTATATTTATTTTCAAGATAAATGTCGGCTAGATTTAAAATTTCATCTGTCAATGTTGCGAATTGGGCCAGACTGGCTCGCCTATCGTGTGCCAACATTTGCAGGCGAAGCAGCGCGCGGGCGCGGTACAGCCTCCGGCGGCTCGCGTGATTGTTCCAGCTTGGCACCAAGATTGATTATACCGGCGCGCGCGCGGGCTCACGCGATACCGGCGCGCGTGTTGGTTTCAGCATGGCGCTAAGCTCTCGCATACTGGCCCAATATATCGGCCATTATCCAGCAATGGACCAATATTTGCCCAAGATACTGTGCGTGCTGGGGTGTGGTCTGTGGCTTTGGACCGCACGGCTCTCACAGCCGTAAGGTCCAAGATTACAGACAAGCACGCGAACACCAAACAAACCAAAAGGTCACTATCAAAGTTCAGGTCCAGATAATCATAGTTTTTCCACCGTTGCTGCTGAAGCATTTTGCGTGGGACACCGAACACATTCACAGTACTATTATCAGCTTCCGACGAGTTGATTTACGTGTCGCTATGTTATTCTAACCCATATCATACTGAGGCTAAAAGCTTCAAATTTGTACACTGCCATATGCAAGCCACATTATAGTACTTACCGATAAGGATATAGACCAATGGCTTTAGTTCAAGGGTGGTGCCAGAATAGCTTGGCGTCCAGAGGCGCCAAGCTATTCTGGCACTACCCTTGAACTATTTTAGTCAAACATTTCACACACTGGTATATTCCGAATGATAAGGGTTAAGGGAAACTCTCACACAAAATATCTACATCGTCTGCTGTGCACACTTTTTAACAGTGTTAGGTTGCGCCAAGGAAAGTCGACAAAAATGGCCGTCGAACGAACAATGACTAGAAAGAGTACAGCAGAATATGCTTTGAGCGACCAGCCTTATGAGTGCTCACCTGTCAATAAAGATCATCATATAGAATGGCTGTAACCACCAATAAAGTGTTTTATAAGTGACCTTCTTTCTTCGACAAGACTCATAAATATTGAGACAGCAACTGTCCTTGCCACAATTTTGTTGCAGAAAAAGGTGGTAGCTTAAAACAGGTTCTACTGTCGTGGCCACTGGGGAAAAAATGAACGATTGAGCATAGGGCTGTAACTCGGATTGCAAAGGGCAATAACTTGGAATGCAGAGAGCAATAACTTGGAATGCAACGGGCAGTAACTTCGAACGAGGAGAAGTAAATCGACAAAGCCATGTTTGTAAATGGCGATATAGAGCAAATCCCGCTGCGCAAAAAGTCATCAGGCGTTCGTTTGTCGTAGCTGGTCCGCACAGAGACGTGCGCGGGCCAGCACGGCCCAATAGGCCGGTTGCGAGTTCTCGAGCAGTGCGAGAACGCTGGCTAGATTACGCGACTTCGAGCCGACACTGAACTTGGCGAGCCACGAAATGGAGGCAACTCGGCTAGTTGTTACGCTTAACCGATCATACTGTTTTGCTGTGAATCACATACAGCATGCGGGAAATTTAAGCTAAGACTGACAAAGAACTGTCGCCGAATACTTTCTGATCATACAGTTTTTACAATACAACCTTTTTTTTTTTATTTTTACGCAGCATTTATGGTGCATATGGCGATTAAGCTAGTCACTGTGGCTTCAGAATGATGTGCCGTGTCGTTTCAATAGCTAATAATTATAATTATCAAACTTTGATATATCAACAGTTGTTACGATTGTGGTTGTGTTGTCCTGTGAGAGCATGCATGTGTTAATCGAAGGAAACGATCCGATATTTATTTGAGCTATCATGGTTATGATTCACGTACCTTTTTAGTAATATTTTATTTCGTTTGTGTGTAGAGCGGATTTCGCTTTGTTATTATGCTAAGTTTAACCGGAAGCTTCTAGCAAGGTCGCGCGGAGAATAGCGGTCGATCTTTGTTTTGCGTAGATTCGCGGAGTATAGATTAGAACCGTCGAGCAGGTCGCGCTGTCTAGTGACCGCGTACGTGTGTCGTCAGAGGAATAGATAATATTTTGCTACATTGTTTTATAGACGCTCAAATAGTCATAGTTGTTTTCTGTGCGCGTGAAGTTGGCAGCCAGTCGGCATGTTTTGTTTTTTTAAAGTTTGTGAAACTTCTGGAAAGATTCCGGATAGATCGTGAACTGCCTTCCATACTTTTGTGTGATATGATTACACACTAGGATTTGGGGCTGAAATTAGTAGCCGAGTTTTTGTAGCCTATTGTAGTTATTCTAGAAAATTCTTTCTTTATTAATATTTATGAGTTTCTTTTACGTGTTTCGTCCTGATTGGTTGCGTTGTATGATTTTCTTGGATTATTCTGGAAATTGGTTGTACTATAAAAGATTGTTGCTGGGAAGCACGTATATACATTGTCTTGCATTGTCAGTTGTAGAGACACACAGTTTATCGTAGGTATGTGGCCCGTATAGGGTGTACATTGTGACAGACGCAGCGTAACGGTGGTGTACGTTGTATGAGAAACTTTGTGTCGCCAGGGTGGACATTTGCAGAAGAGACATTGTATCAGTGTTAATGCATTTGGAAATGCATTGTGTGGAGATCGCATCGCTGAATTAAAATATTGTTGGAAATTTACTCCAGTATTGTCTACATCCTTAAGCCACGTGGGACGGGTTGCAGCTGAATGAAGATTATTTAAAAGAACCTTACGTGCGTGCGTCTGGTGTGTTTATCACACTACGGCTTCGACTCAACACGTAACAACAGTAGATGCATTTTATTCATGTAAACTCTTATATAGGGCGATTTTACTGAAATACTTGTTTATGTAAAGTTTTCCTGCTCGCACTGCCGATCGTCCATCGTGACGCGCTGTCTTGCCCACAACCCACTCGGTATTAGGCCGTGGTCGGCCCGTGCACGGCTCTTGCGAGGATCTTTTGCATAGAGCCTATCTTCGGGAACCGGTTGTTTGACAAAAACAGACACGAAGTTCGTCTTTTCTTGTTTTTGATGTCGGTAATGATAGGCATTTTAGTTGGATGATCACTAACTCATTCGAGACGTGCCGCATTCGGATACGCGGCATAAAGCCGCGTATCCGAATGCGGCACGTCTCGAAGTGTGTTAACTGTATCTTCGTGAAGCAATAGGGCACAGGTGCTGTTATGCTTATTACCAGTAGCACCAGTAGTGATCCGTTCTCTTGTCATTTTTGAGATCATTCACTGTCATACAGCCGGGTGTATGCTATTACTCACGTCATCAATGGCCATCGTACCTGTCATCATCAGCACCTCCCCCTACGCCTTCTCCTCCTGTGTTTTTCGTGGATAGAGGACTGTGGCACAAACGGCTTGGTCTTAGCAGAGGGAATGCAAAGAGTGCGAGTACGCATCAGAGAGAGGGAGACGGTATTTGTCTCGGTTAAGTGTACAGGTACGTAGCCTACAAAGCCACACGAAGAGAAGCTCTGAGCATTTTCTCGTGAAGGACTTGGCTGTCAATTCACGATGATGATGATGAAATGTTTTTATTCAGGATAAAGTCTTAGGCATGCGAATGCCTCTCTTACAAACTGTCCTGCTACACTACACACATAAATATACATCGAGCAACACTATAAAATATTAAATTCAGATCTTAGTAAGAAGTATATATCCTCATAAGCTCCGACAACCTGCGGGCCCATACCTCCTGCCGCTGTGTGCTGCTGGCTGCAAACTGTGGACGAAGTCAGTTTGTTATGACCTGCGCCATGTTCAAAACAGGAACGAAATTACAGTCATCGAGATGGGGTCAGATCCTCCAGAGAGTCCTCAAGAGGGACAGATCCTCATGAGCCCCCGCGGGTCGCGGGGGCTCATGAGGATGTATCCCTCTTACGTGTGTATACCTGCGGGCGTTCTAAGTCCATACAGTGTGGTCGCCTTTCGCTGTACAGTTCAGACGAAAACAGTTTGTTATGAAGCCTCAAGTGCCCTGTCTAGCCGTTTATATGACCTTCTTTTTCTCCCTCATTTAAGCGCCGCTCGTTAAAGCTGATTGCTCCGTGTTCTAACTCTTAGAAGGATCGATTTCTAAAAATAAAATAAAGCGACTGAGTTTGGTGTGATCAAGACCTGAACTGTTAATACATGCGTACGTCCTTTGCCACTGTGACGTTGCATTTATTATATTTTCAAAGCCCATGCTGACCTCTATAAATCCTTTAATGGCCCGCCGTGGGGTGACCTTCATGGCCTGCGCGGCGTTAAGCCCCAATAGTTAAGTAACCTTCACTGCGCAGAAACCTCAAACTCGACGAAATGCAAGAGACATGAAATCTCATGTGCCCCCGCAATTGCAGGGCCACATGAGAATTCATGTCTCTTGTAAACAACTATTTGTACTAGAAGTAGTAGTAGCATATAGCAGTAGTAGTAGTAGTAGTATTGTAATGGCAGTAGTAGTAGTAAAGTCGTAGTAAATTAGTAGTAGTATTGGTTGAAGACGTAGTAAAGTAGTGGTATTAGAAGTAGCAGTAGTAGTGGTAGAAGTCGTAGTGAAGTAGTGGTAGAAGTCGTAGTGAAGTAGTAGTATCAACAGCAGCAGTAATAGTAGTACACGCAGTAGTTGTACGTGTAGTACTAGCAGTAGTAGTAGCCGCAGCAGTAGTAGCAGCAGCAGTAGCAGTAGTAGTAGTAGTAGCAGCAGCAGCAGTAGTTATAGTAGTAGTAGTAGTAGTAGTAGTAGTAACAGTAGAAGTAGTAGTAGTAGTAGCAGCAATAGTAGTAGTAGTAGTAGTAGTAGCAGCGGCAGCAGTAGTAGTCGTAGTAGTAACAGTAGAAGTATAGTAGTAGTAGTAGCAGCAGCAGCAGTAGTTGTAGTAGCAGTAGTAATATCAGTAGTAGCAGTAGCAGTAGTAGTAGTTGTAGTAGTAGTTATAGTAGTAATAGTATTATCAGTAGTAGTATACAAGGCCGCAGTAATAGCAGCATTAGTAGTAGCAGTATAGGAGGCCGTAATTAAGCCTTCTTACACCCCATCTCTGTTTATTTCTTATATAGTCTGCATATAAAGCGAGCTCAACTCTTAACTCATTCAGCCCGACGGCCGTATTTCCCAAATTTTGGAGGGGTCATCTAATGACTATGCACCAGTTGCACTAGATGGATCGACCATGATAATTCAAGGGCAGTGCCAGATTAGCTTGGCGCCGACAGGCGCCAAGCTAATCTGGCACTACCCTTGAATTATCATAGTCGACCCGTCTGCTGTAGTGCGTGAGAGCTGAATGGGTTAAACTAGTCATCATATAGACATGTATCCGTTGAGAAATGTTGGCATGGTCGTCCTGCATCCATGTTCCTTACACGGCCGGTGCTCTTTGGTATTGAACTGATACAGATTTCCGAAAGACAACCTGCGACTACTGGGAGCCGCTGTAGGGCTTCAGCTCTTTGTGCATGCAACCAGTGGCTCTAGTGCACAGGACCATTGGTTGCAGGTGGAGGTGGGGTAACCCATTCAGCCATGACGCACTACAGCAGGAGACGGGTCGACCATGATAATTCAAGGGTATTGCCAGATTAGCTCGGCGCCCGTCGGCGCCAAGCTAATCTGGCACCTTGAATTGTCATGGTCGGTCCATCTCCTGCAACTGGTGCATAGTCATTAGATGACGCCTCCAAAAATTTTGGAAAATACGGCCGTCGGGCTGAATGAGTTAAGCTGGTTGCTTCTTGTATCTGGATCGATTACATGCTTGGTTTCATTCATTATAAAATCTGAATCATTGGTAGTAGCGTCTTTGGCCAGAACTAGGTCGACAGCGGGTTTTGTCGCGATGATTACTGCAGGATGTCAGAGTGTTGTTATTCCTGCAGGATGTCAGAGTGTTGTTATTCCTGCAGGATGTCAGAGTTTTGTTATTCCTGCAGGATGTCAGAGTGATATTATTCCTGCAGGAATCATCGCGACAAAAACCGCTACCGACAGCCGAAGGGCTAAGTTTTTTTTTTTTTTTTTTTTTTTTTTTTTTTTAAAGTCCAGTACATCATTTAGGCCCTGGTCGTTAAAAATAATTGCTTCCTGCACTAACCTTTACACGTTTCAGGTTTGTTTCAAAGTAACCGACCGACCTTCCTGCACTTTTGTTTTTAAATCTTTCGAGACGTGCGCATCCGGATTCGCGGCTTTACGCCGCGAATCCGGATGCGGCACGTCTCGAAAGAGTTAAACTCTTGACTGCTGCTGACGTCCTTTGTCTCCTAGCACCACGTAAATCCATTCCCGCATAAAGTTTAATATAGCGACCCTTGCATATCGCCACTTTGATTACAGTCTTCCGTCATACCTTTCCTCCAGTCTGATCACTTACCAGCCCTCTCGCTCACTGCGCTCATCGGGAGAGAAACTTCTCAAAGTTCCAAAGTACCATCTCAAATCTGCCGGTAAACACTCTTTCAGATGTACTGCTCCTTTAATTTGGAATTCCTTAACGACTGAGGTGAGAAATGCCTCGACCCTTACGCAGTTCAAAG
>BTPG01000001.1:247967461-247989908 GCA_036245525.1 Semisulcospira habei
AGGCTTCAACACTCACTAACCAGCATTGTCCAGGACTTCCAGGTTTGTCACCTTGTCTTGCCATTTGATGCCCATGAGTGAGCGCAGGGATCTCATGTGGAAATGTTCAAGCTGCTCGAGGTGCTTTCTGTACAGCGTCCATGACTCACAGCGGTAGAGGAGGCTGGGGAGAACTACTGCCTTGTAGACTTTGATCTTGGTGGAGAGCTTGACGTTGTTGTTATTCAACACACAAGTGTGCAGGCGACCCAGGGCTTGGCTGGCTTTGCTGATGCGAGCTGCGATTTCCTTGTCGATAGTACCGTCAGAAGAGGGTTCATATTAATATTAATAAATTTTGTTGTAACTGTCTTTTCTAAGCGTGTTTCTTTCTCCGTTGGGTACTTCTTTGCATTTTACACGCTTGGGCAGTCACCTTTTTGGTTTGGATTGCTCAGCAACACTTCCACAATTTGGGAAAAGCACCCGTGGGACTCAAAGGGTTAAGACACAGCGGCATACGCAAGCTGTCTGCGATTTTGGACCATTCGGCTTTCAAAAAAGTGAAGGCTGTAACGTCTGCTTACCATTGCTGACTAAAATTTGGATGCAGTCATAAGCAGCCTCGTGCGCGGCCACATGCAGCGCCGTCTGGTGTTTGGTGTTTGCGAGGTCTATGTACGGTTTTCCCTGCACATACAAATACATACATAGCCATGAACATGTTTCCAGATAGTTTGACACTGGTTAACCCTCTTAACCCCACGGCCGGCATTTCCAAACTTTTGGAGGTGTTGTCTAACGACTACGTACCAGTTGTAGGAGATATATTGATCATGATAATTCAAGGGCAGTGCCAGATGAGAGGTGCTAAGCTCATCTGGCACTATCCTTGAATTATCATGATCAATCCCTCTCCTGCTGCAGGGTCCCAGGGCGAAAAGGGTTAAATTTAAACCCCTTCATCACAAGATTATGTTTCTGAAGTCTGCGTTAACCAAAAAAAATTCATTTTTCTCTAAAAGGTATTTTTTCGAAAAATACTTACCGATGACATGACTACATGGGGGAATATCTACTTCTAGGCTCAATTTTAGCCTACTTGCCCGTTGTGTGCCCACACAACCCGAGAGGCCCTCGGGGAACCCCCCAGAGGGGCCGAGAGTTATCTTCCCATACCTGCCTTACCAGATCCGGTCACGAGACCATTCAGTCTGATACTTCGCTCGAAAGCGGCAAGCGGGGCAGGAGGGAGGGTTATCCGAGTCATGTCATCGGTAAGTATTTTTCGAAAAAATACCTTTTAGAGAAAAATGAATTTATTTCCTCAAAAACATTACCGATGACATGACTACATGGGAGAATTGCGAAGAGGAGGCGGGTGCCGCCCACAACTCCCCCAACAGGACAACGCCGTCCACCCCGTGGCACACTCCCGACAATTTTAGCGAAGTGCATACCTACGGTGCCGGTGGCACCGGGAGGGAGTGTTGCATCGCGGCGATGTCCCCCACCAGTGCGAGATTGTCTCGCTGGCTAGCCAGGTCCCGGAGGTAGAACGGGCAAGACCGACTCGGTGTTTCAGCCCACGGCTGCCACGATGTCCCTGACAGTGCCGTTTCGCTCAAACGCGACGCTCGTGGCCATAGCTCGTACCTCGTGTGCGAGAATGTGCAGCCTCTTAGCTCCCTCAGGGGCTATCTCTTGATTAGCGGAGCGTATGACCCAGCGGAGCCAGGAAGAGATCATCTGGACTATAATGTCACGCTGTTTGGGTCTTAGAGGTAGGAAGAGGCGCGACCGCCCCCTGCGGACGAGCTTAGATCGCCGCAGATAGATTTGAAGGGCGCGCACGGGATCCTGTAGCCTGGTCTCCTGGGACCGGGGTCAGTCTCTCAGCGGCCTAATGGTGATCCCTTGAGGCGGAGTTAAAGGAGACCTGTTATTGCCAGAAAGGCCGGGTCCGTGAGCAGCCGGACGGAGCCGTCTGTTCGGCACTGCAGACCGGCAGGGCGCGCTGAAGGCGCCTGTAGCTCGCTCCCGCGCGAAGCGGTAGCAAGTGCCAGCAGGAAGCAAGTCGTGCGTGCCAAGTCCGCGAGCTGGGCTAAAGGTAATAGTACGAAGCGGGCGGAGTTCAACCACGTGAGCACCCAGGGTAGGTCCCAGCGAGGAAGGAACGAGCGGAGTGTCGGGCGCTGGATGCCGAAGTGTCCCATAAGGTCGGCTAGGTCCTTGCAGGCGCCCGGATCGGGTCGTCCCAGGTGACGATAGGTGTCCGCAATCATGGACAAGTAACCGCGTACCGTGATGAGGGCTAGGCCTTGGTCTCGGAAGAGCCAGAGAAGAAGTCCGCCAGCGGAGGATGCGTCAGATCCGTGGGCTTAAGGCCATGATCGGTGCACCAGGAACAGAGGACTCGCCATTTCCCTCGTAGACTCGAAGGGTCGACAGTCTCCGGGCCGCAGCGATCGCCTCCATTGCTGCACCTGAGTAGACTCTAGCTCCGAGAGCTTGCCGCACAACCTCCAGGCGTGAAGGAGGAGACACTCCGGGCAGGGGTGGAACAGCGGCTGGCGCGGTTGCTTGAGCATGGCCCGCGGGGTGGGCAGCAGCAGGGGCGGGTCTGTGGCGAGGCTGAGCAGGTCGGTAGTCCAGGAGCGGTTCCAGACGAACGGCGCGACCAACAGGAGTAACGCCGAACAGCCCCAAGTTAGAGGAGGACTTAGGGAACCAAGACGGTAGGGGGACAGGTATAGGCCACAAGTCCGTCCCCGGGAATGGAGAGCGCATCGACAGCCTAGGCAAGGTGGTCGGGAAGCGGGGAGACGAAGAGGGGGAGCTGGTGGTTCCACCTCGTGGCGACCAAGTCGACCTGGGGAGTCACCAGCGGGCGCAGATCATCCGAAAGATGTCCTGTCGCAGGGTCCATTCCGTGTGTAGGAGTTGGTCGCGGCGAGACCAAGAGTCGGCCAGGACATTTAGGTATCCGGGAACGTGCCGGGCTTGAAGGATACTGCTCCGGTCCTCGCACCAACACATCTTCCTGTAGAGGAGCATACACAGGTCAGGGGAGCGTGTGCCACCTTGCTTCTGGATGTAAGCGACCACCGTCGTGTCGTCCGAAAGCACGAGAAGCTCCTGGTGTCCGAGGAGGTACTCCCCAGCCTGAAGGGCTCGCCAGACGGCCTGCATCTCCAGCTAGTTGATGTGGGTGTGCGCCAAGTGTGAGGGCCAGGAGCCCGCCGTCGCGAGGAACCGGGCAGGAGGTGGGCCCCCCACCCCGAAGGCTGGCATCGACGCAAGGAGAGACCTGTGGCGGGGGGGGAGGCTAAGGTAACTCCCGACGCTAGCCACGTAGGGTCGGTCCACCGACGAAGGTGCAGGCGGAGCATCTGGGACACTGGGACCGCGGTCATCAAGTCTCCAGAAGACGTGAGCCAATGGAGAAGAAGATGCAGTTGAATTGGCCGGGAGTAGAGACGCCCTAGCGGGATAAGATCCGCTGCGGCGGTTATGACACCGAGCAACTGAAGCCAGACTCTGGCGGGGGCTGCATCCTCCCGAGCTAACTGGTCGGCTAGAGCCGCCATCTTCTTGATCCGGGGCGCCGGAAGGCGTACCGTGTTGAGGTTGGTAGCTTATTCCATACCCAGATGCCCAAACCGGCGGGAGGGAGAGAGATCCGACTTGCCGTCGTCTACTAGGAAGCCCAGGTGTGCCAGGAGGTGCAGGAGAGCAGCTCTGTTCGTGGCTAGCGCAGTCTCCGAATGGGTGCGCAACCGGAGGACGTCCAGGTAGTTCGACGTGGACTGGAGGAGGACTGTCGGGCTAAGGCGACTAAGGCGTCCATCAGCCGAGTGAAGACCCAGGGGCGGAGGTTGAGTCCGAACGGCAATCCTACCGAAGGCGCTCAAGCGGTGCGCATCAGTGTCCTGAACTGAAAGTGGAATGGCAGGAGTCGGGGGCGCGACCGAGTCGCGCAAGCTAGGGCTGACGTCTCTGCTGGCCAGACTCAGTGAGTAGGGCGCTACGCCGGCGTACAGATCCTCCGGAAGGATCAGCGGGCTTAACAGGGAGAGACGGGAGAGGAAGGCCAGTCACGTGGGACGGCACATGGCGGACTGCTGCAGGCCGGGCTCAGTGAGGCGGGCGCTGTGCCGGCAAACAGACCCTCCGGAAGGGTCAGCGGGCGTGGCAGCAGTGGCAGTCCTCTGATCAGCCATCAAGTGACCTGAAAGTGGAACGGAGGGAGTTGGAGCGCGACCGTGTCGCGCAAGCTAAGGCAGAAGCCTCTCTTGGCCAGACTCCGAGAGCAGGGCGCTATGCCGGCGTTGAGATCCTCCGGGGGAAGCGGCGACGATCCCGGCGAGGTGAATGATCCCTCCAGCGACGCTCGAGGGGCGAGCGTGAGTGTCTCGAACTGACGGTGGAACGGGATGAGTCGGGGGCGCGACCGTGTCGCGCAGGTTGAGGCTGACGTCTCTCCTGGCCGGACTCAGTGAGAAGGGCTCTATGCCGGCGTGTAGATCCTCCGGAAGGATCAGCGGGCTTCTCGGGGAGAGAGAGAGGATGAAGGCCAGTCAACGTGGGACGGCTCATGGCGGACTGCTGCAGGCCGGGCTCAGTGAGGCGGGCGCTGTGCCGGTAAACAGACCCTCCGGAAGGGTCAGCGGGCGTGGCAGCAGTGGCGATCCTCTGGTCAGCGCACAACGCCGGGTCCCGACGAGCAGACCGTTCCGAGGGGCCGATGCGAGGAAGGGCGGTCGTTACCGAAGGGGCGGCGGAAGTGTCCACAGGATCCGGACGAGAGATAGTAGACGGAGGTCGCTCTCGCCGATAAAACTCCAGAGGTCCGACGAAACGTCTCCGGCCAAGTCGCACAGACATCACGAGGAACGAACCGCCGACCCGTAGACTGAGTCGCCGAACAGCAAGGGTCCACCCAAGGGGGCACGGTGAAGTTGCGCTCGCAGGTCCGGCGGCAACGTACTGCAGGGGCGGAGCAGGGCATCTCGACGCATGAGGTCGCAGTTGGCCGCAACCACCATCGCGTTGACCGAGGAATAGTAGGCGGCGCAATTGGCGATCTCCGCGAGGACCAGCAGGTCTCCTAGGAGGGGAGAGATGGAAGGATGCCAGGATACCTCCACCCGACGAACCAAGGATTGAGTGAGGAGCTCCATAATACCCGAGCAGGCGAAGGTGTTACGGACCAAGGTCGCTGTCTTGTCCAGGCCCCGCATCGGGGACCGCCGCAGCAGAGTCAGACCGCCGGCTAGGGACACCGCCGAAGGGTCCAGCGTAGGCAGAGGGATGGAGAAGGCCTGGGAGAGTCCAGCATACCAGTCCCGCCGAAACAAGATGTCTAAATCCGCGGGCCAGCGACGGTCGGAGAAGAAGACCGGCTCCTGGGACGTGGCCAGCTGTAGGTGCGACGAAAGGATGTCTCGAAGACCCTTAAAGCCGGGCGGTTGGGGAAGCGACCTAAACTTCTTGACCTGCCTCTCCGAGTCAACGAAGGCGGCGACCTTCCTCTTCAGCTCCGGGGAAGCTGCCGCGTGCGAGGTCGAGCGATCCTCGTCCAACAGAGCCGAGACCGAGACTTCGGGTAGCAGGCTGAGCGCATCGTCCTGCAGGGGGCGTCGAGAATCCCGCTGACGGTGCTCGCAAAGCGAGCGAGAGCGCGGGCGTCTGGAGGAGGAACGGTGAGGATCAGGGTCGCAGCTGCGTCGCGACGGACGGTGCTGACGTCTCTCCGGGCCCTACTCCGGAAGTAGGCCACTATGCCGGCATGGCGATCCTCCGGAAGGATCAGCGGGCTTGGTGCGGGGAGAGTGGAGAGGACGGCTCGTCAACGACGGACGGCTCAAGGCCGACTGCTGCTGGTCACTCTCAGTGAGACGTGCGCTAAGCCGGCAAACAGACCCTCCGGAAGGGTCAGCGGGCGTGGCAGCAGTGGCGGTCCTGTGGTCAGAACAAACCGCGAACCCCGAAGCGGGGACCGTTCCGTGCGGGAGTGGCCGAGGAAACAGCCAGGGCGGCCAACGTGTCAAAGGGCGCTGAACGCTCGTAAGCCGGGCGGGCACGCTCTCGGCGGTAAAAGGACCAAGGTCCGCCCACATAACCTCAGGCCAGGCCGCACACCGCTTACACTCTGGTATCAGAGTCAGTCCACCCAATCAATTTCAAATACAACGATTTTGAACTTCCAAAATTACAGCAGCTCGCTTGAGCTTGCCCTTAGCACCACGTGAAAGTTCTGTGTTTACGTTCCGTGTGTGAGTGAATGCGCGTAACTCGCGTGAGCGCGCTTGTTGGGCCCAGTTCGGGGCAGCGCTTTGAGCCGATTTTCAATTGGGAAAAAGCGCCTATTTAACGTGCTTATTATTATTATCATCATTATTATTACACCTGCGGTCCAAGGAACCACCGAACGCGGTAGGGAGACCGCGTGAGTGTCCGTCGGCCAGCTAAGTCATCGCACCGGGAGCACAACGACATTAACGAAGCGTAGGCGGGCTCCCGGTGAAACGTAATGGGGCACTCTCGGAGGGCTAACGGGGCTTTAAACGGGCTAACACACACGGAGCCCAAGGCCCACGTGCAAAACGGGCGCGACACGGCAACAGCCGACCGTGAGCTAATCAGGCACTACGCACTGAAACGAACCCCAAAGCAAAAGCAGGGAAGCACCCACAGGCAGCCGGCTCTCAGCCCGAGGGCCGGCCGAGGGAACTACCGCTACCTTACCTCTGCAACGAAGGGAAGGGGGGGAAGGGCAGTCAAACCGCCGTCCACAGAAGCAGAAGAATCCCCGCAAGTGGCCCAACGAAGCAGGAAGAGAAGGCCAGATAGAAGGCAGGGTAGAAGCGGGCGCAGAGCACACGAAGTCGGCAACCAGCGTCGGTAGGCAGAAGACCGGTCGAGGCAGCGAGAGCGCGGGCCAGACACGTCTTCTCTCCACGAGCGAAGTAGAAAGACTGAATGGTCTCGTGACCGGATCTGGTAAGGCAGGTATGGGAAGATAACTCTCGGCCCCTCTGGGGGGTTCCCCGAGGGCCTCTCGGGTTGTGTGGGCACACAACGGGCAAGTAGGCTAAAATTGAGCCTAGAAGTAGATATTCCCCCATGCAGTCATGTCATCGGTAATGTTTTTGAGGAAATAAACAAACAACCTGACATTCTACGGCAGGATCAGGATCGACCATGATAGTTCAAGGGCGGTGTCAGAACAGCTTGGCGCCTGTCGATCTGTCTCCAGAAATGTGGCACAGACCTCGCAGGATACCGAAGAAAAATGATAGTTTCGTCATCAGGATGTAAGGGGTTAATTCAACGCCACAGAGCCCCAGACGTTCAAGGAACATGGATACAAAATGGCGTCAGCAAGAGGCGTGGATCCTCATGAGCTGGCCACACAACTGCAGCTGGACCATGTTCACTTTTCCTACGCAGCATAAGGGCTAACAGTCTCTTCACAGTTGGCTAGATTTATGTTCTAGGTGCAGCTGCTCGGAGTACTCCCCTTTCTACCGACACACACTTCTGAACCTTTTCATCCCGATACACTCACTGCTTAACATCAGTTTGACTATGATAGTTAAAGGGTGGTGCCAGAATAGCTTGGCACCTGAGGCACCAAGCTGTTCTGGCACCACCCTTGGACTAAAACAGTTGATCTATCTCCTAATCCGTAATGCAGCCTTCACAGGACAATAAGCATTTTTAGTTAAAATCTGCCTCCGGATGTAATGGGATAAGTCGTTCTGTCTGCCAAACACTGCAGAAATGCTCCTCAATCTGTAGTCATTTTAAGGGGTATGTGATGTACATATACAAGTCGAAAGAGATGGATCAAACAAGATCAGCAAAGACAGCAAAGAAGCCATTCAATTATGCATGTGAAAAGGACAAGAGGATTAAGTTAAGAAGAAAAGAAAAGAAAATTAACCTGATTTTTGGCACTGCTGGCTTAAGTTGGCCCGTGCATGTCTGTGTGTGCGTCTGCGCACATCTGTGCGTGGGAAATATATAAGTTGTTTGGAAATCAGAAGTAGGTCAAAACTGCACATGGTTCAATGAAAACCGTGGATTAAAAGCAGGAATATCGCACGTTTGTCTGGGCTATTAATCCACTGTTTTCGTCAAACCATGTGCAATTTTGACGTAGGCCTACTTCTGATTTCCAGAAATCGTCTATTCTGGCCGAAGTTGGCCCAAGGACCTTTAGTGCACTGCGATTCTTGGTACCTTTTCCATCAGCACTTTGATGACTTCATGATGGTTGTTACAAGCCGCGACATGTATGGGAGTGAATCCATCGCCCTTGCACAAACTGATTGAGGTAGGGTCCCTTTGTGCTATCAATGCAGCAATTCTGCAACGAGACAAACAATGTACATGTACACATCTGTCAAGGGTTTTGTGGTGTTTTTCTTGATGTGACAGAAATAGGGCTGACCCAAAAAGCTCTGCCAATGTGGTGCTGTATGGGGTACAAGGATTTTGTGGACGTGCTTTGGGTTTGTTAACATTTTCATAGTGTGTTTATAATCGAAAATGAATCTGTAACAAGCACAGATCCTCATGAGCCCCTGATGGCAACGTGGGTGATTTTCTGTACTCGTTCTTATTCAAACTTGCCTTTCCCTGCATTATTGTAAGACATAGGCCTACTGTATCAAAAACTTCATGTGCAGCATTATTGTACAACATAAAAAAAATACTTCTCAAAGTACCCAACAGAGAAAGAAACACGCTTAGAAAAGACGCTTACAACACAATTTCTTAATATTTCAGGTAAATACCCTTTGTCGAAATAGAAAAACAAACAGAGAGATCAATCGCTACTTATCTTCATTCGCAGACGGAATGTTAAACTTCTAACAGAGGTAGTATGAACTATAAACCTTTATTGCCTGCAAAAAACGGCTACGTATCTTTTCTGCCAAACAGTATCGGCAGTTGCAGTCAAGGAGTTAACCCATAAAGCCCTAACACGCTATGATTAAGGGTGGGTTAAAGTAGTGTATAATTGTGCGTGTGTCTGCGAGAGGGTGTGCTGTTGTGCATGCGCACCGAGTCCAGTGTTTTCCTGGAGAACAACGCTATACAAGAACTATTTTTTATTATTATTAATATCATTATTATTATTATTATTATTATGACAGGATGTGGATCGACCATGATAGTGGATGGGTGGTGCCTGTAGATTTTAAGCTATTCCGACACCACCCTTCCACTATCATGGTCAATCTGTCTCCAGAACTGTGACCTACACTTCAAAGGACGTGTACAAACATTGACAATGTCATTCTCTGGATATGATGAGCTGAACCTCAATAAGTAGCGAAGGGAGAAAGTCATATCTGCATAAGGCACAGAGCCTCATGATCCCCTACAGCCTGAGGATCTTACAGTTTGCTCGGTCATAGTAAATACACACTTACGCTGGTTCTCCCCGCAAAGCAGCGTAGTGTAGAGGAGGAAAGCCCTTTTTATTTTTTGCTTGAAGATTGACATGAGGACTGCTGAGAATAACTTTGGCCACTTCGGTACGACTCTTAGAAATGGCGTCGTGCAGCGGGGTGTCTCCTGCTTTGTCCTGAAAACATATCAGGTCTCAAGTTGATTTTGGACCTCACAGAAAAACCTGCTTTCAGCGACCACCCTTATGAGAACTCACCTGTCATTAAAGACCATCACTGAGGTGGCGACGGTCGCCACCTCAGTGATGGTCTTTAATGACAGGTGATATTACAGCTTAGAGGCAAACATTTTATACAGCAGAAACTGTTTTGAGAGACCACCCTTATAACATCTCCCCTGTCAATAAAGAACATCATTTAGGTGCTGCAGACTCCTACAACACAGGCATGGGACGATCACTGCATCACTGGTCACCTCTTAACACAGGTAGTACCAGCAGTAAATAGAGAAAAGGTTGGTCGCATCACAGAATCCAGCATGCAGTCGAGTCACGTAATTTAGAGTCTTCTATAATGCAAAACACGCTGAATTGCTACATTCTAATATTCCTATCACAAATTCTTTTTGATTGTTACCAGCAGTTTTTTTAGGGGTCGTTAAAAAAAAGAAGTTTTTTGCCCCTAATTTGAATCAATCAACCCATCTTCATTTCATTGGTCAAAAGATGGCTCCAAAATTGGCATACACTCTTCCTGTCACTTTGAACTGGCAAGCAAATTACCTCCTTTTGTGTGTGGAGTCATGTGATCATTCTGATTATGAAGCCATTTTGTGACCCATAAAATCAAGATGGGCTGATTGATTCAAATATGGGCGGATTTTTATTATTTTTACAATGGCTAAAAAAATGGCTGGTGACAGTTGAAAAGACGACAACCTGGGAATCTTAGAAAGTAGGAATTCAGTGTGTTTAGTTTTGTTTTAGTTTTGTGTAGGAGTTTAGTTTTGTTTTAGTTTTGTGTAGGAGAATCTAACTAACGTACGTGACTCACATGCACACTGGATGCTTCTTGCAAAAAAACGATGGTTGCTCAAAACTACTTTACTGCAAGCACAACCCAATGCACAAAAGGCCATCGGGCCGACATCGGCTGCCGTGGCCTGTGCACAGCCGCACGCGGGCCAACAGCAGCTGTTGTTGGGCCGATGGCCTTTGCATACATACCTGTCCAGTGAAGTCCGCCCCTTTAGCCACCATCGCTCTCACAATATCAACATGGCCAGCTATTGCCGCTTTGTGCATGGCCGTCTGTCTTAATTTGTTGGTTGGAGACAGGTCACAGCCCTTCTTTATCAAGTATTCTCCGACCTGCTGGTTTGTCCTGATAGACAAAATTAATTTTTTTCTAAAATGATTTTTTTTTCGAAAAATACTTACCGATGACATTACTAACTGGAAGCTTCGCTTAGCATGTCAATTTTAGCCCAAAAAAACTTACTGCGATGCCCTCTAAAAGGGAGGCAATCACTGGTGTGCCATTACCAGGACACTCCCGAGTGGTCTCCCGTACTACCGTATCCGGTGGCGCAAAAAACTCACCCTCAAGTTACTCGCCAGTATCTGAGCCTTAGCTCTAAGCGGCAAGCGGGGTAGGAGGGAGGGATGTCTGAGTAATGTCATCGGTAAGTATTTTTCGAAAAAATACATTTTAGCGAAAAATGTATTTATTTTCTCAAAATCATTACCGATGACATTACTAACTGGAATTGCGAATAGAAGGCGGGTGCCGCCCGCTTAGAACACTTCCCATTGCCGGCGATGAGCGCGCAGTATCAAGGCCCCTCCCTACGCGCCCACTCCCCGCAACAATTTTAGCTAGGCGAACCTAAGGCGCCTGCGGCACCCGGAGGGAGTGCTGCGCCGGCGAGATGAACCAGGTTGATGCGCTGGCCGGATAGATCTCGTAGGTAAAGGAGGACGAGACTGAGTAGACTCGATCCGCCAACCCACGGTTGTCACAGTATCCCTCTCTGCCCCATAATGGACAACCGATGCTCCCTGCCACTGTTCAGACTTCCTGCCTGAAGGTCTGGAAGCACATGGTTAGGCTTGCTCCAGCCGAGCTCTTGTGTGAGGATCGAATCACCCATCGTAGCCAGCAGGAGATTATATGTGCCGAAACGCCTCGTCTGCCCGGCGCCAAGGGCAGAAACGGTGCAAGCATCCTAGTCGTTGCGGTTTAGAACTGTGCAGGCACATTAAAGGGCCCTGAAAGTCCTGTGGCCGGAGTCCCGTGCCTGATCCGTCGCCCAGAGGGTCAGACGATGACGACTTGTGGAGCTGTCGCCGGAGAGTGGTTCCTTGCCAAGAAGTCAGTGTTTGTAAGCAGCTGTGAAGCCCCATAGGTCCTACCTTGGCGACATGAGGGACGTACCAA
Source organism: Semisulcospira habei (assembly GCA_036245525.1). Taxonomy (NCBI): domain Eukaryota; kingdom Metazoa; phylum Mollusca; class Gastropoda; family Semisulcospiridae; genus Semisulcospira; species Semisulcospira habei. The sequence goes on from BTPG01000001.1 coordinate 247,979,308, forward strand.
AGGCATGTCTCACTGACAGGAGCTATGGCAAGTGCAACCAGAAGCAGATCTCCTGGTAACGTCTTCCAAGCACTGATGGAAGAAGCTCGAACCTCTCATGAAGAGCTCGGTGAGCACCCAGGGGAAGTCCCCAAGAGGGACCAACTAAATGAGACCTGCCGCTGCAGCTCAACGGGACATCCGATCTGCCAAGTCGTAGCACGCTCCCGGGCGTGACCATCCCAGGCTTCAGTAGAGTCTGCCCCCCATTGCCAGGTAAACCCGGGAGGGACGGCGCTAAGTTCCGCAGAAGAACCGTCCCACGAAGAACGCGGCCAACTGGAGTTGATAAGGTCCGTGGGGGAAAACCGTTCCGTGGCTCACCAAGCCTGAAGAATGCCCACTTACCTTCGTAGACATAACGAGAGGCGCTCCTCCTGGCTGCAGAGCTCGCTTCCACCATAGCCCCCACAAAGCCTCTAGCAGAGAGGGATTGCCGGACAACCACGCGTATGACCTCAGAACCTCTGGGCACGGGTGGAACAGTCGTTGCCTTGGCTGCTTGTGCACCGTACTCGTCGCGGACGGCACCCGCGAAGGGTCCGTCGCAAGATCAAGAAGTGCAGTCCAACTCTTGGACTAACTGAATGGCGCCAGTAGTCTCAGAACCGTAGGAGGAGACGCACAGAGGAAGCCTGTAGTTCGATCCTTGACGAATGGACAGACCAACGGCGATTCTCCATGGCGAGCAGGGTAGCTGGAAGATATCTGGCCATAGCGACCACTCCAAGTGCAACCTGGCCTTGAAGAGCCCTAGCCCATCCCTGTGTACGTCGATCTTTCCAAGAAAACCAGCTGCAGCGTTTCATCTCCAACCAGTTGAAGAGTCTGCCTTGGGAAAGACGATCTGCTGCCGTGCTAGCAGGCCTAACAGTCAACCCGAATGTAAGGCTCTGAGAGACGCTCCTACTCTGTACTGATCCCGTTGTCTGTCTGTCTGTCTGTCTGTCTGTCTGTCTGTCTGTCTGTCTGTCTGTCTGTCTGTCTGTCTGTCTGTCTGTCTGTCTGTCTGTCTGTCTGTCTGTCTGTCTGTCTGTCTGTCTGTCTGTCTATCTATCTATCTATCTATCTATCTATCTATCTATCTATCTATCTATCTATCTATCTATCTATCTATCTATCTATATCCCGTAGTCTTGCCGACCGTTGGGGCACCACTGATGACTTGGCAACCAGCTCCCTCCATTCCTCTCTGTTCTCTGCCATTCTCAGCATATCGCCCAGCTTCAGTCCTGTCCACTCTGAGATATTGTCCTCCCATCTTTTCCTCTGTCTTCCTCTCCTTCGTCCTCCTTGCAGGATTGTTTTGGCAAGCCCTGCTGAACGCGTGACATGCCCATACCACTTCAGTTTGCGTTTTCTCACAATGGCTAATAAGTCTTCATAGGGCCCGATGGCTTGGCTGATTCTGCTTCCCACTTCCTCGTTTGTGATGTGATCTCTGTATGAGATGCCAAGCAGCCTTCGAAAACATCGCATTTCAGTGGCTTGTATCCTCCTTTCAAAGTCTGCTGTGAGAGTCCATGACTCGCAGGCATACATGAACACTGAGATGACTAAGGAGCGCATCAGTCTGATCTTGGAGCAGAGTGTGATGTTTCTGTCCTTCCATATGGTCTTCAATCTTGTTAGTGCTGTTGTTGTCTGCGCAATCCTGGACAGTATTTCTGGTTTTGATCCCTCATCTGTCACAATGGCTCCTAAGTATTTGAATTTATTAACTGTTTCCAGTTTTTGGCCTCCAACCATGATTTCAGTGCCAATGCCACTGGCGTTATTGGTCATCAGTTTGGTCTTCTCTGCACTGATTTCCATCCCATATGCAATGGCTGTACTATCCAGCTTCTCCACCAGCTGAGCTAGCTCCTTCTCTGTTCCTGCAAGGCCATCAATGTCGTCCGCAAAGCGCAAGTTAGTAATTGTTCTGCCTCCAATACTGACAGTTCCTTCATGATCTTTCAGAGCGTCCATCATAATTCTTTCCAGGAAGATGTTGAAAAGAGTAGGTGAGAGCAAGCAGCCTTGTCTGACTCCAACTGTAGTCCTAAACCAGTTTCCTATTTTGCCGTTGAAGCAGACTGCGCTAGTGGCCTTGTTGTAAAGGTTTGCTATGACTTTGATCAGGTTGGCATTGATGTTGTATAGCTTCATGGTGGACCAAAGGGCTGCATGCCAAACCCTGTCAAACGCTTTCTTAAAATCTACAAAGACATGATAAAGGTCCTGCTGGTGCTGGAGGTATCTCTCACACAGAACTCTCAGGTTGAAGATCTGCTCTGTTGTGCTGCGCCCTGGTCTGAAGCCTGCCTGTTCCTCAGCTATGATTTCCTCTGCCTGTGGCTTCAGCCTGTTCAGTAGGATCTTTAACATGACTTTGCTTGGGTGGGATATAAGACTGATCGTGCGATAGTTCTGGCATTGATGTAAGTTGCCTTTTTTGGGGAGAGTTATTATAAGTGATTGGGTCCATGGTGTGGGTCAATCCCCTGACTGCCAAATCTTATTGCAGATTGTTAGTAAGGCGCTTATCGTGTCTTCTCCCCCTTCTTGGACTAGCTCTGCAGGGATGTTGTCTGCTCCTGCTGCCTTCCCTTTTTTCAGCGACTTCACTGCAGCCTCTACTTCTTCTCGGAGGATGGGACAGTTGCCATTGTTGGTCACGGGTGGGTTGGCAAGTATGCCTGGGTCCCCTGCAGCTCGGGTGGTTGTACAAATCTGAGCAGTACTCTGTCCATCTCTTCAGTATGTCTTGGTCTTCCGTAAGACAGTTCCCTTCACTATCTTGAATGATCGAGGAGCGTCCTTGTTTTACACTGGTCAGGTCTTTCACCAGCTGGTATGCTTTTTTGCTTTTATTTTTTTTCAGATTTTCTTCTACGTGTTTACACTGATCTTCAATCCACTTATTCTTTGCCTTTTTCATGCTTTTCTTGATATCCTGGTTAATTTCCCTGTATTGTTTAGCTCCTTCTACCTCTGATTTCTTTTTCTTTAATTCTCGACGCTTGTCACATAGAACAAAGATGTCAGCTGTAACCCAAGGTTTCTTTGCTTGTCGGTGTTTGCCAAGGATCTCACTGGCTGTTTGGGTTACAACAGTGTTAAATGTGTCAATCAGTGTGTCCACGTCTGTGTCTTCTGCACCTAGAAGTAGCAGTGGTGCGAATTTTCCTCCTATCTTTGCCTGAAAGGCTTCCGCTACCTCTGGGTCTTTCAGCTTCTCGAGGTCAAACTTGATTCTGGTGGGACCCTGCTTGTTGACCTTCTTTAGGCGGAGTCGGAAGGTCATCATCACTAAGTCATGGTCGCTTCCAATGTCTGCTCCTGGAAAACTTCTTGTCTTGGCAATGTTCACACTGGTTTGGAAGCGTCTCTTCACCATGATGTAGTCAATTTGGTTATGATCCCATTGTACTGAAGTCCTACTCGAACAGGACAGCCAAGAATTCCAACCTTGCTGGAACCCGCGTGAAGGTACCACGTAGGACCTGCCTCCGTGGACTAAGGAGCCTAGGCGACGAAGAATCGCCCGCAGGAACCTCTGCCGGCCGCCAAGTGCCCACCAACTGGTTCCGTAACAGTCGGTCATCTAGCTGTAAAGAAGTCCTGGAGACGCACCGCTGCCCTCAGTGCTCTGTGTGTCTCCATCCTGCCGTGACGCCAAAAGAACTGTTCAGGGCCGAAAGGCCGAAGATCGGCCGCCATTCCCGCCGGCTTGGGTACGAGCAAGAGTCAACTGTACTGCCGTGGGGTCGGAACGCAGAACCACCTCAATGGTCTACTACTGTAAGGTCCTGCAACGCTGTCGCCATGTCCAATCTCTCGGTACTTGCGTCCCCAGGATGCGTGCTTCCACAGCGTCGTCTGTAAACAGCTGTCGCCCCGTTAAGCTGTGAACTGATCCCCCTCTGTGCGGAGACCTCCAGACGCTAGACTAACAACTGTGTTGCCACGTCCAAGAACCCCGTTCACACCAGCGAGAAGCAGAAACAGGAAGACTCTTGTTTATACTCCTCAGTGACCACTGGCTGCGCCCTGCCTGCTCTCGTCCACCGCCGGGCGGGTACCTGTATAAGAAAACCAGTGGAAGTGCATCCATCTTCTCTGGTCAAGAGTGCCCGAGAAGAACACCAGCTCTCCAAGCTGTCTCCACACAGAAGTGCGAAAGCCTCCGCTAGGTCCCAAAAACCTGTCAGTTGAGGAGGAGACTTGTAGCGCTTGGCCGCCGCGGAGCGAAGACCAGCGCCATGGCCCTACAATGCGACGACAGGGGACAGCGCTCCGCGGGAGAAGGATGTGAAGAGACGGGACGCCTCGTCCAACCAGGTGCGTAAGTCTGAACTGCATCCACGAACATGATGGAGAGTGATGCCGGCCCACGCAGTGAAGTCGGTCAGACAACGTCCTCTCTCAGCGCTGACACCTAGTCCCATGAAGGTAGACTGCATACCTCCTCGTCTGCCGCATGCTGAGAAGTGGCTGCCACTGCTGATCCCAGGACCGCGCCGACAGTGTCACAGAGATGTCGCCTCCATCCATCGGCTCTCATCTGACTAGTTCCAGCGCTGACGTTGAAACTGCGCCTCCGCGGAAGAGTGGTTCCTGCCAATCCAGCCCGAAGATCTGCTGCGGTCTGCCGGCACGGTCTGCGTCGATGTGCCTGAAAGGCTGCTACGTCCAACGCTGTCAACCGCGCGATGCCAGCGCTGACCTTGAACTGCGTCTCCGCTGAAGAGTGGTCCATGCCAATCCAGCCCGAAGTTCCACTGCGGTCCGGCGACACGGCCTACGTTGGTGTCCCTGGAAGGCAGCTCCGTCCAAAAGCTGTCATCCGAGAGAACCTGGAGCTGACATCAAACTGCGTCTCCGTGTACGAGTGGTCCCTGCCAATCCAGCCCGAAGATCTGCAGCGGTCCGTCGACACGGCCTACATCGGTGTCCCTGGAAAGGCGTCCCACAGCTGTCATCCACGCGACCCTGGAGCTGACGTTGAACTGCGTCTCCACGGAAGAGTGGTCCCTGCCAGTCCGGTCCGACGATCTGCTGCTGTTCGCCACCGCGACTCCGTCGATGTCCCCGGAAAAACGCCTCCGTCCAAGCTGTCATCGGAGGAAACCCGGTGCCGATGTCCACCGTGCCTCTGCTGCTGCACGAACCTTGTCAGCGTGGTCCCAAACCTGCTGCTCCTAGCTGAAGCCCCTGAAGCCCGGCGTCGAACGAGGTCCGTCGCCGCAACACGCTTGAACTTGTCCGCCGCTCCGGAGAAGAGGATAGGGATAGATGAGACATCCTCCCGAACACGGAGTCCAACTGTGCTGTCTCCCTGCGCCGTGAACGCTCTTTCGAACTTATCCATTCCTGTGTATGCAAGACGGGGGTGTACAGTCCCAGAACCTCGGATGCGAGGTCCCTGCCCGTCTAGTCAGCCATTTCCACTGACTCCATCCATACCGCAGAGGCGGTTGTCAGTGCTGGTGGAGCGCTCTCTATGGCTCCACCCTTGAAGTAGGTACGCCGAAGGATACTCATGTGGCCTGATCTTCCTCCAATCCTCCCTGTGTCTGCCAAACGGGGGTGTATGTACCAGCGTCTGCCCTCGGCAGGAAAACCCGTCTAGTCGGCCATTTCACTGACTCCATCCATACCGCAGAGGCGGTTGTCAGTGCTAGTGGAGCGCTCTCCATGGCTCCATCCTTGAAGTAGGTAACCTGAAGGATACACCCTTGGCCTGATCTTCCTCCAATCCCTCCTGTGTCTGCCAAACGGGGGTGTATTGTACCAGCATCTGCCCTCGGCAGGAACCGCCCGTCTATCGACCAAGTACTGACTAACCTCATACCACCCGAAGGCGGTTGTCGGAGATCGATGCCGTGACACATTAGCACTGTCCGCCGGTAAGGGGAAGAGGAAAGGGAAGATGACACATCACCACGAGTACGGTGCCCTACACGCGCCGAATCCGAGTGCTGTGATATCCTTCGATCGCCTTTCATCCTTCCATATTTAGGACGGGGGCTACCAGAACCTCGGAAGTGAGGCCCCTCCCCGTCTTGTCGGCCATTGCACTGACTCCAACCAAACCGCGGAAACGGTTGTCAGTGCCGGTGGAATGCTCTCTACGGCTCCACTCTCGAAAAAGGAACCCCCAAGGTTATCCCTTAATCATTATGGCCTGTCTTGTCGGCGACTTAACCAGACTCCCCTCTGAGCGTTGCCTCAGAGTTGCGACCCTCTTCCTTCTTCCTAATATAACGGTGCTGACTCGTCCAACGGCCGTAGGGTCCAGCGGGCTCAGGAGGTGGTTCCCCGCGACTGCTGCCTGAGTTCTCTTTTATACCTTTTTGCTTGCCAGGAGGGCATGAAATAGACCCAATCCGTGCGGAGAACCGAGCTCACAACGCCTGTTTGCCACTAGGTGGCGGACCAGGGACAGGCGGAATCCTACAGCAAGTTGCTCTGAGCTCAATGGTGCTATGCGAGCCGCTGAGATGCTTTGCTGTCTGCCGGCCAGGCGTGAATCTCGTCCGCTGCCTGTCTTTATTAACCTCCAATGCCCGCTGGGGAACGTGGCAGCTCAATTATTAGCACCGGAGGGGGCAGCAGTCCCCTCTTTGCGCCGACAAGCACACGATATCCGAAGTTTCATCCTCTGCTTCATCTCTATGGCTGCGGTCGATATCAGCTGACGTACAGGTCTCTCTCTGCGGTAGCAGGCCCACAGCTGTTACCAAGTTCCTCCTTCCAGGCCGCGCAACGAATGCAAGGTTGACTGGAGGGCCAGCCCGAGTAGTGAAGGCAGACATCGTGTACATCATTAGGCCATAGGGGAACGCCACAATCAGTGCCGGTCCTCACCTGAGCACTGTACCATAGGACAGACCGACAAAAGGCCATACGAGCGCTCGAACGGCCTCAGTCCTTGGAGGGTCCGAATTCCCCGTCAGCCTTGTACATACAAGCAAGGGCCAAAGATGCGACGCGGTAAAAAACATAACGCCCGCTGAGGCTATAGTAACCGAGTCTTTACCTTGTCAAGTCCTAAGTGCGTAATCCCCAAGACTCAACACAAAATCCTTGCACCAAACCACACACACACACAGAGAAATCCTTCCTTTCCTTCTCTCTCTCTTTTTTTTTTTTTTTTTTCTCCACAGTAAGTCCTCGTGAGCAGAGTTTATGACTACCGTCGGAGCACAAGTGCACACGACCGGTCTGACTCAGCTAAGCGAGATATTGGCGAGTAAGGGTGAATGCGCCACCAGATACGGTAGTACGGGAGGCCACTCGGGAGTGCCCTGGTAATGATACACCAGTGATTGCCTCCCTTAGAGGGCATCAGTAATTTTTTTTGGGGGGGGCTAACATTGACATGCTAAGCGAAGCGTCCAGTTAGTAATGTCATCGGTAATGATTTTGAGAAAATAAAAGGCGATTCTGTGACATGAACCCTTTACGCACCACAACCAGCCATGGTAGTTCAACAGCAGTGCCATATTGGCTTGGACCCTACCAAGGTGCGAAGCTTCACTCTTGAATTATCATGGCTGATCACATAGCTGTGATACAATTTTAACCCTCTTAGCCCTGACGCACTACAGCAGGTGATGGACTGACATGATAATTCAAGGGTAGTGCCGGATTAGCTTGGCGCCATAAGGCGCCAAGCTAATCTGTCACTACCCTTCAATTATCATGGTCAGTGCATCTACTGCAACTGGTACATAGTTGATAGGTTACACCACAGCACCACTTTGCCGACTAACATTTCTGGGTAAACTACAGCCAACAGCATACCGAGGACCTCTTCCTCACTGGTTACTCACCCACTGGCCAGGCCAGCCATGAGGGGAGTGTCCCCATCCTTGTCCTGACGATCGATGTTGGCGCCACCCTCGACCAGCGCCTGGGTCAGCCGCAGCAAGCCACGGTTGGCAGACACGTGAACAGCCGTGAACCCCTGAGCATCGGCCGTCGCCTGCAGAGTACACAGTGAAAGTGGACTTTATATTTTTCTTGACGACAAAAACAAATATGCGTTGGCGACTTATTTGCATCAATCTGCTCTGCGTACGAGTTCTCAATGCAGTCTTCCCTCAATGAACGCTTCTCTAGTCTGCTGTTCACAGTCCAAGTGAGTAGTGAGCCGTGTACCCAGTGCGCAAAGGCCATTGGGCTGACATCGGCCTGTGCATGGCTGGCCCGCAGCTGCAGCCACCTGCAAGACTTGCACGTTTTTTTTTTGCAAAGTTTGAGGCGCGGAAATAGTAGTGGGGTGGAACATAGATCAGCTTTTCAACGTACCAACGTTGGATTTTTTCGGAGCATCTCCAAGGCTGTGTCTTCCTGATTTTCCGAGATGATTTTTAGAAACATCACCTCTCCCATCGCCCCTCCCATATCTTTGGCAGTCGAGGCAAGAGCTTGCATCATGAGTTTCATTATGTCAAGCCCACCAGAATCTAAAGGACAGAAGAAAGGAGAATTACATTGCCAACTTTGTACGTGATTCAGTCAAAAAAGATTAGCGTCAAGCGTCCCAAACGCCAAAATATACAGAACAAAGAAAAAAACAGCATAACAGAAAACGCAAGTACAATCCAGTTTAATAAAATATAATGCACTTGTCCTTTCTAAGCATGTTTCTTTTTTGTTTGATATTTCTTGGCAAAAGAAAAAAAAAACGTTTAGGGCTTAACGTCTTTCGTCCACCACAAAGGTGATTTCAAAGACGGGGCACCGAAAAGAGGTCTGAACAAATTTTGACCCCAGCTGGGTTCAAACCCACGACCTTTTGGACGAGAGTCGAACGCTCTACCAACTGAGCTACCGAGCTCCCCTTGTTTGCAAAAGAGTCTTCAGACTCATAATATATGGACAGACATGAAATGGCTCGTGCATGAAATCACTTTCGCTCTTGCACGTGGTTGATGTCAACTATAATGAAGTCCTAACCCTTCGCGTGTCGGGTAGCGGTTTTCCTTGCGATGATTCCAGCAGGAATGATTGTGACAAAACCCACAACCGACAGCCAAAGGGTTAACATGGCAGCTCCCTACATTTTGAAATTCCTACCATACAGTTTTGAACAATAACTCTTCAAAACAGGCTTGTCCAGTTTAACCAGTCAGTGCCGGTAGACGCAGACTGTGTTTCTGCAATCTTTACTAGTTAAAAAAAAACACCCGAAACTAGATGTCCCAGGAACATGAATACAAAATGGTGTCAGCAAGAGGCATAGATTCTCATGAGCCCCTGCAACTGCGGGGGCTCATGAGGATCTACACCTCTTGCAGTTGGGTGGTGTTGACATTTTCTCGGCACATAGTCATTGTTAGTTATTGGGGTTTAACGCTGAGCCATCTCACGGCAGGGGAAGCATGAAAGTCTGAGCAGCCAGACTAAGAGAACGGTCTCAAAACAATTATGTAAATACAGTTTAAAAGTATTCTTGGTTGAAAAGTCGCACAGGTCAATCGTACATGTGTACAAACTTTTGAAGTTCATAAGAACAGTCACATTTATACAGACTACATTCTTGGCACTGAACAGGTTAATAAACTATACTCATCATCATACTCATATTTTTTTAACACTTTGACTGCTAATGTGGATATCGTTCAATTGGTAGCGTTAGTAGCAGTCAAGGGGGAGGGGAGGGGGGGCAGAGCTTGTAGATTTCCATAAAAAAATCTTAAATTAAATATTAATAAATGAAATCTAAGAGTACACTTTTCATACCATCATCATCATCATCATCCCCGTCGTCTTTTGAAAGGTTGTCAATTTCTTCACCAGGGGCAGCAACTACACACGCTGGGTTGTACACCCAGTGACGATCTCCGAATTTCACCACCACGTCACCATCATCGTCAATCTTTATTACCTCCCCTACTTTCCCCAGCGCCTGCCAAGATAAAGAAACAAAAAATGGATATACACTCACGACAAACATGCCTTCTTATCATTTATATCAATGTATTTATTCCCATTTTTATTATTTACTATTTAATAATAAATAGATAATAACAAAGGGAAAGAATACATTGATCTACAGCAGAGCCAGTTGTGACCGACCACCATGAGAGATCACCTATCATTTAACTCATTGTACACACCACAGCAAGATAAGGATCGACCATGATAGTTCAAGGGTGATGCCAGAATAACTTGGCGCCCATAGGCGCCAAGCTATTCTGGCATCACCCTTGAACTATAATGGTCGATCTGTATCCTGCACTGCAATGCAGTCTTCAGGGGACAACGGCAAAATTTGGGGATTTCGGTCTTGGGCAGGCATGGGAATTGCCCAAGCAAAAATCATCTGAAACTAGACCTTCAACCTCAGCAAGAAGAAGCTAGACCTCGCTTTCCTTTCCAGGGGCCAAAAAATCAAACGACGGGAAGGGGGGGGGGGGGGGTAGGCACTAGACACCTTCTTTCCTGTGGCCGAAAAATCAAATGACAGGGGGGGGGGGGGTGGGAAGAAGGGGGGGGGGGCGGAAGGCGGCGCTAGACCTTCCTTCCTGGGGCCGAAAAATCAAACGAGAGGGGGGGGGGGGGGG